>CM067343.1:60062445-60117445 GCA_034190875.2 Urechis unicinctus | reverse complement strand
GGTTAGACCTAAGTAGCTGCGACTAGTACAATAGTTGAACAGCCTTGAGCATTGATTATCTGAAGATTGAGTACTCTGACATAGCATCAGAAATGGCCGATACGTGCTAAAGCCGCTTCATAGTCCAATGGCTTGCGAATTAAAAGAACGGGTATTGCAATGAATATGGGCCGTCATATATTAATTAAACATGTTTTGAGGAAACATTAGAAAGTTTTCGAAAGAAATGTGTAGATATTATTGTAAAGCAGACGAATCTCTTTGCAATTAACGCGTTTGCTATCACATTTGAGATGTATAGCCTTTTCAAAGTCAAACGACAGATAAAAAGAAAACCCGCCTATATATGAAATATATATATATATATATATATATATATATATATATATATATATACGTACGTATATATATATATAAATATATATAGATGTATATTTACATATATATATTTATACACATATATATATAAATATATATAAATATATGTATTAAACATATATATATATTAATATATATATGTATATATATATATATATATATATATGTATAAATATATATATATATATACATATACGCGTATATATATTTATATTTGTGTGTGCGCGCGTGTGTGTGTGCGCGCGTGTCGGTGTTTGTGCGTGTGCTTGCTTGTTTTTGTGTGTGTGTTTGTGTGTGTATGTGTGTGTGTGTGTGTGTGTTTAAGCGCAGTGATATATCCTGATAGTAACAGTTCTCGCCATCCGTGACATCAATATTCAGTTGCTGATTCTGGGGGTCGCTGCTTGACGTTTGTGTGTGATGGAGTATGATGTATGGGATTTGAACACTCTACATGAAGATACAGGAGATGGCGCGAAGAAGAACAGATTATAACAGACAAGATGATACCCGGTAAACACATTCCGTAAATATAGCAACTTATAGATGGAACTCGTTCCTTCCGTGAAAATAACAATGCATCTTGGATATGTGAAAAGGCATATGTGACAGTTTAACTATCCAAACTGCAGTGAATTCAAACAGACATTTAGAAACCGAAAAACGCAAATGATATGTGGTTGGTATATACAAATGATTTTCGAGCATCTTCTCGACAATTATCTCGCATAGTTGAGTGAGTTGTCACCACGATGGTTTTGTGTCAAAAAATATGTATCCAAACCAGTGTTTGCCACGAGCCGCGTTGTTTATATCTGTCTTTTTTGCAAGTAGGTCATGCATATGTAGATAGCTGAGCAATAATTAACATGGGCGGGACAAGTCAAGTCTCTGTTGTAGTCATGTGATTCCTAGAAGAGTTTGAAAACATACGGAAGATCAGATGCCATAATTGGGGAGCAAGTAAGGCAGTTTGGAAAGGTTCATGTCTTAGACCCTGTGAACCCTTGTAGATAAGAATGCTGCCCTCTGAGGCGAATGACGTAGCGTATAGGCCATCAGCTGTGGCGACCAGGGTTAGCCACAACCAATTATAGGGCACTATTTGTGTTGTCATTGAGGCCGGCATGGAACTTTATGGAGTGCAAAAGGGGGTAATACCTGTCTCACTATGCTCTTGACTTGCCCTCAATGCTACTATCTGTATTGGTACACGATGCAGTAAGTACTGGCATAGTTTAAAGTCAAGGTTAGCTCACACTACCAACGATGGGACATAAGGTTAAGCAACCCAGCTTTTAGGATTGTACTTGACAGGAAGAAGACCAGTCCTGCTAACTTTGTTAATGCAACGCCCATCGGATATGTCGACATAACGTGGAACATACAAAAAGTCTCTCAATCCGTAACATTCATTTGAATATATGCGCATTCCATAGAGAGAGCTTAGACTTGGTACCATCTTGTCAATTATAACGAAATCCAAATGTGTCATACTTGGAATGATGTGCATGTGTTGTATTTGCTTGAGACAAAGACAAGATCAAGATCTGAATCACATGCTATATAACAGATACTCAACACCCGTTGTCATAGATGTTCTATCACCAACACGGAACACACGGAAATGTGTATGCTACAAAACTCATTCATCGCCGCGCAGGTCTACTATAGGAGCATTGCAGATAAGCATTAGAAAGACTAGGAATTCAACATTTTTCGGATTTGTCATAACCAACCACACACAGCCTGGCAGTTGGGGACCAAATCAGACCATAAACACCATCTACGACCAATTGTTTGCCGCAAGTCTTTCTGATGCTAGCTAAGTAAGTAAGAGTATATAGGTACTCATATATTATCGTCCAAGAATGTGATATATTTGCAACGGATCTATCAGTCTTGACATGTGTGAACTGAGGTATGCCACAACTGCCCAGCGCCTTGCTGGCAATGATGAAAACTCCAGACGATATCCAAATAAACTGCAGTGTTAATGCGCCAAGGGTGGAAAGTACTGCCACGGCTAGTATTTCGAGAACATTATGTCAACAATATGCCGAATTTAGTTCTGCAGCAATGTTTATATACAAGGCCCATAAAGGATACGCAACGCGCAACTGAGCGCTCGTTGTATATCGAATTCAACGGCCCAGCAGGTACGAATAGTCAGGTACCATTCCTTCCGAGTAAACATAGACAGGCTTTAAACCAAGGAATAAGTGGATAGATCTACTACTAGCGAAAGGCCATGAACATTAGCAAGTGCCCTCTTGACTGACTATTTAAAGTGGTGCCTGAGACAATTGTTGTATTCATAAAGAGTAGATGCAAAGCATCATCTGACCATGGATGACCACACAATCTACTCCAGCTTTTGCGAAATAATCAGAAAGCTGGTTTCGCCTCCTGATCCATCTACAAAATATTCTAAATGAGTTTCCATGTAGTGCCCTGTTTGCTGAAATAGCACACAGAGAAGAAAATGCTGTAAATTAACTGACGTTTTCATGCGGAACACACATAATGCGGTGCAATAAAATGCATGCATTTAAAACGGTATTATGATGCGCGGGTACATTCCTTACCGGTGCAGAAACACCTATCATTGCAACTTAAAGAGGTTGTTCACTCTGGGATCATTTTGTTAATACAGAGAAATGATGCGCCAGTCTCATAACGTGTTGAAATCATTTATACAGTTTTCAACAACCACTGATCGAAGAATGTGCAAGTGCTGCGTCATTAACTTGACTAAGCAACATTAATGAGAAGATATCAGCATGCATCCACTCAAATACAACGGGCAGTATGTTGAATAGATTATCATGCACGATGTTAATAGACGTTCGATGTTAATAAGTTACACCTGGAAGAAGCATAACGATTATGTACCAATATTCTTATGGTACGCTTTTGTTTAAATATATAAATATATATACATAAATATATATGTACATATATATACATATATATGTATATAAACGTATATCTATATAGATATATGTATATATACACATATATGTATATATATATATATTTATATATGTATGTATAGATATGAATATATACATATATATATGTATATATATGCATATATATTTAGATACATATATATATATATTAATATCAAAATATATATAATTATATATATATACATATATATATATATATATATATGTGTGTGTGTGTGTGTATATATATATATATACCTATATATATATATATATATATATATATATATATATATATATATATATATATATATATATATATATATATATATATATATGTGTGTGTGTGTGTGTGTGTGTGTGTGTGTGTGTGTGTATATATTTATTTACCAAAGATTCAAGCGTAACACGGTTATCCTCAACGCCAAGGGAACTGGCACCGGTTGTTCTTCAATCTATTATGTTATTTTATGTAAGCAAATTTTACTCGAATTAAATTACACACAATAGCATTTTCTTAAATGATATAACATAATAGTTTAAACTACTTGGTCCATATATACATCGTTCCTTTTCATCCCAACAACATCCCGAATAGGCATAATTTTACGATAATCTGGTCACTTGTGTGTTGAATTTCATTCACCAAAACCAATTGACTCGATGCCCGCATCACTCCTTGCAGATATCATCTATTACCATGAGCGGTGAAATTACGTTACACCGCACGTAACGCATGTTTTGCCATTACCGAATCATCCGGCGCTCCTAGTCAGACTTCGCGAGTATGAAAGTGATCGCAATAACAAACAGGGTTTAAACCATCTTATACGGATAAAAGTTATGTTTTATCATGCTTTGGACCATTCAGTGCGATAACGTCCTCACCGTCAAGTAACAGCGCTCTTGTTAGAATTTTGGCTTCAAAAAGGATGTTTATAGGTATTGAAGAGCTGGATGAATGAAATGAGGACGGTGATGATGATGATGATGATGATGATGATGATGATGATGATGATGATGATGATGATGATGATGATGATGATGATGATGATGATGATGATGATGATGATGATGATGATGATGATGATGATGATGATGATGATGATGATGCTTTCATTTAGCTCAGTTTTCCGTATATCGTACCTTGTTCAAAACAGCACATAGAGAGTAAACCATAACATCTGTGATTCGTTACCGGTTCCTGCTTATCCTGTTCAACATACCACACTGAAATGGATCTCTAGGAGATCAGTATCTCATTTCAGAGGGAGTTCGTAGTTTACTTTAACGGAGCGGTTATCTATCTACTCACCGATCCGCATATTGTTAATCAGATTCTTCAGGTCTGTATTTTCGGGTAATATTTTCTACAGAGAATCAGCCTATGAAGCTGCCAAAACATTAAGCGTCTGCTAGGCGATAATTCTCATCAAATAAAGCCTATTGTTGGTAAAGTTCACATCAATACACAGAATGTGTTTGCTACCAAGATGTCATAAACAATATTTGCATTGGGCGAGCCTGCAGTAGAAATACAAAGGGTGCGTAACATATCTTACATGCGCGCAATTATTAGCCTTAATGCGCTGCAGGTTGTAGGCTTTTGCTGCACTTATTCCAATTGAAATATCCGTTGTATAACAGGTACTTATCACCTAGAGCTTTTTTTGCTAAACAATTAAATTGAATGATAAACATCAGCATCCTTGATGCGGTGGCTATTTAGACCGTGCCAACGTTCGATGTAATTGCCAGCCATAAATTCAAAATGTGACACCAAAATGATGTCAGGGCTATCTGGAAATCAGGTCATGGTTCTCATCAAATACTGTAAATCAAAGCTATAAAGTAATCATAAAAAAAATTT
The DNA here is from genome assembly GCA_034190875.2 of Urechis unicinctus. Lineage (NCBI taxonomy): Eukaryota > Metazoa > Annelida > Polychaeta > Xenopneusta > Urechidae > Urechis > Urechis unicinctus. The sequence continues at coordinate 60,112,243 of CM067343.1, read as the reverse complement.
AAATTTTATTTTATCACATCTGTATTTTGTGAGGCGATTTAATGTCTAACACTTTTATTTAATCCGTTATTCAACAACAACATATGCTTGCAACAACGGCAATGTACAGTGGGATCCGTACATTAATCCGGCTATACTATTTTTACTCCAATGTGTCACCTTCTTGATTCTAGAATGCTGCTTGCGGAATGTTGCCTCTCTACCCGTTAAAGCGTTTGGCTTTATCAATTACCGTAAGGAAGCGTTGGCTAATTCGTACTTAAGTACAAATCGCCAACACATTGAAGGCAACACTAAAAAGCATTGCCTCATAAATAACGAACTGCAAATCAGATATTGCAATTTGCAGATATATGCATGGTTATGCGCACCATTGCGGTTAAAACATAGTATGTGATGTAGCATTTGGTTATACAATGTATCGTAAATAGTTGCCACCGTGTAGGAAATATAGTCGATATCTACACTAATACTTACTTTCACCATCAGGCCATGGGTTGGCAACACTTACTCGTTATTAAATGTAAGCCAGACTTCAGTCCTCTAGCCAGCGCTTAGCTTATTTGGCATCCATAAACAATTCAAACAGTAGAGAACACAATTGTCTGGACAAATAATGATGATAAAAATGGAGCATTCGTATGGCACCGTATTTCAGGTTAATTCTGTCATAAGTGCTTACATAATCCTGTTATTTGGATTATATTTAACTACCTAACAATCGATGCTCAGTGATCTTTTTCTGCACGACCCTGTCTATATTCTAAAATATTAACTGCCTTCGTCAAAATCCACGCGGGCATGTTGTATTACTATGTAGTTTAATCACTTCTGCTATTGCCGCCCGTGGTCTGTCATGATTTGTTGATGGATGGATTTAGGGGAATTTTAATCGTGCCAAGGGATAATCCCCATCAATATTGTCGACATACCAACGTCATCAAATACTCAAGCGTCTAAAAGGGCACAGATTCATCTAACACAACTAGAATAATACTATGCTTCAACATATAATGACAATGTAGATATAATACTCTGATAATGCTTAGTAATAAATTATGATAAAATGATTGGCATGGCTGAAAGGAAAAATAATATTTTATGACACGCGAAAGTCATATGATGGAAAATTGTGGAGGGCATACAGTCCGAACTACTTATTTTAATAAATTATATCAAACAATTCATAGCTCATTGTTGGGCCGATTTAATGCGAATTGCACATGCTTGTACACAGTCGAACATTTCATTACGCCGATATACCATTTGGTGTTAGGAATGCCAACTCTTGCAATCTATAACGATTCTTCAGATAATGTATTATTCGGCTCACCTGATAAAATATATCGATTGGAATGTCATTTTCCGATAATTATCAAACCATCATTTACTGATTATCATATCTTACACTGCAAATGTACAGTTGAGTCAGAAATGAATCTTTAAATGTTATTATTGTGTGTAATTGTAATTATGTTTTACATTCTTTGACTAGACGTTGACCGTTTTCTCCCTCAATGACACCGTGGCAACAATATCACGACCCTTCGATCATCTTGAACCTTGCATGTTGTATGAATATATGAAAAGCATAGATGTAACTACAGATGGTTATTAATTGACGATGTCTACTTAAATTGACCTTAATGATATATGTTGGTGTAATCTTAAGTGTTTTCTAATGCGGCTGAAACCCGTTGCCGCTTGTTTCTAATTCACAAAAGCAAATTAATGACTTCTTATCAGTTTGATGTAACATTTGCGGGATTGTAAGCACCCTAATCAGTTTGATCTAACATTCGCGGGCTTTTAAGGACCTTAGGGTGTCGACATCTTTCATTGTAGAATATGAATAGGGTGATCAATTATTGGATTGACTTTAATTTCTGTTGATGTAAGTCTATCCCTGTGTGGCTACGAAATTAATGAAAATACAGCTTGACTTTGGTTTATGTGATTGCCTCTTCTGGTTTGAACAGCATATTTTAGTACTGCGTGGTTTTTAGATTAGATGTCTGCAATTCAGAGCACAATCTGGCAATCAATGGCATCTTATGTGAGCGCGATGTGATCCAATTCATGTTGCATGGTATAAGTACCTGCCGAAAATGCTTCAGCAAACCACTTAAACCGCTTATGAGAAACACGCAAAATTCGGCTGACGTAAGAGGATTTGTCAAAGGCCATGTCTGGTAGAGTTTAAGTTTCCAAATGCGTTCTATAAACATCGCTGGGTATGGGTAGTGTCCTTCGGCCTGATTTGTGTGGATATAGTGTAAATATGTAGAGAGCAATAAGCCATCAAAACGACGTTTTGGTTTTCATGTGAAATGTTCTAAGCTGATTGGTCTAACGCTAAATGACTGTTGAAGGGCGGTGGAATTAACACGCAAACGCTCTCCACATCAACGGAATTAACAACGAAATGCTATTGAGGAGTAGGCTCTTCACCGAGCCACACTTTTGACGGTTTAGATTGATAACATCCAAACAACGCTACTAGGCTAGCCCAGTAGGACCTTGCATAATATACAAGCACCAAACAATAAGGTCAATCACTTATCGGTCACCGACACAGCAAAAAACGTTTAAATGTTGCGGCAACTGCGGAAGTATATCTATAGCACAATGAACAGGATCAGTTCATTGTAACGAAAAACAAACGTCGTAATATGTGTTTCCTTCTGTTACTGAGCATTTTACCTGGGAATCAGTATCGTACGTCTATGCTTTGCTCTTTTCTGCAGCATCTAGAGTCCGTATCGCTTTCTACGTCATTGTTGTGACATTTTGCGATAATGAGTTAACACGCGGATGGTTATTATCATATACTTACTTTGGAAGACCAAGTGCTGACATACGTCTCATGCGTATACTGCATCCAAAAGCACAGGCTCCCGATGTAAACACATATCTATGATCAAGCTTAACATTATCCCTAAGACACACACAGAATGGCAACCTACTCTGATAAATGATATGGGAAGAGCCATCATTCATAAGCACAAAAACGAATTGCGGAAAAACACTTTTTACCCAAGCGTTTGGACACAACAACAATATGCATCCACGTAACTATAAGAAAACAGATGGACAATCCTTCTAGTAAATACATATATATATACATTTATATGTATACGTATATATATATATATATATATATATATGCATATATATATGTATATATATACATATATATATGTAATTATATATATATATGCATATATATATTTATATATATATACATATATGTATATATATATATATGTCTGTCTGTGTGTGTGTATATATATATAAAAATAGATATACATAATATATGAAAATAGATTTATATATCATGCAAATAAAAAAATATATAATTACAGATCCATATATATGTATATGTATGTTTATATATATATATATATATATACATATATATAAATAAATATATTTATATATATATATATATATATATATATAAATATATTTTATATATATAAATATTTATATATAAATATATTTATATATGTGCACATATATATATATATGTATATATATATATATAATCATATTTATACAAATATGTATGTATGTATGTATATATATATATATTTATTTATATAAATATATATATCTATACATATATATATATTTATATACATATATATATGTATAAATACATATAAGTGATATCGACAGAATATGATTCATAAGAATACAAACATCGAATGTTGAGTAAGCAACTCGTGTCGTGTATGTAAGGCTATGTACTTTCTGAAAGTCTCTCGTTAGGCATCCACAGTGATAAGGCAAATGTCTGACAACCACAAATAGCGCAGCCTGCGTCAAATTACGTAAGACGCAGCAATCAGCGCTGCCTTTGGACTGTAAGTCCAAGTTTTACCACACCCGTGGATAAAATCACTCATTATTGAATAAGAAGCAAGTGACGCATACGACTTTATGGATATTTAATGTACTACGACGCACATATCAATTTATACGGCAATTAGTACTTGCTGATTGTGAACATTGGTCTCTGATCCAACGAAATGCTAAAAAACATGAAAACAATCTCTATTGGGATATTTCTTCTTTACATTCGTTCGGAAGTGCATACGATTCTCTGCATATATGCCTTATCACAATCACTATACTCGCACGCGTTTATTGAATCTTGAAAAATGATGTAAAAATATACACATATCTAAGATTTATGGCAGGTCAGTAATAGTCAAGCCGTAATATATCCCTTAAATCTCCGCAGCGTATTTTGAACAATGTAAGTCTAGCCGGTGAAAGTATGGATAACACACAGGCAGCATGGCTTGTTTTAACGGCTCCAGTGAATGTTGTAACTTATCTTGTTAATCCACACAGAGCGCGTACGGAAATAGCTTTACACGAGAGCTTATGGGCTAGTATGATTCGACTGGCGCCAGAGCTGACTGTAAGGACGCAAACTAATGCAGAGTATGTTTATTATCTTGTTATTATCTACGAACAAACCGAACGAGTGTCTTAGTTCCCATATTTCCAGTTTCTTGTTGTAGCACGATCATAAGGACTCATTTTTCAGGTAAACACAATAACAGTAAAGGGAACGGAAGTACAAAGTTCATAATCTTTAAAATTAGACACAGATAATAACTGAGTCGTGAAATCGGCTTGGTTGTTCAACAATTCCCCGTGAGTCTGCCGTTATAACGTCTGGCTTGTCACTAAAAATTGTGCGAATACTTCCTTGAACCGTGGTGACACTTTAGGTAGTGTCTCTCACCTGTGTTACAGGTATTTGATGTTTTTCCACAATTACTTTCCGTCGAAAGCTTATGTAGAGTTATCTTACTTTTTCTGAAATAACCAAAAGGAGTTTTTATATTGAATTAAGGCAGAGCACGATACTTTCTTTCTGCTAATGTATTAGCCAGACTGGATCATGGCTTTTCTGCAAAATCAATATTTTTTGCGCTGTGTCTCTGGCTAATAGTCATATTTCCCATTAGATTTATTGCCTTTTTGACATTGATTTATGTAATAGACTGGTGCTGAGCATGTATTGGGACTCATTAATGTCGGGGACATAAGTAATTCTGCAGAGCGGAGTACTGTGAGCGGAGTACTGCATTATGCTGCGTAAGGGTCTTTAGTCTCCTTCAGAAGATTGTAAACAGTTGGAACCGACCTTGTCACTTCTCTTATTCAACACAATTAGTTTTGTCCGTCCGATCACATCTATTAGGGTAATACTTTTTGCATGTATCACAATACGGTTTGCGACATCGTGTGCGTGTTAATCATAGAAGATTTGCTAATTCCTATTGTTAATAGCACACTAACCAACCATGACCATGGCAATAACTCCGGATATCCCTTTGTCTAACACTATTGTATCGTTACCAGGTTTTTTACCGGAGGATACGCTGGATAGCAGTGTATAATAATTGTTTAAGAAGGGAAACGGAAGTGATTCTCGTTGCGTTGCCATTCCAGAGCTAGCAAAAGCAATTAATCAATAGTTATTTCTTCAACCATATAGAGCGGGTCTTATTTATTTACCCAATTTTGGATGTGTCTAACCATCTGTCATTTCTGTAATTGTAGTCAGTAATGACCACACTTTTGAATGAGGTGCGCATATAACATCAAAGTAGAGGCATAGAAGTCGATGGCACGTGGATGTGAGGTAAGTTGGTGATATAGGGGTTCGGACTTCTTGTTATAAGTTTGCTCTAAATTTCGCATTTACCAGCTTTCAAATGTCACAGATCGCTTACATTATCATATGAAATGATATGCTTCTACAATTGCTTATCTGATCAATTATTTGAACAATATAAATCTATAGGTTACCCTTGAGACAACTTCAAGCGGATGTGAAAGATAACGTTACGCAACATAAACGATTGACAGTTAATGCTTCCGAAAATTAATTCTTTGTTGTATTGCCCTATGGATAATCATTAATGCACCAGACCTTATCTGTGAAATGGTGATATCTATACATGAATGCATCCACGTCATACATAAGTACATAGGTGCATTTTGCTTTTACTTTTATAAAGATTGTTTTTGCAACAAATTCACTTGCAAGTGCACATTGCAGCTAATAAATCTAACATTACAACGGTAGCATCATGTTGATCGTTGCAGAAACAACCATTTGCTCAACTATGTTGCTTTCTCGTGTAAGTTGCGCCTTTAAATAAATAAGCCCATAAAGTACATTGGGTTCTAATTCCAAAAATAAACGGCCATGCTCTTCACCAGGCCCACTTGATAAATTTGCCAAAGAAAAGTTATGGTTCGAGAACGTGTAAGGTCTGGTCTTTAAGGTATATTTCACATAGTAAGCATACATTTTAAATTTTTGCTTCTAATCTATATGCAGACAAAGCGCAAAGACAATAGAGACGAATCGTTAAACCTCGATTTGTTGCATAAACCTTATGTTTGAAAATATCAATAAAGTCAAAAGAACGATATTGTATCGAAAACATTTACGGTCATGACAAAGCCACCCATTATTCAATCGGCATGCCCTTCTTAACATTCAGAGCTCACAATGGCTATTTTGCCAATATACTGAGTGGATTCCGCATCGCCATTAATTTGGAAGTATGGCCTACCTATTTCGTCTACCGTATCGTGATAACCTAGTTCCCGGACATGATGCATTGACTATCCTTCAGGTTCATTTATCCTAAATTAAGTTGCACTGATGTAAATTCTATCGCCAGTCTGCGAATTTAAAGTCACACCGCCCCCATTCTCTCTTTCTCTCTCTTTCACTCGGTTTCGACGGCGAAGTTATTTATGATGATTGCGATGAGGTAGAGAAGGTCGTAATGATATTTGTGAAGACGGTAATAATAATAACAATTGAATGCAAAATGATTAAGTAAATGATGCTGAAAGTGACGATGCTAATCATCATGGAGATTAGCGTCGTAAAAACTACAATAATGATTAAATGACAATGCGCAAATAATTGGCTTTACTTGCATCATTTGTCCATACAGATAACAAGATTCGGTATGGCGGCACTGCATTACATCATTTCTGTTCATGACTACATATTACTTTCTCTTAAAAGTGTACCATGAACATTTCTTACTCTCACAACTAGAATATATCAACATGACAATCTGCAAAACGTCCGAATGCTGACAAACATTAAATATTAAGTTTTCTCGTCTCACTAACGAAATGTTTTAGGTCTCGAATGTATTGAGGAAAAAATAGGCAAACCCAGTGAACAATCCGTCGCCTGGTGTTTAATGCCGTGTCTTTTACCGTGAAAGACGAGCCAATGAATGACCTTTTGCGTGCAGTATTATATATCTGCTCCTTGGGATGCCGCTCGGGAAGGCACGTGTTTAGAATCAGGCCAATGGGTTCCAAATTGCCTGGGCTACCGGACGAGCATTGGAGCCAAAGAATAACGGCTCATTCGTCTACAAATCACAAACAGTTATTATTCGCGGGGAATGATTGTTTATAGGTATATCGAGTAAATTAATGTTACCCGGAAAAGGGGTCGCTTTATCAGTTGATAGAAAAAGAGGACAGCATTAACAAACATTGGGATTTTGTTCCAGTAAGTGGCTTAAATCAACAACATATCTCTTGTCACGAAGTGGTGATGCCAAATAACCTCATTGGCGTCTAATTTAACAACAGTATACGCTGAGAATGGTGGAACGTAGGGTAACGCTGGGATAATTCTTTGTACATTTTGTAACAGTGGCCTCTCAGTTGCAAGCCATGCTGGATCCTAAACACGTACTTGTGACGGCATATAACGCATAACTACTCTCGTCACTGCAAACGTCAAATGAAGAGGGTGGCTCGCAGCACAAATAACACTGTCAACGTCGTTGATTGCCAATCGCCATATGTTTTTTAATTATCTAATGCACTGATTAGATTCATAATAACCAGATCCGAAGCAATGGCTCAATAATACCTGTTGCGTGCCAAAGATCCGTGATGTTATTAGAGAAATTGAATTCTATCATAGATTTAAAGCAATCACTAATTTATTCTTTCTTATCTATTCACCACCCATCCTCCCACCTTAGCTAGCACCATATAAAACATTCGTGTTGATCTGACTTTAACTTTATTATAACCTTATCTTGCTGACAACCGTTAAGTAAACCTGCGAGGGCTACGCGTCTAGTGGCTGTCAAAACAGCATTACCGCCGTTGCAATATGACCTTAGTTGAAATTGACGCTTAGCCCCAACCTTTCTTTCACATAGATATTACTACCACGCTCGACCTGCCTAGCAGTATTATAGGTTTTCTAGATGAAAAACCTATCGCATCGGGTACACACTGATCATGATGATAACCTTGAATGGCACTGTAAATTACATATCATTCCTTTCCTATAATTGTTTCTCAAAGAAAAGCCATTAATGCTTTACTCGAAGGTATTTAATGCGTTACCGAAATCCCCCCCCCCATTTTCCAATAAAGACTACCTAGCTTATATTGCATTGCATTCAGGGCGAACCCTATCCCGCGTTGTAACGATGGGGCTGCATCCAGCGTTACTCTGTACTCAGGTGCGTCGCGTCTAGGAGGCCACTGCGACAATTTTTTTTTCAATTGTTGAGCGATAAAAGTGAAGATAGATTTTTGATTCACCATCTTACCATTAACGCGATGCTATTCCGGCCAAACATATCCATCATCTTTATGTTCCCAATTTATCCATGGAAAGTGGTTTTCTCCTAGAAGGAGTCCTCGTTCTGCTTGTTGGGTATGAAACAAGAGTTTATAGCGTCGCTAAGAGTTTCCACTTTAACCTCCACCCTAGACAATATTTAAAGACGCTATCGTTGCTCTGTGTGGTGCCTTATCATATCGTCTCTAAAAACCACGTAGAAATCTCTGATTAATTAGAAGGCGTGGTCGCCTCGACCAATCAAACTCCTATAAGTTAGCCATGAATAATGCGCATATAAAGATTTTGGCGCGCTAATTAATGAGACGTTCCCTGGTTGTAACAAATTGACAATCGCCTATACACAAGCACTTGGATGAGAAGCCTTACTCCTGGCTGCGGTCGCTTACATCTATGGTTTGTTCTTGTTTGCTTGCAAACATTACGCTAACGCAAAGGGGTGGACATGTTGAGCAGTACCATTTATGTCTATGGACGATTCCATGATATTAAAAAGTATCAGGGAGACAATCTACTTGTAACGTACTTCGCATGTTGGATTCCGTGAATGAGCATGATGATAGATGGCGCGTAGAGAATGGCAACCCGAATCATTCGTTTGCCTCTAAAATCGATTGGAGCACCGCTAACCATTCAGCAATACGTTTAGTAGTTTAACTCGGTTGGCGCCTACTAAAGGAGGAAATGACAAATCATTTCACAACGGTTCAATGGTTGACCACTAATGTTCTCGTTTTTTATCAGATATTACGTAAGTTTATGAAAAAATCACTCGACTGTGTATGCTAACGGATAGCTTCAATATACAAACGAGCACAATGCAAATGAGAAATGCCCTAAGCCTAATGTTTTATTTGGCGGGACCTCGAATGCTTGTCATGCGATATGATCATGCTAAGCACTATCTATATGTATATATTCTCTACAATACCTTGGTCTTTACCCAAAACATCTAACCTATCGTCGCATTCTGACACTCAATAAATACAGCATCTAAAAGAATATGCGGCTAACGGAATTGTCCAAGGGGCATCATCGACAAAGCAGCATCGTTTGAATACATAGCATACGATTCTTATAACTCATTTTGTGTACAGCTAGGTTAAAAAGGAAAGCTGTTGTCATACAACGCCTCGCCAATTTATGAGAGGAGTGAACCAGGATCGGGGCCCCCGAAATAGGTTTTGCTGAAAGTCACTTATCGCAAATGCATCATCGGCCTAAGTTTCTGCGCCTGATTTCGTGCACATCTCTAGCTTTGCATTGACTGCGTTACTAGCAAAGAAGTCAATGATCAAAAGCTGATCGGCTATTTTCGTTTAGCTTTACCCGCCACACGGTCTCCAACTCGACATTGAAAAGGTGCGGGCAATCCGTTATCGTTACAATAATGATAATGGGTTCCTTTTGTTAGGCAATCCGGCAGGAAGGCAGTTGGAAAGTGTTGAATACATAAATCAAAAGTTCTTGGATACGTACACTATAAAGCGCGTTAAATCTTTAATATTTTCGTCCTTGATAAGCTAGCCACGCCCTGCGACCCACTGGTTGTGGTTTGATCCCAAGCACTGAAGCTTGGATGATTCATCGTGACTCGGACGAACTCATTAAATGGCTGCTGAATCTCTGACAGAGGATGCATCCGACCCGATGGATCAATGGTATCGAACTGGACCTTCGGCCAAGCGGCGTGAGTTTCGCAGTCTAGCCGGGACAAAGCGATATAATTAATGGGGTCTAAAACTTATTAGGAGCGGTCCATGCAATGTATTCGTCCTCATGGATCACCATCACGTTTCCAATCACTGTTGCAAGTGTCGTATATATATATATATATATATATATATATATATATATATATATATATATATATATATATATATATATATATATATATATATATATATATATATATATATATATATATATATATATATATATATATATATATATATATATATATATATATATGCCATTGACAATCGATGCGATTTACACTTATGACCATCGAACACCTCATAGTGATGGGTGGCGCAAATACCGTTTAATCCATGAGCGCCCTGCCATTTACTAACATCAATTGACCTAAATATGTACATAATTTTATAATACAACCGGGTTAAGATATGACTTTGAAACATTGTCCTTCAAATACACATCAAATGTTTAAAACAGTTTTATAAACTGGTTGCAGCTCTCTTGTCTGCTAAAGTGTTCCATGGGAGAAGCTATCGCTTCTCAATTCCGTAATAGGTTTTTACAATGTATACGAATGTCCTCGAAGTCTTGTGCCAAAGGAGACTGCGATGTTATCCAATCCAATGAAAGTTGTGAAAACCTGGATCAGATGTTAGTTGTGACAAGAGCAATATTCGTTCGTAACTTAAATCAGACATTCTGGATGCGAGATACTGTGATTCCCCCCTGAACGTTTTCTAATACATCCATGTCACGTTATAGGTATGGTGACTACGCTCACATTGCATGTTCTAAATGGGCAATAACCAGTGCCTTGTATGGTTTAAACGAACTTCCTTAGATGTTTGCTTTACTGCTGCTGCACTGTATTGTTTTGTCATTACTAAGTATGTTATTTGTACAGTTCGATCAAAGCAGATGCTATTTGTGAATTCATTACATAGTTCACCTGACAAGATATGCATGATGATAGCTACTCATTAAAGCAGTATAAACATGCACATTATACAATCATTTCGTTTTGTCAGGCAATTTGTTGTAGCAATTACTATTGGCTTGGACTGCATATGATGTTGGCAAAGTATTGATATAGACGTATCATTATTTACATAATCAACAATTATAAGGCTAACATATCAATTAGTGACATCGATTGAATATAAACGTCATTTATTATTCGTGTGCCAAATTAGAGAATTGTATATTATGGACGCATGACCATAGATCATAGCCACATCATCCAACCTTGCGTCTTATAAAAACACCGTCATATGGTAATAGAAGGGAACATAAAGGGCTTCGACATTTTGGTAGTAAGATTAACGGTTGTCCACCGTGTCGTCTGGCGATTAGCACACTGGGAGATTGCGGGAATTGTACGAATGTTGGTTGTCGTTCACATTACATTAATCTGATGTAATGCAAATAACTTCCTTCTGGTGGTATATTAAAGTGAATAATACGGTGTAGCTGCCACTCTCATGATGACAGTGTGACATTGAATGAAGCAGACTAAACATTGAGTGTGCTTGGATACTTTAAATAAAAGGTGACTTCTTGACTATTTGAAATGGTAATTTGCATCAAGAGGTACGTTTTGAACGGTTTGTCAATAAGGTAATGCACCAATATTGAGCATCGTATTTAAAATAGCTTCCATTGTACATGAATGCGGTGATGTACAACTATCAATGCGCATCAATGTATACACGCTTGTGTACCGAATTGTATTAAACAGCTGTTAACCCTTTACAAGACATTGTGGAACAAGGAGGCTTTGTGACTTATCTTCTAGCTCGTAATTAAATATAGGTTATTAATGGACCTGTAACTAGACAAAAGCATCCAAGACTTTTGCATTAGTGTTTCAGTACATATAATAGCAAAATGCAATAATGCATTTATAAATATATATATATATATATATATATATATATATATATATATATATATATATATATATATATATATATATATATATATATATATATATATATATATATATTTATATATATATATATATATATATATATATATATATATATATATTTTATATTATATATGTATATAGAGCGAGAGAGTTATGTATATTTATATATGTATATAAAATATATATTTATATATATATATATATATGTATATATATGTGTGTGTAAGTATTTATATATATCTCTATATATATATATATATTTATATATATATATATATATGTGTGTGTGTGTGTGTGTGTGTGTGTGTGTGTGTGTGTGTGTGTGTGTGTGTGTGTGTGTGTGTGTGTGTGTGTGTGTGTGTGTGTGTGTGTGTGTGTGTGTGTGTGTGTGTGTGTGTGTGTGTGTGTGTGTGTGTGTGTGTGTGTGTGTGTGTGTTGGCTCCGGCACTAAAAATAAAAGCTGATACAAAATCACCGTGGAAATATTACCTCGGTGTTGAAATTGACGCCATCCCCAGCCTTTCAACTTTTTAAATTATATGAAGTAACCAAATATACATAGCACTGAATATGCTGTTTTAGATGTCGTGCTAGACAGGTCCTTTTGTTGCCTGCGTATGAGTTATTGTGGCGCTTGATAATCCTAGCAGTAGCGTAACTCGTCATTTCCATCGCTTATTGGATCGAGTACACCCAGATAACTGAGGCAGTAAACGATATGATATTCCGATCGTGAAATTGCCTCTGAAAGATAAATAATACATTCAGATCAAACGCATTCTATTTTCAGACGTGTTATTTTATTTGACCAGTCACTTAGCAAATACTGCATACCTATCATGTGTTGCATTCATAAATATATGAATGTGTGTATGTATGTATTTATCCATGCATGTATGCGTGAATGCGCGTATGTGTTTATGTATGTTTATATGTATGTGTGTATGTTTATATGTATGTATGTATGTATCTATATATGTATGTATGTATGTATGTATGTATGTATGTATGTATGTATGTATGTATGTATGTATGTATGTATGTATGTATGTATGTATGTATGTATGTATGTATGTATGTATGTATGTATGTATGTATGTATGTATGTATGTATGTATGTATGTATGTATGTATGTATGTATGTATGTATGTATGTATGTATGTATGTATGTATATGTATGTATGTATGTATGTATGTATGTATGTATGTATGTATGTATGTATGTATGTATGTATGTATGTATGTATGTATGTATGTATGTGTATGTATGTATGTATGTATGTATGTATGTGTATGTATGTATGTATGTATGTATGTATGTATGTATGTATGTATGTATGTATGTATGTATGTATGTATGTATGTATGTATGTATGTATGTATGTATGTATGTATGTATGTATGTATGTATGTATGTATATGTATGTATGTATGTATGTATGTATGTATGTATGTATGTATGTATGTATGTATGTATGTATGTATGTATGTATATGTATGTGTATGTATGTATGTATGTATGTATGTATGTGTATGTATGTATGTATGTATGTATGTATGTATGTATGTTGTGTATGTATGTATGTATGTATGTATGTGTATGTATGTATGTATGTATGTGTATGTATGTATGTATGTATGTATGTATGTATGTATGTATGTATATGTATGTATGTGTGTATGTATGTATGTATGTATGTATGTATGTATGTATGTATGTATGTATGTGTATGTATGTATGTATGTATGTATGTATGTATGTATGTATGTATGTATGTATGTATGTATGTATGTATGTATGTATGTATGTATGTATGTATGTATGTATGTATGTATGTATGTATGTATGTATGTATGTATGTATGTATGTATGTATGTATGCATGTATGTATGTATGTAAGTATGTATGCATTTATTTGTCTTGGTCAGTTCTGAAATGTTACCTAATCATCGACTGTAGTTCGCTACTAGAACATATAATTTTTATTATATAAATCGAGTCAGCTAACCTTAAGAAACCGTGTCAGTGCCTAAAACATTCATAGGGGTCTTTGTTTCGATTACTGAATAGTTCTGGAGCTCTGCATCCATTCACAATGGATGTATTTATATGATGAGCAAGTCATAAAGAAACTATTGCATGTGTTGGAAAAAGAAAACATTATCCCCACGCAAACAACCAAAATCATTCTTGTTACACAAATTTATACAGGTGTGCACGTTCTATGGAGGCTGTACAAACTTTACTATTTCAAAGGGCACTCACGGCACAATATAAAGGTAGTGACCCAAATTATATTTCTTTTTCGGCACAGATATCACAAACCGTAAAGGGGTCTTGGAAAGCCAAGCTCCCGACCGCACGTCCGAATATGAGTAACAAGCGACGACTTCGACGATTCGTTCAGGCTGTGAGTGCCGCAGAGTGACGCTTCGTCGTCGGCAGTGCACCCTGATTGTTTATTTTACGGGGTGCATCGCCAGGTAAGTGGTGTTCAGACGAAGGCGGATGATTGTGCGCTGTAACATTATTGATGCATTTTTTGGGTGATATTGAGAACAATACCCAATCACCGATAATTCATCGATATCGGCGCATAGCGCATAGCACATCCTTCACACTATTTAGTAATTGATGATGCAAATAGGCAGTGGCTGGGTCATGTGACTACGCATGCTTATTTCTATAGTTTCCTACTTTGCGGCTCTGGATGTTTTGCAATGTCTCCCACATGCCGTATCTGGCTTAAACTAGCGTACTGTCAAAAATAAGCAACCTGACTTGAAACGTTCTAATAAGGAATGGCACACAGATTAGACACCATTTTGCGGATATCATTGCCGCAAGTGCTAGGAAATCTGTCCATAGGTTTTTTTCTCGATGGATAATTCTTTACCATATGCACTTTCAACCGTGTAAGGTTTTTGGGTTTTGGAGAGGCGCTGAGCTGGCAGGTATTTCGCATGCACCGGTGCTCTGCTTCTGATGTCGAGCTGTAGAGTAATTTGCGTAGAATGAACCATTCCGTGCTCGGACGAATGGCATCGGTAAGCGAGTACTTGTGTACGCGCAAAATACATATACTTCATACACTGTACTCGTCGCGATTGATATAGCATGCATGGGGTCCAAAACATTGTGGCTTTAAGACGCCTGTTATTGGCAAATTGTAGTGAATCTGATGTCAACCTTTCATTGTAAGAGTAATCAGCTATTTGGTAGTATTGTAATATATGGCTGAAAAAGTAAACGTTGCATCAAATTGGGTTTGCTTAACATAAACTACACCTAAAAATCAGTTTATTATATCTCTACTGTGCGATTCAGAAGCAATCGCTGTACCGACGCCGTGACAACTCCGCAATCGAGCATTAATCAAACGGCCAAAGCTTCAACGTTCCCCATTATTGCATTCTCATATCAGGTTTATTGCCAGATAGCAGCGTGATATTAATGTTGGGATTTATGCTCAGACCACTATATTTAGACAAGTAATGAGTGAGTGAGTGAGTGAGTGAGTGAGTGAGTGAGTGAGTGAGTGAGTGAGTGAGTGTGTGATAGAGTGAGCGAGCGAGTGAGCCAGCAAGTGGGTGAGTGGTTGAGTGAGTGGGTGAGTGAGTGGGAGAGTGAATGTTAATGATATCAATGCAATTTCATGGATATCGATAAAATACGATGGGAAATATATTTGGCAGAACTTAACTTACGCATTGAAAGTTAATGCAATCAATATTTACATCGCAAGTACTACCAGTACCATTTCAGTCGCAACTAAATTACTTATAAACCTTACGAGTTGAACCCTAATACAACTAATGAATAGTAATGCACCTCTGGAGTACAAATATATCATCCTTAGGCCATGAGATATCCAAGCTAACTAGAGTCCAATGGTTTCTTATCAAACGAAATACACTTACTTGAAGTGATTGACCGTTCAGTCTCACAATCAAAGCAGATTTAACGGGACATTTCTAAATACCCTCTTTATATACCCAAACCAATCCCGCATAAAGAGTTACCAAGGAGCCGCGCATTTAAAAAACAACAAGGCGTCAACCGGCAAACTGAAATTTGAGTTTTATTCCTCCTATCCCCAAACACCAACCAAAAAAAGCCACCCGTACAGCAGGTTATATCCAGCCATTCAAAAGTAATCTTCTAACGGTATCACAATTATTTCTTGCCTTGATAACAAATAAATATTCATTTCCTGATAGCTCAATGTTATTTTATGTAGGCGTAAGGTCAAAAAGTTACAGTGACAGTCAAAATGTTCGGAGAGAGTTTGATAACAAATTAAATCGTTAATATTTCTTGTATACTCTTTTAAATTTGGTTGTACGTTTATATTGAATGATATAACGGAAGTTAATTGCGTCACTTTCAGTTATCAGTGCATCTGATGGGGTGGCTCAGTATTGCAAACTTGTCAAATATTGTCTCATAATTGTCTATATTTAAATTGACTATCTAATGCTACTTGATCCGATTCACCAGAGGCATCTTAATATATAATATTACTAGCTGTTTGGTCCTACGATTGAAATTCATGCAATTCATCTGAAGTGGTAAAAATTGTGTAGCAATTTGTGCGTCAATAAAGTTTAGGAAATTGAATTGCAAACCATTCATTGCAGCATATTATAAATGGTTTCCTCAACAAACAGCATGATCATGGATGTGAAGAAAAAAATGGATTAAAGTGGTCATTAATAATTGTGTCGTACATTTTCATTTAACCGAATTTCGCATTGTGATTTTTTCACAATGCGCCATGTGTCATCTGTTACTTGCACGACATAAAGGACCATTCCTATGGGAATACATGGGCGCAGGTAAGGCTTGAAATGGCTAATAATACGGATCACCAAAACGAAACGACCGTTGCTGTCACGTAAGAGGGACCCAATGTTATCTATAAAATTAACGACATGAAGTATAGTCATAATTCGCCACACATTATTAATCACCTGATCAGGAACTCGCTTTTTCGACAGCGTTACCTAATTGGTAATAACAGGAGAAATCTAAGAGTATCGGAAGACATGAAAAAAACCAAAATACCTTTTCGGCACAATTCCATTACTGCAAGGAGAGACAGAATATTCAACGTACAGTATTTCGTTTGGACAAAGGGGCAACACACACACACACACACAATCACACACGCACACAACGACACACATACACATAAATACCATATATACACACACATGTATATACATACATATATATATATATATATATATATATATATATATATATATATATATATATATATGTATTATATATTTATGAATATATATTTGTATATATATATTTATATATGTATATATAGTAATGTAATAAGTTTTTCGTGGATGTTTCGCACTGCACCGTGGGAAATAGATTCTTGATCAAATTAGTATTTCGGCCAAATCCATCAACCTTTTATCATATGAACTTATACAATTTATTACCAATATTTCATCGGATACCGGTAATGCATCGATTAGACTGAGGAACATAGCTCAGGTAAATATAACTAATATAACGAGAAATTCCTGTTGACTTTGGGTAACACTCGAGAAAATCAGACAAGATGGGAAACTTTCTTTATATGTTTACAGCAACTTGCCAATAATCACAAATTAAAGTTACTGAGCAGCAATTTGACGAAGAAAATCGCCTCAATTCTAGCAGTGTATAGCTTAATCGGGCTAGGTGATTGATTATTGTACATGGAGGTCATAGTAGACTACTTTGTATTACTCAAGAAGGCGCTTGAATTACACATGGCGCTTATTCAGTGTGGATTACGGTCAGATATGATATGCACATTATTTGACAAATCGGCTAGCATCAATACATAGTTTACACAAACGCAAGTTATCACAACATTGTTACTGAGCAGCGATTTGATTATGGAAAATTCAATTCTGAGTGTATTGTCCGGGCTAGGTGATGATTGATTATTGTACTGGAGGTCATAGCAGATATTCAAGAAGGGTATTCAAGCGGTATACTTGATATGCTAAGTTTGCTATAGATCTTAAGGTGCTGCAGCCAATTTATACATAGACGTCTGTCATTCAAATACGGATGCAGCCATCGCAAATGAGGTATTGACGGATCCTTTTCAGCATCTAAAGGTCATTCCGCGAGGTAGATTGGTTAGATTTATTTCGATGATTAGACTCGTAGTGACATCTGCCGCTGGAATAATAGCGATGGTCTATATGGTGTTTTCAAATCTGACCGGTCAGAATAAAATGGTTGAGGTTTTAAATCACTATGTATGACCTGGTGTGTTACTAAACCATAAGCCAGACTGTATTTAGACATCAGTTATGTTTTTCAAAGCCCATTGCCGACAGTCAGGTGTTGCAACAGTGTTGATACTATGCACATGGCGCAGATTGTGTCTATTGAAATCAAGTTTCTCGTTCATGTTGCTACTTTGAATCAAAACATTGTCTGTTTATATTAGGTCAACGGTATCTGCTAATCAGTTATAGTGTTTTTCGGTGGGCTATTTTGTACGCAGCGCTTTTTTTTCAACTCTGAAGATGAGCATCATATATGCAAATCATCCGCATGTTCATCTAGCTTGATGTCCCACAGTTTAATTGTAGATCTCAGTGCAACCTTTTGGGCCTTATCAAATTCGCTTACAAATACTGAAGCCTAAAATAAATGCACAAGTACCAGAGGAAAGGTTATCGCTAGAGGTGTATCTGCCAAAGCATCCTTTTATTTCCGTATATGAGACACGCTGGAATACCTGTGACAGTTACGCGACGTCGTTTGAGTGTGCAAGACGATCTGAATTCACACCCTATGATAATGATATCTCAAACAAAGATTTGGTATGCAGTGAACGTTGAAATAATCACTCAAACCCATATATGAATGCAATATATGCCAATCATATAATACTGTCTGGGTCCCTGTGCATCATCTTCGGATTTCATCAGGTCAGGCTATTAGATTAACAATATTGTAATTATTGACACCGATAGCATGTAACGTATTTCTCCTGTGTTATATTTCCTAAAATGATGATTACCCCGTACTGTGCATTCCTGAAGAGCAATATATCCGTTTTAATTTGTAGTTTGACGTCGGCTTGTAAGCGCGTAGGCATACAAAGTTATGTGCAATAAGCCCAGGCTACAAGAGTGTATACTATAAATTTGGGCTACCCATCACACACTTTTGCCCTCATTTACCTGCAGCTAATTAGCCAATCTGAAATGAAGGTTGAAAATTACTCTACTCAATTTGCATTCCGTAAAGATTGATTCACAATCCAAGCGATTAAACTATTGATCACACCAAAGAAATGAAGCCGATTGCCAGTATATTTTGCAAAAGTCGTATCAAAATTTCCAATACAAACCGAACTTAAGAAGACAATTTGACCAAAGTTGATTAAAAATAATAAAGTACACAATGAGTAACAGAATTTCCAAACTCGTCGACATGAATAGCATACAATGACATGTGTATGGATTCGATACAATGCTAAATATCGTCCATAGTCGATAAGATTGTTGGTGGATCGATTGCAAACATATTGATCTATATGGAGGAATTACACGACCTAGACGAGTTTGTGCCAGTAACGGATTAGTTGGTTTATGACCTTCGTTAATAATGGAGTGTGCTTAGTTAAATCACCATTTTATACTAGACGTGACTTACAAATCAAGATGTGGGTCATTACATCTTACTCCTCTGTTTTGCTGAGATTGACGTAAACTCATTATTTGTTGACACGGCTGTTTGTATGCCAACACCACGAAGAGTCTGGTGACTAATCCCGGGAAAGACATTGATGTTTTTGATTCACCATCGATTAAACAGTGTGAATTAATCGATCCACAATGTATTTATGCATCGGAATAGAAATGATTGGCTTAAAGTTCAATTATGATATGGGTTGTTTTAATATATATCAACATGAATAAACTTGTACACGATTTTGTCCACGGCAATGAGTTAAATATACGCTGGCCGTGTTACTGTTAAATATTTGGGTCAAGTCAGTCCTATCTAGAGGCAAACCGCTCACTTTGCTAAGAGCAAATGAATTTGATGAAAGTACCTTACTGAAAAGCGTGAGACATTAATCATATAGTCTTCGTACAGTTGTCGCATGTATTCGTTTTTAGTGGTCTTAATGCTGCATTTGCCTCCTAGTTGTAGGTAATTGGTACTGTCATCGCTCAGCTTGATTTCAATCAGCACTATACAAAAAAAATCTATATTTAACGTTACTGACATAGCTGCATAAATGACTTCTGAGCATTGATGTAATCCTGTGTTTTCTAGTTGTGTTTCTTAAATATTGGTGCTTGCACGTTGCTTGTTGGCAGTAGCAGGTTGGTGGTTTTAGGCAGCCGATTGAATGGTTTGCATTTATGTTAAAACGCGGTTAGTAACAAGCAAAATTGCTTGTAATGGTTATGGGCTATCAACCAAGTTTGTGAACCAATCGTAAATGCTCCATCCGCACGTGAAGGCCAACCTTCGCATTATTTGCGCTAAGACATGTTAAAGAACAATGTTACTCTTGTGTTGAATGATAGTGATAATTATGTAAATTAAAACCGTACAAGGGTTAAGCTAAAATTCAGATCAGCAGTCACATAAATGCGATTAGTTTTTATTTTCGAGATTGTATAGTCATATTGTTCGACAAATGCTGACTAAAATAAACCGGCTGCATCTGCAAATTTGCCAATCTTCTAATCGGCCAATAACCTAACTACAGTTAAACATCCGAGGCAATTCATTCAATACCATTGTGGTTAGACATAGACAAAGATGTCACAAATGCGAAATATCAGGGGGAGAGTAACCGATGGGAAATGCTAGCTTCAGTTTGGTGTTTTTAATACAGTCTTATGTTTATAAAATTACAATACGTCATGCCGGATTGTTTATACCTAAAACGTCGCAATTATCGATGTCATGTGGATACAATTATGAGAAGTATTTGGCGTTAACTACGTTATTACTGTTAATTGTGCTTAATGTGCTCTCGGCCTGCCATAAAGGATTTGGTCGCGGGGAGTATACATCAGCCAACTTTTTATCCTCAGTACACTATTTGCTTATGCGACCCAGGGCGCGCCAAGCAATAGATCAGTTTGCTATTCATTGCCGGCACATACGAAGAAAGCACACCGCTCTTCGTCGTCCGACAGTGACTTCAGTTGCCTCTCATTTGTCATAATGTCAACGCCTTCCGCAGTGTAGAATGCAGCATTGTTGACTATCACTAATAATGGTGAATAGCTTATTCAGCAGAGTTCGGAGCAATACCTAGCAACCGAGTTTTGAGAACGTCTTATTGGATATCTAAATTGCTGGCACAAAGAATGCACATTTGTTGTTAATGGTGTTAAAATATTTTAAATAAGCGTCACCATTAATTACTGTGTGGAATGCAACTTTTGTTTACCCGACTACCACGGTTAATTCGGTTGCGAAGTAATACACGAGCAAAAAAAGCACCTTAAACGGAGGCTTAAAAAATGTTTAGCTGTAGGTTTCGTAACCTAATATCATACGAATCAAGTATTTATAAATCTGCATAACGAAGCCAAAAATATTCTGTTGAATGAATAACTTCATATACTTAATGATCTGGAAATAGTACACACCAAAGAGTGAACAAGCTTAGAAAAGTGTATGCAAACGCAGTGGCAAACTACGTGAATGATAATTCATCAAGTAAAATAATAACCAAATATGTTACCAATTATCACCACCGTTTAACGAAAGCAAAATGGTTTCCTGATATGTTATTGTCAAACAGATGTGCACTTCAGCTGTGACGCGGGAAACGACCTATATTAATGTTTGCTCTCTTAGATCTCATTGTGGGGAATACTCTTACATCATTATCATTATGTTTATTACAATAGAATTTTGATTGTCAAAATATAGTAATCAATCAGTACGGACACAGAAAAAAGAGGTGATGCTTTACAGAGATGCCTTGGTGATCAAACCTTCCTAAGCTAAGTTGCAACAAACAGAAGATTCCACTCATCAAAGCTTGGAACTGGCATTGTTTGGGGTAGCCAAAATTATAAACCAGCCTGGCATAAACAAAAGCACTTGTTTGTCTGTGTTATTACCTTAGACAACACTTTAGTGAAGCGCGGAATGGTAATTAAAGGTCATGACAAGAATGATTTCGTTAGCTCTGATAACAACATTAGCAAGAAAAGACCTGAGATGAAAGTCAACTGAAAGAACTGTAGGCATGCAGGCACAAGAATCCAGCTATGCATCCACGGTGCATTGCACTTATTGACCAGACAATTGTAAAGCAAGTAGAGTAGTATTCAATGTATCAAACGTTGGCATGGGCATTGTAAAGAAGTCAATATTATGCTCGGGTGCAGCGGTGTTTTTGATGATAACTCCGGTTATTCAGATGTAAAGCAGTAAGAAGTGTAATACATCACTGTCACTGACGCACTTTTGCGATATTGATGCTGATCCGTTACTTGGGCATGAATGCAAAAAAACTGCCTCACGACTTTAATCCTGTCTAGACAGTGTCTTGCATTGATTTTGCTCATATTCCACAAGCCACTTCAAACACAAATCATTAGCCGCAGAGAAGAAACTTAATATATTGAAATACGACTGATTGTACGATGTTCTTTTAAAAAATATGAATGCAATGCATACTCTTACAGCATGGGTTTATTTTGAGAATTGAATGCTAATAACATTAAAATCTGTATTTGCTGTCTGAAACAAAGCTGACCGTAATTGCTCATATAGTCCTTATTTATTGTTTGTGATCTGACCCTTAAATGACTAATTTGCATCAAGTTTCTCGATATTCGTAAAATAATCCGGTATATGCACAGGGTAAACAACATGGATGATTTCTGTAGTACACCTGGGGAGTCAGCATCAAGACGAGGATCGACTGAATCGATCACGAACCAACATTCACAGTATGCTAACCCTCTGGTTTGCATATTGTATTATCATACACAACTTGTTTCATCTTCGACGATGTCGACAGCAAATGTGCATACGGATTGCGAGAAAACACTCCTTTCCTTAATTGATTGTAGGCTTATTTATTATTTGGATACACCTGTGCGTCATAATTGTCTTCATTTACAATTGGTCCTGTTGCCTCAATAACTCAAGCAAACTCTCCTTTACAAATTGAAATACTTAAAAGAAGACCATCAACAGCAAATTATAACTTAGATCGTTCTTCTATTTCATGTCAATTATATATTCAAAATTATTTAAGCTTTAAAAAGATCGCATTTATCATCTAGATGTTTAATCGGTATGTGAGTGAAACGAAAGCATACAGAGTATGCCTATTATCTGCAATATGCCACTTATATCGACCATTATGCAGCATTTATTCTCTGTACCACGGCTTAGCTGATGAATACGATTCAGGTTCTTATGGCGTATGTATATGTGTGTGCGTATGTGTTTGTGTGTGTGTGTTTGTGTGTGTTTGTTTGTGTGTATGTGCAGTTATTATCACATTAAAGCGATATTCCATGTACAATCATCGGCATAGCCGATGGACACGGTCGAGGTATTTATAGTGCGCGCGAGCGCGCGCGCGTGTGTGTGTGTGTGTGAGTGTGTGTGTGTGTTTGGGTGTGTGTTTGCGCGTGCGTTTGTGTGTGTAGGCTGTAATTCTCATATGAAAGCGAGATTCCATGTACAATGGATAAGCTGACGCTACTTTCAAGAAGTCAGAATACATTGTCTGATGTGCCTATTAATTGTTTTCCGTATAATCAGAAAGCTGCGTTAAATAATATTCTAAACCAATCGACTATATATGAATAAATACTGATCCATTGTTATTTTTTCTGTTTAATCAGCGGAAGGTCAAGCCATTCTTTAAGAATGTATTGTCCCTAGCTTAAATTAGCCGTTTCTATGATTTGTCCAATATTGAGAACACAGAAATATATGTCGCACATTAGTAAAGTGTACAACACAACTGATAATTGTTCTTGTAAATTTACAAATTGCTCAAGTATTTGTAGCGTTGTTGGTCGATATATGTTGCATTCAGACCAAGTTTGCAGTACCAGAGGTAATATTCGCCTCGTTCAGCCCAATATATGACGCGTGGCGCTTGGTATGACTGCAGTACATTGCCTACCAGGATAATCTCATATTTGCTAGCATTATGGCAGAGGTTTGAGGCAATAACCAACGATATAAAACCCATTGGAGCCCTTACAATTATGCTATATTTTCACCGGCATCAAATGCAACACATAGGCTTCATAGTGTGTCTTGTCTTAATCAAGCACCATCAATGAAAAATAATGAATCAAATTCGTATCCTGAGCATTACACTGTAGTGTTGGCGCAAAGCATCCAGCATCTCCATTCGTTCAAATGCACTGTGCACAAATTGTCCGGTGCGTTAATCGCTATAATAAGACAGAAGTGTTGTTAGTTGAACTTTCGTGCATAGGGGCCTATCGGACATGCGCCGACTTTGGCTACTGTCTTTTGTCCAACTAACCAGATGCCATAAGCTTGTAATGCAGATCAAATCACTGGGTCAACAATTATGCCCATGCAGCTGAAATTACAATTGAGTCCAGATATTTGGTATGACAACAATACTGCCTAGATGCAATTAAAAGCCTAAACATCTGATGATATAGCTTATCAAACCGCGGCATAATTCAGTAAAACTTTGCATTACTATGTACATGCCCGAAAGATGATGGTTTTGGGTCTTTTAATGGTACAAAAAGTTAGCATGTATAAAAAAAAACCTATATGGGATATCCATCAGAATCGTTGCTTAAAAATAAATGAATGGCAGTAAGTCGTTTCATTCAGCGTTATGAATAGCAGCTCTGCTGCAGATCATATCTCGTGTCTAGTAAATAGCATGGGTAATCGATAGTTAAAGAGAGAACTGAAAATAAAGTATAGAGACTAAAAGCAATCATAAAAATCGCAGCATGTGGGAACAATCGTTTTACAAATAGCATGGAATTCCATATTGCATCTCTGGGGGATGAAGAGAGCAAAACTAAGGTAATCTGCCAGCACATCAGTTGGTAGTCATCTGGCGGCTTAGATCGTAGGTTTCTGTAAGATTCCTTCTCAACACAAGCATCGCCATTTCCATATTCTACTTTCCTCTTACACAAAGTCATCACCCGCTTAATACACGGTCGAACAAATAAGGATGAATCGTCTTTAGCGAACAGGAACATCGTCGAATCGTTGGCATTACCGGGTTGTCATGATTCGTCTTGCGCTTCTTTGCATATGCGCACTCTCTGTATAGGCAGATGAGAGCGGTTTGCTTTCTCTCTATCACATATTCCCAATAGCATTAGTTCCGTGCTAATACACTGCAGCACCGAAATAGTATTGCCGTTATTCAGCGTTAATGCTCACTTGCACGGAATCGAGTGAACAATATGCACAAAAGAGTGCTCCCCTGAGAAACCTGGAGTATTACCTGACATCAGCTTAAACGTAGCAAATTCTTCTCGTAAGCAAATGAGCCCATTCTGTCCGTTTAATCTACACTATTTCACACAGAGCCTCTTCACTCAAATTACCCAAAATATTTAGAAATTTGAGCATATTTACAGCTTTGACAGGCCGCTATGCACTGATATATTTGCGTTAAGTAATAAATGCACTATATGAAGACATGTGCGCATGATGAAAAGTCAAGCAAATTGAAACCGATGGGGAATTAAAACATTAAGTGCTGTCTTTGTGTCGTCCGAACCGCAGATAATACACAAATACGCACTTTGTGTTTGCAGCTTTATGACCCAATTGCTTTATGTTGATGGTTGCGCCCTGTCCAACCGTTTAGGCTCAATATACGTGCAGCCGTCATTACAAGTACTTAAGCCGCCTTTCATCAATACCTGTCGGATTAAAAGTAGCGCCGCGATCGCATGGTGTCAAGGTGTGCATGCAGATGTGCGCCCCCTGTTAGATGGCTTGTCAATGTTAGTTTGTAGAAAATTTGAGGATATAAGCAGAATATTATGCTTTATCTTAAATAGAATACCGATAAAACCACCAAGTCCATTCAAATTAAATATGAAACAAGGCAATCAACAGATTATATGCTTTAACATAACTTTTATGTATCAATCAAACCGATTATATTATAACCGATTGTCAGTCCGTGGAAATGGGCTATAATACGAATAAGATATAATAATTTATGGTTCAACTAAAAAGGTATGTACGAAGTAAGTAATACCGGCGCATTCGTACCACAATTTAGACCCGTACATCTTCGTGCACCCAAGTGGCATCGATGGAAATCAATCATCTGGGCGCCACTTTGGTTTGACCGTGCATGTTGCTTTCAATGTAGATTTGAACCCCTAAAACGATCCATTTGTACATTTCATGTTGATCTAGCGTAGCAACGAAGCAAGAAATTTACCCGTGATTTGAATCTTATGGGAAGTATTCCCTTTTAGCAATTGTATCATATTTATCGTCAATTCAGCGTTGTAATCTCACAACTGGGAACAAGAAAGTTGCCTGTGGCGTGACGCTGATCAAACACCTGCATCACAATCCAGGGCTTAACAATCAATTATATATCGCCAGATAGAATGGATTAAAAATTGTTCTACTAAATTACTCAAGGCATTGATGGAATTGTCCTAGAAAATAGATCTGGATATATTGGCTTGTTACTTAATATATATCTAGTATTGTATTGGGCATTTTATGTTGTGATAACAACTGCAGCATTTGGCCGATATCGAACAATACTGTATTTGGTTACAGGATTCGCACCGCAACCATGACTCAAGCATTATGCAATACTTCTGCTCATGTATATTAGTCTTGGCGACACGTAAACATTTACGCGCAAACTGTAAGTTATCGTATAAAGTTGTGTACCTTGCTACTCACGTGGTCGAAACAATCCATGCTCTAACATAAAAGTGCGTGCGTGTCCGACCTTTTTGCAAGCCCCGCCCCCACCCTCCCCCAGTCAAACCAAGTCCTTACCCCCAATCATTTCGCCGTGCTCATTCCCGGCATATTGCAACTTTCGCTATATTTCAAGACATGGTCACCTGCCATGAACTGAGTAACTGCCACTGACAGTTGATCCAAGTATATCTAACAAGTCTGAACCGACAACAGTGGTGTATATGCTATGGTTACAAACAGAATAATTGCCAGTATGCCACTTATACTATACGATACATGACAGTCAAATATTGTATATGCAATATGCAAGTGTTACAGAGACATAAGACATCCTCTCTCATTCTCATTCTGAAATTGGATCACATAATTCTTCGTTCAAATGGTAAATTTATTCATGTGATTCATGCTGCTGTAGTCTCACTATATTGGATGGAAATGCAAACTGATGAATACTTCGTGCTGTAGACGGCAAAGCAGGTATCTTGGGTCAGACAATAAGTGACGCATTGGATTGTACTTATAAGCATAGCATGTGATTTGTACAGGTATGTATTAGGATCACGATCAAATGTGGGTAATAAATTGAGATACATTACCCCACGCAATTGGAACCCGAATGAACGTTATATGTATCACCGCTGCCTTACTTCTATCGTTCATCACCACCAATAGGACGCGTTTCATCAATTATGGGTCCTCTGCTGCTTTACATTTATTGGATTCCTGCTTCAAGATCCAAGGCTGCATAATCAACATCAGCGATACAACTAATTGCGTGTGCATTATATAGCTAGCATTTCAAAACAGGTCCTTGAATGCTTAGCAGACATTGTGAATTACTCTTTGCATCAACTCGGATTCTGAATAAAGAACCAAACAATCTTATTCGTGTATAATAATATTAATAAGTATCAGCTTAAATTTTGTTTGTCCTTCTCCAGCATCAATGTCAAATTTAACATATTAAACCAACTGCACAAAAACTTTTTTGTTCGTAGAATTTTGTTAATATCTCAACAGAAACATCCCATAAATTCAATTATACGTAATAGAGATGTAGTTGAACTTATGACTACTACGTTGTAAAGTTTAATAGCGCGAAACATCGAAGTAAATCGATCATGATTCTACGGTAAAAAAAATGCATGGTTTAGAATATGTTAATGCATCACGTTATATTTGTGTTCGTACTATTTTGACCTTCAACACTACAATATGGTGGAATTGCATCGACTTAATGGTTGTATATGTAGTATTTGTATGAGCAAATAGATCTTTTAAAATTGATATAGATATCTCCTATGTTACATTATTAACTGTGCATTGCTGTATGTGATACGTACAAGGCACCAGCATTGTGTATGGTTAATGTAAAATGCGCAGTGTGCGCATATTCAGCAAATATTTTATCGCTTTCATTACCTTAAAAAGCCCCATGACATTTTGTCTAATGCAATCAAATTTGCTAAGAAAATTCTGGCATAAACAAAATGATCATATGCCATAATTATTTACTTATATCACCGCCAGATAATCCTGGTAACGAATCCAATTGGAATATAAAATGTTGAAATTATCACAACGTTCATATTTTGTGCTAAAGGACCGATATCGATGTTCATGTTATAACCAATGTCTAATTACAAACCAATTTTATCCCTTGATATAGATTTTCACATGGTGCGTTTTGCAATTGAAATATTTTCCCTGCAATGAAGGAGTATCCAGACGATAATTCTTTCCGTCGTTAAGGTGTGATGCCAACAGTTGTACAATGTATCATTATGTAATTTCATATCGAATGAAACGATTGAAAATTTACACAAACATCGATATCACTGCAGCAATTAGCAGAGATTTTGTTATAAATGTATTCATCAGATAGACATAGCAAATGCGGTCCATATCAAGCTGCAACTTAAAGTGTAAAGAGTGCAATGTTTTCCTAAGCCTACGCAGTTACGATTATCATATCTACCACAATGGCTAACCGTTGAAACCAAAATTGTATAGCTGCAACGATTTTGTATAAGAGTTAGGTAGTTATCCAACTGTTATCGTCTGATATTACCGCAAGTGACAATACGAACTTAATTCTGATATAGCTTTACCCGCATTTTTCCTAGTTGTGGCATAATCCCATACTGGTTTGCAAAGCAATAAACATGACAGCGGATAACGTATTGCAAGCGGGAAAATAAATGCTCAGTTTGAAACAGAGATAATAGGATTTTGGCGTCATTGATAATCAAGGATTGCATGTATGTACAACGATCACCACACAGCTTATGACAAGAAAAGGATTGAGCCACAAATTGTCACAACTGAAAGGTCCTATTCAGAACTAAAAATATTATTTCTTGTGTGCTAGGCTGTTGATTTCAGGGTGATGAATAGTCAAAAGATGTAACATATTACAGTGAACTTCATACAATATGAATGCAGCAGATAATGGTAAGTGATATTTGTGTCCTTTACAAATTATTGAGGCGGAAACATTTGTGCGAGTTTTATTTTGTTGAAAGTACACATTGTCTGCCAGTATATTATATGTCTATGAAACACATCCAAAACATACGTCCTAGAACAAATTGATCAATCAATTAAGACGCTTACGTATGCAAGTGCAGTAGATCCTTGCAAGGCCCTGCTGTTATCGCCTATTGGTATATGCACGACCGACGTCGGCATGTCTATAGAAGTATTCCACAACAAAGGAGTTTAAGAAAATTTAGAAATGATATACGAGCTGATAAAATCATAGCCACGCAAGTGGTCGGGTCATTATCGAAGACAGCAAAGATAAGGTATTGGGGTGACTCTATTACTGTTACAGCGATGAGCTCATTATAGGAGTATTCATATGCAGCAGATCACCATTAACTTTACGGTTATATTAGGTACCAATGGCATTAATTTGTTTGGGATACTTCACAAAGGGGACGGAAGTGGTGATCTAGAGTTCGGGTTGTTCCAAACATAGTCCATGGTCGCTCTGCCAATAAACGCATCTTCAAAGTGAGAGCTGGTGATAAGTTAAGGAAAAAAGGATTCATAACAATTAACGAAATCGGAAAGTCGTTTTATATAATAAATGGGAGGCCATATTGCATCTACGATGGATGATTAGAGTTGTTATGTGCACAACTGAGGTAATATACTAACACATCACTTGGCAGTTATTTGCTTCTTTATTTGCAAAACTGGATTGTCACGGCTGGTCAAGTGTTTTCTGTAAAGAGAAATACTTGGTGCAGGTACGGAATGACAGTAAGCTTGTCTATTGGGTGTTTTAATTCTATATAATGGCTCAAGTAAGAGCATATGAAAATGCTATGGTATATTCTAGTAACATCCACAGCTGGGTGGTTATATTCTAAGCCATCATCTGACCATGTAGTGTACACTTGTGCTGTCCAAACATCATATTCCATGCTTCAACCTACAATATTACTAACAAATCCATTTTCTCAATTAAGCGAAGACATTAAATATGCGTTGCAGTGTATTAACATTTCTGATAGACTGCTGTTATATCTGGACAGGACTGAGCAGCGAGACGTGGGATGTGAAATGTAATGATGTACGCATTTGATAATAATGCGCCCATAAATATCATTATTTCCGTGCAAAGCTTTTAACCACGTCTTAAGACTGCTACATACCCTGTATAAAAGTTCGAGAATCCAAATGCTACTCCGCTTGTGACACCTAGACGAGTTAAACATTGTAACGGCCGAAAGTCCTGACAGGGCCTATGAACTTATGTTAAAAGTTGAAAAAGCAAAGCATTTAATATGCGAGGTAATTTGCCTGCTATACCATAGCTATAAGTATCCATCGCACGTCAAATATGAAACCCTTAGTGTCCATAGACGCTGTGGCAATATCAACGCTAATCCAACTTTGTAATCGATAATTAGTTCTCTTATGACCAGATATAGAACTGCAGAAATAATTGTGTCGCAATAAAGTGATCAAACATTTTCGGTGAAAAAACATGCCTACTTTCATTCTGTTGATATAGACAACCGAATCCGAAAAAACTTCCTGAGTAGTTATCGCCGCATTCATATATCATCAAATGTATCGTACATGTTTGACTGAGCTTTCATGGAGTGTTCTGTTTGTGTGATGTAACCTGGAGTAGATGCGGGCCATTCTATTGTGATAGGCAACGAAGCCGATCAACTTCTGGAGAATGTATCTGTGCACAATATATCGTTAACTGTAGCGAACCAGCATGGCTGATCTACTATGGAGGGAGCAGTTTGTGCGCTGTAACCTGGAATGGATTAGTACTGTGAGTAGGCTACATGACTGCACTTGTGCCTAATGGGACAAAACAGAATACGAATAGGAAAGCAATCGCTGAAAATGGCAATTATTGGGTAATGGACTGATCTCCCCAGCTCAACAATCATGGTTTGATTGACGCTTAAATTGATATATTTCCATAAATCTGGCAATGCAATGAAAGAGCCACTGGCCAGCCTGTGTCCCAAAAGCTTGGCAGGTAAATTGGCATTGTTTTTACACATAAAACGCGTACCATCCGATTGGAATAAGGTCGATTCAACTAACATGACGTGGTCCCTGTAAAATGTTATGACTCTGAGTTAAGCGAATTTAAACATGCAGCGGAAAGTGAAATACACTGATATATCAACGCCGTGTGATTTAGGCTGCTAAAAGAATGTATAGATATTCTACCTGTTATTACACAAATGGTCAGTCCTTAACTAGCTTCTGGTTCTGTGCCAAAAGGATGGAAAGCTAGGGGTTCATATCCAAATAAACAGTGAAGGTTGTAGCTATACGATTTCAGGACTATAGTCATACTGCTTCTTCATCAGAAACAACCAGAAACCTCGGTATTCTGATGGACTCACAGTCTATGGGAATACATTCAACACACCATAACTACCATTCATCGGCTTCCTGTGGAAAAACACATTATATACAAAATTCTTTTACTCACCTTTAAGGCTGTTGATAGATCCGCTAAGCTACCTATGGGAACTTACTGCTGAATACAAACCTGCAAGAGGTCTTCGATCGTACTCAAAAAACAATTATGCCTTCATACGGTGCCTTTTGTAAAGCCGCACAACGTTTGTGGAATGCACGTCCTACCGCCGTTCATCGGTTATATACGCTTGATGCGTTTAAATCGAAATTCAGGACGTTTCTTTTCAGTCAGTGCTGTATCAATTAACAGCTAGTCTCAGCGCAGGATTGTGTCTTGGAAACAATACAAATGCTTTCTATGCATGTATGTATGTATGTATGTATGTATGTATGTATGTATGTATGTATGTATGTATGTATGTATGTATGTATGTATGTATGTATGTATGTATGTATGTATGTATGTATGTATGTATGTATGTATGTATGTATGTATGTATGTATGTATGTATGTGTATGTATGTATGTATGTATGTATGTATGTATGTATGTATGTATGTATGTATGTATGTATGTATGTATCTGTATGTATGTGTATGTCTGTATGTATGTATGTATGTATGTATGTATGTATGTATGTATGTATGTATGTATGTCTGTATGTATGTCTGTCTGTATGTATGTATGTATGTATGTATGTATGTATATGTATGTATGTCTGTATGTATGTATGTATGTATGTATGTATGTATGTATGTATGTATGTATGCATGTATGTATGTATGTATGTATGTATGTATCTGTATGTATGTATGTATGTATGTATGTATGTATGTATGTATGTGTGTATGTATGTATGTATGTATGTATGTCTGTCTGTATGTATGTATGTATGTATGTATGTATGTATGTATGTATGTATGTATGTATGTATGTATGTATGTATGTATGTATGCATGTATGTATGTATGTATGTATGTATGTATGTACGTATGCACGTATGCATGCATGCATGTATGTATGTATGTATGTATGTATGTATGTATGTATGTATGTATGTATGTATGTATGTATGTATGTATGTATGTATGTATGTATGTATGTATGTATGTATGTATGTATGTATGTATGTATGTATGTATGTATGTATGTATGTATGTATGTATGTATGCATGTATGTATGTATGTATGTATGTATGTATGTATGTATGTATGTATGTATGTATGTATGTATGTATGTATGTATGTATGTATGTATGTATGTATGTATGTATGTATGTATGTATGTATGTATGTATGTATGTATGTATGTATGTATGTATGCATATATGTATGAGGATCACGCGAATAAACGGGCGGATGCCGATATCTAATTAGGGAAAAACGGGCTTTCATTGCCGAAGGTCGTATCTCGACAGCGATTGATGGATATATATATATATATATATATATATATATATATATATATATATATATATATATATATATATATAGATATATATATATATATATATATATATATATATATATATATATATATATATCTATATATATATATATATATATATATATATATATATATATATATATATATATATATATATATATATATATGTGTGTTACGAGGGGCGAACGCAGATGTAGCTATAGGATGGAGTAAAGCTGGCACTTAGATGTGGACAGATTGGATGTTTATAAGAGTGTGCAAATGCAGCTGATCGCTATTAATTTTCTCATCGTCGTGGTAACGATGTGCTTGTCCTTTGTATCTTAATGCATGATTCAAGAATTGGTAGGTTTGCTTGCTTTTACATCATTTCAACATCTACTGCTTTTATGATCTCTACCAAATTGCAAGCGTTATTATGAGTTTATTGCTCGTTGTACCAGAATAATTTGAATAATGGAACGCACCGTATAAAAGAAGACTAATAAATAACAACAGCACGAGGTTTCGTACGTAGATTGATTTCTAGCTTGAAAGTACTGGGGTACCCCTCTCAAGTGTAATGAAGAATTTGTATAGAATACGTCACCAAGAAAATAATATTAATTGTGTAAAGCTGCTTATCAAATAAGCAATTTATTTTTCACTAAACGTTTATCCGGGAACAAGGAAAACGAGTTTTTCGCTTGTGCTTTTTGTTGTTACAAACTGTTAATTGATAATGAGTAAGTACACTGTTGTGATCAAAGTTTGCAGAAAAATGACCGATCGGTTTATCTCCAAAGAAGTATAATTGATCTCATCAAACCGTCTATTACTTGCTTATACCCTATTGCAGAGATTACAGAAATGCTTACAGAAAATCGCTTTAGATGTCTTTCTTGGTTAAATAATATGCCACGTGTGGCAGGCATAGAGCAAGGAGGAAGTGGCTAAGTAGGATTAACGTCGCCACCTTTAGGCAATTATTTCCCGTAGATACCAGGTTTTGGTTTCATATCAGCATTTGAACACACAAAATGCTTTGCCTTTTCTGTAATAGTCAGTGATCATTGTGTTCATTTCTACGTGTTGAGTTTTATAACATGCAAGGTGCACTGGATGCTTGGTAGGAGCATTGCATGTGTGTATGCTTAATGCAAATGCTTGTCAGCTCGCACACTGCCTCATTTGATTCATAAACTAGCACGATGCAGCTAATGACCAAAAACATTGCTTGAAGTATTTGCGTTTCACATTAGTTTCAGTGACGAGGAAATACATTTACCTCGAATATATGTCACTTACAATGAGCAGGTGATATCACAGCGATAAAACTTGGACATTGTTACTAAGGCACAATTATTGACTTGGGATAAAACGCTTCGCCGTGGGTTGCCCATCGTAGTTGGCCCTATACCAATGAATCAATAGGTAGATATTACGGATAAATACGTAAAAGCTCTGAAGCATTACATCTATATGCAAGTGACTTTGCAAATGAGTCCCAAAAGGTATAATCCGTTTGCATTGTATATCAGCACACGTTGTTGACTTAGAGGGCGTTTTAAAGCTCAATCTTAACTTCTTGGACCCCCAAACTGGCATTATAATTAGTTGCCCAAAATGTCTAGTTTAAACGAAAATAACGGAAGATTTATGTCTGATAGCTTCAAGCACTGAATTTCCCAGTTTGCATTGTAAATATAGTGGTCTGGATAGAGCATGCTGTCTTATGATTTGCCCCGTGTGCAAATGATAACAGAGCGGGTCATTATTATTTGTGTATCAAGCGCTGCACAGACTACACAGCAGGTAAGCTAGGGTCAGGACCTAAGCGACACAATTGATTTTACTTGCACACATAACATGTGTGGTTTAAGATATATACCAGGATCACAAATGCGCCTCTATTTTATTATGTAGCGAATAAATTGAGGAAATATTGTTCAACTGTAGTGTCACCATCGATTCCCTGCGCGTTATAAAAATGAGGTTCCATTGCAGGTTCTTTAATCTTTTGAGAAATTTAAAATTGCTCCTTGCACCAACTAATGTTTGCATTAAGGAGGAGAGCAATTGTTTGTTGTGGCGTGAGCAACCTGGATGTCTTGATTGAACCTTACCAGGATGCGGGCTGATTGTATCCCGTCCCATGCATATTCCATTAGCCCGTGGGTCTTTCTAAATAAGGTTTTTCTGAATGTAAAGTTTCAAAATATCACTGGAAATCACTTCCGCTTTTATCAGTGAAATGCGAGTATCTTATTAGCGTCAATAACGTTATCATGAATGGATGCAAAGACTTCTTCTAAACACAATGCAGCGTACAACTCTGCTGATGCTAAGTTGTATGGCATTGCATTGACTCATCCTGCATTTACACTCTTCTACTTAATTAGGAAGTAAGGAGCATATGTAACGGTACTCATGCATGAAATGGGATATCTGAAACACTGTCTAATAAAACCCGTATTTCATCAACATTTAACGCTACATAACGCCTTTTCGGTTGCTCATTACAGTGTCAGTGCTGTACGGCTACATTTTTGCATCTATTTCTATCCATCACTGTTGCAATGCGACATTGAAGGATAAAAACCAACCCCAATTTTTAAGAGATGACCTGTTACTGATTCGATCCGACACCAGCCACTGTTGGTGCAGTTCCATAACTGATTAATTAATAACTCTATAGTGTGAGGCGTTTTTGCTGCTGTCTACATGGAAACATCAATGAGTTGGTTTACGTACAGCAACAATGTTCCGGGGACTTAAGATAAACAAACTAATGTATTAAGCTGTAACCCATTTGTATGCGCATATTACAGTACAAATGCCACAGTCCTTAATTGACCATTTCCCGGTCGCATGTCAATGTTCAGCTACTGCAGGGGTATGTCATCGTTTCTCTATTCAGCCAAAGTAAAAATGTTGGTCTCCACCGTTTCTCTCCTGCATAGACACATTTCTATTTATGGTTTACCTAGCAATGCGTTTGGTGCCGAAGAGATCAGTTCTCCGTCCAATCGTTGCCCTTATATTTGCCTAACTAAGCGACATATAACAAGCAAATATGAGGAATATATTGTTCTATCGTCGGCACCAAAGGGTTTTGTGTCATGAACTGAGGTATTTAGTTGAATTAAAAGGCATTCTTGATGCTGTTTCTTGATCTAGACGGCAAATCCATTGTGTATTTTCACATATTGCAGCAATGGATTACGTTCAGGCCTATCCATCGTATTTTGCAATGGGTTTTTTGAGTTTTGACCCTCTTCATTTTGATTGATGTCATAGTATTGTCTGTAGTTACGTTGGCGAGGCAATGAAGGATCATGGAAACTTTTCAACACGTGATATGCAAATTGTCTTTATAATGCGCTGGATAATGCAGTTCGATTACTTTTAAGAGATTGATAAATAGTGACTAAGATCTACAAATACGCTCCAAATTAGGCAGAGATTCCAAAGCAGCACTTAGGCAGATCCCGTTGCAAGTCACATATGTATAATCCCTCCCATCAATCGATCCAGCGGAATGACCCTGAGATGTTGAAAACGACGCATCAATTTGTACTTTTACCATGCTTTTTGCAGAGTTAGATGATCGATGCTTAATGCAAGCGAGGTGTTTAACAGGCAAAAGTTTCGACACGTTGGCTCAATACTGTTCTCTTACTAATATGCTTATTTTACAAAAGCTTGGACATATAAGCGATCTTTTTAAGCCTTTATGATAATCAATTGCTATAAAAACCAGACCTGCAATGTGAGCGGGATCCTACCTTTAATTGGATATAACTGTACATAAATAAATATTTTAACTCATCACTTAATTTGTGTTGTTCTGGCAACAGGGAACAAGTAAGCCGATCCAAAGCAATGCATTAAGACAAAACGGGATTTAATCTGCCCAAATGATCCAGAAGGTGAATTCAAGCTATTGCTGTTTTCTCTGATGTTATATTCTCATTCTTTAGAAGATAAATCAAATTTAAGTATGGATATACTCCTATAAATGCAACTACTGCATTTCTTTATCAGCTGCATTCGATAACACAATTACAAATTCTATATCAGCTGATACGCAAGACCATGGTATCAAATCTGGATGCATTCGCAACAGCAGATTGCTTCTCTGCGTGCAAAAATTCTCTTTTCCGTGTTCAGCACTTACCATTACAAAAGCTATGACAGGGGATGTATATGCTGTAGATGACTTTACTTACCAGTCTTGGTAAGAAGTTATAATTTAATCACCAATCTCGGTTCTGAGATTGTGCAATATTCTAACAAACGTATAAAACATACCGCAAACGACTTTAAACTTTAAATTAGACAAGATATTCCACTTAGCCCTAGTTTAGCATACTTATAGATGGTGACGTACATCATGATTTATAAAGTGATTTAGTCATACATAAATCACTATTAGCGTAGGTCATCCACTAATTCGTAGTTTTCTTGCCTACATTATGTACTCAATCTAATGACAACCTATTTCTGCTCAAAGGTTTTTCACATTTATGAACATTTGATCTTCTAGTGCTGTTCACAC
This sequence comes from Urechis unicinctus, assembly GCA_034190875.2. Lineage (NCBI taxonomy): Eukaryota > Metazoa > Annelida > Polychaeta > Xenopneusta > Urechidae > Urechis > Urechis unicinctus. The sequence goes on along the minus strand of CM067343.1, from coordinate 60,074,071 downwards.
CTGGATAAAATGTTCATTTCGTAGTCAAGGTACCTACATAAAAAAAAAAACGTGATACATCAAATTAATCTATAATGCAACCCTCAGACGGGAAGAAAACGGTTTCGATACTAAAATATCTCGTATTATCAAATCAATCATTTGATTTTAACAATCAAATGTATTAGAAATACAAACCAATGCCCTTTGTGCATTTGTTAACGAATCTTTCTTAATAATTTGCGTGATATTAAACGCCACATGATTATATACATTAATATTGAATATATGTCTGAGATAAGCAATAATGCGTCCCAAAGATGAAAGGGCATTAGTGCAAGCATGTTTGATCACACACTGAACTACTGCATTTTCACTCGGATACATTTGGACTATAATTTTCAACGTTTTTATGCATAAAGAAACGCTACTGTGTAGTTGGCCATTGAATGAGCCAAGAACCTAAGTATGCGAAGAGATTGAAAGGATGAGTAATCTCCTAACGACCGTATTTTCCTATATCCATCAGAATCAATGGTATACAACTGTGAGCCATAAAAGAATTGTAGAATGTCCCTTTCTAAAGCCAAATTGAAGATCAAACGTACTCAAAACATCACCATATTGTTTTAGTATTATCATACTAGAAATTTACAAATCGCGCTAGATAATGCTATTCCCCTTTAATGATTACTACAGCTTAATGAGGATCTCATATCTTTTAGTATCGGCACAATCGATGAATTTAATAAATTATCAGCAGTATGGCCATGTGAAATCATAGCATAGAAGAGTTTACATAACAGACCAACAAGTTCGGGCGTCCCGTTCAAATGGTCAGAAAAAACTCATGATTGCCATCGCTTTTGTTACTCTTTAACTTTGCTATGCATTCAGTTAAAACAGATGATAATTACAACATGATATCTTGCGCTGTCATAACTAATACCAGCATCAATCGCTTTCATCAAATCACGCATTTCATTCTCGTTAGTGGGAACACTTTTGAAAAACGCTAAGTATTTATCCAGAAAAAGGTTTGCAATAGGCTCTGGTTTACTTGTTTTATCTACCACAGTAGGTGCACTCTTACAGTTTGGATGTTTTAGTTCACGCCAAACGTCTGTATTGCTACATGCGTTTTCAGCAAGTTTTGCCCTCTTTATATCCATCTCATTGTATTTGACCACGCGTACGTCATAATATTATTTATGACGTGACGGCTTAATCATGTCATACACAGTGCCATTGTTAGATTTGCAACATTCGAGCCATATCCAATGCCAGAAAAGTGGAAGTTCTTTCTCTGGTTTTACAATCTCTAACTATCTCGCAACGGTCCTTGAAAAAGACTTATTTGTCGAATTGTTTTCTTTACCAGCTTTAGTACAAAAGTTGATTTACGAAATGCACCAATAGCTGCTTTGTGACTGCTATCACGGCATCACTTCTTGCTGCATTGAAAAACACATCATGCGATACACACACATCAACAAGCAAAACATCCAATTCACTCTTGTAACGTTTAACATTGACCTCTCCTCGGTAACGGATCATCTCGCACGAATCCCTGACTATCTGTAGACATAATGTTGTCAGTATTTACATTTATTGTGATGGATATGGCATCATGATTCGACGGGTTTGTTGGGTCACGAATAACATTACTGCATAACAACTTACTGAAAACATTATCACTAACTAGAAAATGGTCGATACAAGATATCTGATTCAGAGCAAAATTATTATATGTACAATCTCTTGAGAATTTTTGACTGGTCCAAGAAACCCTCAAACAATATCTCTCAATAAAGTCATTCAAACAGCGAATCTGTGCATTGGTTCATTCACACGATGTGTTTTAATCACCGCAAATTACAAGAGAGGTACAGCTAATTGAATTGACAACAGACTCAATTACATTGATAACTTCCTCATATTCAATAGCACACTCCCCAAAGAAGAATCATTTAACGTAATGCCACATACGCACTTGTGAGATATATCTAACTGTGACACATGCTTTGAAAGAGACTTTCGGCATACAAGGGCGCCCTACTAGTATGTCGGATGTTGAGTCTACACGAGATTTTCCGACAAATTGATAATCCTTATGTACATTTGTTCTTTTAATAACCAAGTTTCTTGTAAACACCTGTAGCGGTTCAAAAAATCACCAACATAGAGAGCACACCTCTTTATCCCTTCCACATTCAACGAGCATATCTTAAAACCATTGCTGTTTGGACTAACTTCAATGGGTGCCGCTAAGAGCAATTACCTATTACGTGTGTTTTGACCAATTCCGCTTGCATCAAATACCTTCAGGCCCGAATTCCGGCTTGGAAAGCAGATTTATATATCTAGTCTCTATAGCTATCCGGTATGAAAGTGTCCATGATTCTGGTTTTGATGCGCATTCAATTTCGAGCACCTTGACACTATGTACTTCCAAAAAATGATTTTAGCAATGATGAGTCGATTTCTCGATGCACAAAAAAAGATGAAAAGTTCATATCTTCTAGGTCCTGTGCGCAGTTTTCTATCGGTGCGGCTACCAAAAATAGTTGTAGGCCTCTACTGGATTGTCACCTAATCTCGCGTTATCTGACGCTCCTTCGTCTTCAGTTTGCGCTGTTGATGCGGTTGAAGGTGGAACTCATCTGTGTCTTGAGAGGTGGTCGACGAGGGCGTGGGTGTTTCTGGCGCGCTATTATTCAAAGGCGAGTGGAAGGAGGTGATTGCCCCAAAGCAATGTGCGTCACATGATGTGTCGGTTTCTGTGTTGCAACAGCGGCTGAACACAGCGACGTTTTGGCAAGGGATGTCATTTGGGCTTCAAGCTTGCAAAGTTTTTTATTTATCGCAACAGCGGTGCATTCCTCGAGAATGCTGCAAGGTAACTTGTTTAAGTTGATTGCCACAACAGAACCTGCAACTCTGCATCGCAAAATGTTGAGTCGACTGCCATAAGACTCTTCATAATGTCATCAATCTCTTTCATGTGCGCTTTTTTTAGCCGTCGGTTCTGGCGCATTTCAATCGGTTACAGCTGATCTGTGTGATTCTCCCAGAGAATCGCTTTAACCTAAGCAATGGCCTCAGGACAGTAAAACCCGGCTATCACATTCATGATACTGTCATTGGCAGCTATTTTCAAGCGGTGAAAGGCGTAGTCAGCAGCTCGTTCACTACGGTTGCGGCTTGGTCGTCTGCCATAGTAAGTAGATTTGTGGTTTAACGTATTGTAGCAGATTAACAGTCTTTAAGTCCGAGTCATACCATTGAGTCGATCATGATTGACACTTAGCTCAACTTCTTGTACAGAAACAAATCGCGATTTTTCCCAATTAAAACCATCACAAAGACAATTTCGTACGAATTACAGTCATCGCACGCGCGTTTGGTCACCAATCCACAGCTCTAACTGGGCAATAACCGTCACAACATCCTTAAATGTCAGAGCTGACTGAGCGTGTGCTGTCATTGCTTCTTGGTCCAGTATACTTTATGTTAGCAAGTATTTGTATAAGCTATTAACATTCTTAGCAAAATCGATTGCTCTCACGTAGGACAGTAGAACTATAAGAAATCCAGTTGTGTTTATTTACAAGGAATGTTGATTATGATACATCCTTGTCAAGCTTTCCTGCTAGCTGTGGTCTTTTGACATCCTTGTGCATCTGATGCAAGAAGATGTATATGTTGGTCTACCAGTGTTGAAGTGGTTTGCCGGTTTTAGTATAACTGGTACCGGTACGTACTTTCTTTGACGGGTAGTGTATTTTCTGTACATAAAACTAGTACTGGCTGACTGGGTCATTAATAATCAGATGAGTTTCACTGTAAACAATCGCTATTCTCAAATATGAAAGATTGATAGTGCAGCCTTGGATTGTGATGTAAGTGTTTCACTTTTGTCAAGCGGCCGACTTCAATCAGTAAACGTGTCGCATTTATGTAGGTACGTGGCAGGGACGTTGCAAACTGTTTGAAAAGGGCATATCCCATCAGCTTTATGCTTTAAGGCTGGTTCATTAAAAGTTAGAACAAGTTATTATAGCTGATACAATACTACCAATACACGCTTGAATCAAACGATGGTCCGGTGTTGCTACAATTTTCGTTGCCTGAACAATTCAGGATGGCTCATACGCCTAAGCAAGCTGATTCTTTCGTTTTTGAGATCAAGAATATAGCTTTGTACAAAGAGGAATTTGTAATAACAATAAACCATTCAATGGCCTGGAATGAACTATAAGATACATAATGCACAGGGAATTAATTGCTTCACTGTAGTTGATTACGCAGCTTTATATCTCTTGACGTAGGCATTTAGTCTAACGGCAATCATCATTCATGAAACGTGTCTTATATTTGAACATGAGCGGAGGAGGAAAGACAGCCGTGAAAGTGAGAACATTCAATTAGGAATGGTCTCCATTACATGGAGTAGTAGAACCCAATCTACAATGATGACGTGATCCTGATCCTAGTGCATACTTGTAAATACACATGCACCTCAGCTACTAACTGTGGAGTTTCTGATTGTTCTAGTGTTGTCATGCGGTACGTAATATGCAAATAAAGCAAAGCTTCGTCCAATCGGTTGACATGGGCACACACGGGTTAATGCTATCGCAATGTAATAACCTATAACCATTGCACTGCGGTTCATGACCCACGTGGACGGTGGCAACGAATGTTCCAAAAGCAGTGATTGACTGACAATGTTTGACCTAAGGCTTCAGCCCATTGGTGACGAGCCTGTGTTTGGTGAATGAGCTGTCAAAAATCACATAAAATATAAAAGGCCTATGGCGTGCGCCGTTTATTTATTTTTAATTAAACGTAAGTCAAAATTAACACAGGCTAGGGAACATTTAATTGTAAGCAGATAAAATGTGGAGAACGTTTATATTTGGCAGGGAATATGGCGTATAAACATTTTTTCGGTGATGAAAGTTCACATGAATGTTCTGTTACTATTCTACTTCTGCTGACTGTTCTATTACCATGCTTAATTTTAACAGCATTAAGTTGCCTGATGTTTCGTATCACTCAGTGCTGCAATTTGAAATCCAGGCTAAAAATAGCGGCTTGTTTGACCTAGTTATACCGTTTCCGGTAACTATTCAACAAATATGCTTGCTTTTCCTTGCACAGCAAAATACTCACTTATATACCAAATAGCAACTATCATGAGGTTTACTTTCGTCATACAGAGAGAGTAAACCCGACGGTTTGCATAAACTGTGTAATGTTTTGTAAATTTTGCATTTGTGAAAGTCAAGCGTATTAAACGAAATGTTATTTACCGCATATTACGCAGCTAGCAAATAATTTTATTTTCTAGAGCGATTCATATTATAGTTGTTACAAGGCGCCGGCAAAAGTAAGCAATGCGCTCCAAAATGGTTTTACGGCTTTTGTGTTCTCTCTCTCTCTCTCTCTCTCTCTCTCTCTCTCTCTCTCTCTCTCTCTCTCTCTCTCTCTCTCTCTCTCTCTCTATTTCTCTACAAACTCAGGCATTTTAAGGTTCCATCGCTGTCATTCCATTAAATATCGCCTTATTCAAACTGTACTATAGTATATTGTGAGGACAAGTATAAATGGCAGCACATTATTAATTGCGCTACGCTGCGATATTCAAGGTAAGTGTAATACAACCTACTCATTGCGTTTAAGGGATCTTTACAATAATTTGAGAGAGCTTATTATTTATAAGTTATTCCAATTCACAAATTGCGTGTAATGTCTTCCAGGCATCAAAGAGTAAGTCAAGAAACAGAAAGGGTAAAAAGATTTAATGTCGCCAAATTCTCTGTAAGATGATTTTAAACGGGCACACACACACACATATATACACACATATATATATATATTTATTTATATTTATGTATATTTTTATATATATATATAAATATATATATATATTTATATGTATATATATACACATAAATATATGTATATATATAGATATATATTTTTATTCATATATATATACACATATATCTCTATATATATACAGATATATATATATATAAATATATATATGAATATATATATATATATATATATATATATATATATATATATATATATATATATTTATAGATATTCATGTATATACACATATTTATAGGTGGTATATATGTATATAGGTATATAAATATATATATATATATATATATATATATATATATATATATATATATATATATATATATCAGAGAGAGAGAGACAGATCGAGAGAGAGAGAGCACGCGTGCGAGAGAGAGATAGAGATAGATAGAGAGCGATTTATATTATAGAGTGAGAGAGTGAGAGAGATGGAGAGAGTGCGCGCGAGAGTGATAGAGAGAGAGATGGAGGGGGAGAGAGATAGATAAAGAGAGAGAGATAGAGCACGATGAAGAATGATAGAGAAGGCGAGAGAGTGAGAGAGATAGAGAGATAGAGAAAGAGAGAAAGAGAGAGAGATTGAGAGAGAGATAGAGAGAGAATGAGAGAGAGAGAGAGAGAGAGAGAGAGAGAGAGAGAGAGAGAGAGAGAGAGAGAGGAGAGAGAGAGAGAGAGAGAGAGAGAGAGAGAGAGAGAGAGAGAGAGAGAGAGAGGGGGGGGGGAGAGATTGGCTGCCATTGCCGAAGATTCTGCATGACAACTCTTTCGGAATTCGTGATGCACATGGGTGTATTATCACAAGAATTGACCTGATTGAATAATGATATAATGAATGCAAGCGTAGATTGTGATCAGTGAAGCAGAATGAGATGGAGTAGTCTGAAGAAACTGATTTAATTGCATATATCAACGGTCTTTTATAATGTTAGGAATTTCGTATCAAGAGCAGAAGTATTTGATTCCATCCGACACCATAAACGCAAATCGTTTCATCCATCAACTCTTGGATATCCAAGCCATTTGTAAAGTGTGTAAAAATCAACAAATAGAAAAAAAGAGCATCGTAAAATTCAACGTAAAATATCGGTGATATCTAGCTAGTGTGCTAGAATTGCTAATTTGTGTGGCCTTTTATTATTGAAGGATAAAACGCTACAGTGGCTTAGTAAACGAGCAACGACAGGGACCTTTTAAGTCGAATATATAGAATGGTCATGTCATGTAAGCTGGGCGACAGCAAAGATTTATAGAGGGTGTATTGTGCTGCATATGTTTTGCAAGCTCTGGTTAGCAAATAGTTCTACGTTTCCTAAGGCATCTGGCAGCATAGTAGCGGTCTTTTAAAAACTATGTCTAGCTGAATTATAGCCGCTTAAATCAGAGCATTGTTATGTTTTGTATGCTAAACTGATTGTAGGATGAACCTAGACTTTCATAAATATTAAATAGAATACATTTTGCTAGGTGTCTTAACGATAATTGTGTAGTTTATCAACCACTGCAAAACAACTCTATGATACCAGGCGTCAGCAATCACATGGATCTGTAGTCTCGGAAAGCCTATCACCTTGTATCGAAATAGAGTACATAGCCCATTCATTGTATTGTCTCATTGCACGAAAAAACGACACAAAATGATTGTCGGATAGGTTTCATGCAAACAAAAATCGGTATCGGGTTAGTTTGCCCAAAGGACGATTCGCTCTCCCCCCCATCCCCCCGGGTCAGTTCGCCCTCGCCGGGACGATACGCCTCCCGGTAAGTTCGCCCCCGGGTCAGGAATAGTATTAATGGATTCATAAATAAAATATACTACACATTCTTCTGCGTTCGGTTTCAGTATCTGTACCCGTTTGGTTCGAGACGTTGGCCCGGCCAAATGCTCTGGCCGCCGAGTCCAAACGCCCTTACCGCACTCTATCCGGGGAAGATGGTTGGTTTCTCTGGATGATAGACATTATGATTTAAATTTATTTCATATCAACCGAATTAAATTCATTAATACTGTTTCGTTATTAAGTGAAATATGTAGCATACAGTAAATTCCTTTCTGTAAAACGAGGGCGTATCATTGCGTGCGTGTATCGTCCCAGGGGCGAACTAACCCCGGGGCGTATCATCCCAGCGAGGGGGAACTGACCCGGGGACGAACCGTCCCGGGGGCGAGCTGACCCGCAACTTGAAAAATATATACCTGACAGGGTTGATGGGCAGAAGGATATTGACTCCCTACTAGATTGATGAATTTACAGTGACGGACATTTAATTCTTACCAGTAATATGGTGGAGTCTTCATTAGCTGATGTAGGAGGGGCAAACATGCAATAATATTTCTATATTGCTAATATGGAAGTATTGACATCGTTATATGTTACCCAACTTAACGAAAGATACAACCACACCTGAATTCGCACAATTGATATCCTGTTTTTATGTGGATTTCTAATGCCTCACGAAAGCTTATTCTTGATTCCTATTTTATCTCCGTCAGCTAAACCGATTTTTTATGTAACTAATCTTTGTATTCAAAATACACCACACAGAACAAATGGCTGATAGTTTGTTTTTTGCATATTTCATTTTAGAAGCTTAACGCACCGCGTAGGTCCTTGTAATTCGCCATGTGGCGTCTTTGATTAAGGAAATAAAACTCGATAAGCCGGATGTGAAAGCAAGGCAAAGACAATCTCCCCTTATCCTTACATATCTGTCGTTAATGCTGGTAGTGCTAGTCAGAATGATGTATCAGTAAAAAGAGGATTCCTTGCAAAGCAAAAACACTGCTCCACACAGCATGCATCAGTCGGTTATTGATCGTGTCTAATGGGACGTATTAAGGATGGTCTGGAAAAGCGTTTTTTAATATATAAAAAGGTCACGATAGAAGCTGCATAAATCCTTGCAATTTAGTATGTACATATTGCAAGAATATTGTTTCTTATTCGGCCACCAAACGTGACTACTTAATTGACTAATTGACTAATTACCGGATGTTTATAAGATAACTCTTTTTAAAACTTTAGTATTGGAAAACACAAAATCACCAATAATCTTTGTCTGTAAAAATAAGCAAACATGAAGGGACGAGATGGAGTTACTACGCATGTGCAATTAGATCATTTAAGTGCATTATTGCTCGAAATGCCATAGAAATACTAAGGTATTTTTATGTATATATGACATAGCAATCAACACAACTTTGCATCAGCAACTAACAAAGTGGCTTGCATTCAGTGTCAGAGTTAATGGTTATTAATGTACATTACCCATCAGAAGATAATGCCGAGCTGTTGGATGCGTCTCGATTCCATTAACGTTTCATCAAATAACCAAACAGGTACTGTACAGTGGACTTTTCGAGAGATCAGCGGAAATACTAAAAAACATAGCACGAACGAGACCACGCGAGCAGGTAATACCGATCACTACCATATGTAAAAACGTGCATTAGAATGACGTTTTGACATTCAATTACCACCGACACAAACACCATGTAATTTGTGGTGTCATGCTCATGCATTTAGCTTGTTCCGATGAACAGCATAAGGCATTTTAAGCGTAATTAACGGGAAAAGGCGCACTACGCTATCAGTGTCTCTGCAAAATACATTCAGTGGTAACATTTTCACGTGTCTCGCTTTCATCGAATTTTTGTTAAATTTCTCAAAGGGGTATCTAACAAGCACAAATCAGATCTTCAGATTTTGAGAAATATATCAGATTGACTTAATTACCAATAACAGTGCTTTTAATGAACTTAAATACTATATATATTTACACTAATTCATGTACGCAAGTAAGCTGTAAAAAAGCGCTGGTGATCAGTTAGCTCGTCCAGCTTAACATAGCCTTTCTCATATCAGTTAATTGGCGCTCCCGCTTTCATTCTTTGGAATACTTGTTTTGTTCTGCTTTCGCCTTGGTTAACCAGAGCTTTGACAACGTTGTATGTGCATAGGCTTATATATAAATATATATATACATATATACATAAGCCTATAATATATATATACATATATACATAGATATATATATATATTAATGTATATGTCAACTATACCCACATATATATTTATATATATATATATTCATATATTTTTATATGGTATCATATGATTAAGGTCAGTGTTTTGAAGGAGGCAATCTATGCATTTTCCCGCCAGTGTAAACTACGGTCACGAAAATCAAATTGTCTAAGACTCATGAGTTAACTCTGATCATTTTTGTAGTTTTCCACATCAATTACAAATTATGTGGTGGTGTATGGTGAAGGTGGCGTAGACGTAGTAGAAACGAGAACAACCCAGCTGTTTTAAAGCCTGTACAATAAGGTTGGTTCATTTAAAACAAGGTATCTAGAAGTTGAGTTGTGGTGCTATTAGCGTAGGCATGGTTTCAACATAGACTATATTGCAGGTTTATGCTAATTAAGTGATGTGGCTAATTTAGTAAGAAGTAGCACGATACAATTAAAATTTTTGGGCAAATGGACCAGTGCAAACATTGCTTGACAATTATCACCATATTTCTAATTTGTACAGTTTCTGAGAATGTACTAAACGACTGTAAATTTAGATGGACAACTAAAATTTGACGATGGCGGATTTTTACTTTCAATGAAGGTTATGCTACTTTAATGTAGAGGCTTAAATAAAATATATATAAATATGTAAAATGATCCAGAGTGATCATCAATTGACAGCGTATTAACAATGCAAATGCCAAAGGAACTGCTTGCAAGTTTGTGCTAGATATAACGTATATGCTCAATTCATTACTAATGTGTTGCTTATATTAAGCACATGTTACTGAGATCAGCGCGACCAAGTAACTACCTTTAAGCACATAATCAATGTTTGGCAAACGCCGATTTTAAGGTCAGAGAATTTTTAAGTTTGAGTTGAACACATACACATGCACGTTGCAATGTTGTTTTCATCACATCTGAACGCATAATGATGAAACGCACTCTACAGCGTGAAAAACAATCCACAGAAGCAAATATTTATTCAAACAGGTAATGATTTTCAGGACGCTTGTGTCAAGTCCATTGCTGAGTATAAAAGAGGATAATGCCTAAAAGTTTTAATGTATTTATCGATCTAGCGACTTATTTGTGTAGCACTGGACTATGGTGAAAAACAGGTGAGAGTTTGCGTGAGTTGGCTGTTGGTTCCACAGTGATAATGCCCAAGCATCATCGTCGTCCTATTACGCGACGTAAAATCTAGAACATCATTTCATATACCTCGCCACTGCAAGCTAGGTAAGCCTCTGGTATTTTGTAATGTGATGTTTTTGCAACCGTGCTGTTTCACAAGACATGTTTTATTGTCTAGTTAGCAAATTTATTGATGTAGTGTGAAAGTAGATAAGCATGGATATTCAATGCATAAGCATGCTACGTTCTCTCGTATTCTGCTTCGCATGTTGTAACCACCTAGCACAATATGACCCCGTATTCGTAATCTTATGGAAGTGAACACAAGAATATAGGAAACAAAATGGTACCCGACAAATACATGATAAGCAAACCCTTTTCGTATTACAACGCCGCCGTTATTGGACACCCAAGGCTCGCTCTAATAAAGCTTGCTCTCAACAGCTCTCTCAACATATGATATCGTGTTCGGTAGAACTGAGATGACCATTTGGGGAATTTCCCCTGGGAGTACATGTATAATGTCAATGTGTAGTTTTTTACTGGGTACCGCAGTGGAACACACCCCTGTTTTGGTATGCG
>CM067343.1:60027445-60054945 GCA_034190875.2 Urechis unicinctus | reverse complement strand
TTTGCAGACCAGCGCACGGGCGGAGGCAACGGCTGAATCATTTATAGCAAGCATGACATTCGCATTGCGGTTAAAAACAATTTAGAGCTGAAAAGGTAGCCTAAAGGCACTACCTCAGATCAAATAACTCTGACAATGGAAAGCAGCATCAGCAGCTGCTAAAGTTACGTTTTATAACAGATACTTGTTGCTCAATCAAAGAATAAATGCATATGAAATTTTTGCTTCTTATTTCGATAACATCGCGCGCAGGCTTGCCATGACAATCAAGCAAGGCCTTTAAATGCCCAGGATCAGGCGGTATCCTTCATATAAAGGTCACGTAACCAAGCATAAAATCTTAATCCCATCTCGTTTCTTGTGCTCAACCCAATTGTTCAGATCATCGAACAACAAAATCATCTGCTGGTTTCATGTCCTGCTTGGGACATACTTATCTGAATCTATACTGTTTGTTTGTTGGGATAGTTCAGAAAGTGGTCTACCAGTAGCGGGCTGGTCATTGTAGTACTGGTACTGTTTCGCCAGCAACATTATATGCTAATATGCTAACTTCGGGCTAACCGTGTCGTTAATAATCAGCCTAGTGTCAATAGCCATAGCTGTTTTCAAATATGAAGCGTAAATTTTCATTTGCATTCTGTGACATAACAAAGATTTATTGCACTGCCTATTCAGGCGACATGCATCAATCATGAAACGTGTCGCATTGATGTGGGTGCATGGCGGAGACGCACAGACATGTAGTGGGGGCTTTTTTAACGAGGGAATATTAGCTACGAACCTATGATACCATGTTTGTTCTTTAACAGTAAGCCACAACACAAGATGCAGTGTGATGCTGAACGAGCTTACACAAAACCCTAAGGCTTAAATCAAACAAGATAGATCCTAGTTAACAAAACTTCATTCCTGTTTCTGGGCAGTCCTTTTGCAGCGCCTTTCAACGAGAACATAGGCCTTACGATATCGATAGCCCTGTTTGTGTTTTACACAAAAGCGCTATGTTTGATGGTACCTTGAGGCTACGATTTGTGCTATCCGAACACGGAATCAACACATATCAATTCGACTCATTCGTACCCATACATCTTACATCACACAGTCCTGAATACTCTTGCTTACCAAGCATCTGATCGATGTAATGGTAAACAAATTGATCATTTTGTTTTTACCACAATTCACAATTTACACTTGGCACAAGGCGCTATTTAAAATGACAATAGTGCATTCCGGAGCTTACAATTGAATGTAGGCTACATAATACACGCGGAATTACCGGTGTTACTGAAATTTGTTACGCAGCCTTTGTTCTTGACGTACGCATCCAATTGACCATAGCTCACGAAACGTGCGTTACTTATGGAAATGGACGGATGAGTTATGGCAGCAGTAAAACCTAGAACGTTCAATCGGGAACTTGCTACATGGAGCCGTTCATTCCCATATTTTACGCCAGCATATTAATTGATGGCATACACTTGATCCTAGTTCGTGCTTCTAAATAAACATGCGTAGCTTATAAGCACAATCAAATGCTTCCCTATTTGCTTGACCTTGAATACTAGCAGTACAGTCTCTTATTGATTTCTACTGCTGTCATGCAGTACTTGATATTGTTATACGATGTTCTTACAAATATGCCAAATTATAGTATATGCACACTTTCATAATGGCAATTACCGTTGATTAATATAACACTCTTCTTAACACCCTCGTGTTTCGCTTCATTATTTAGTTTTGACGTATTTTGACGTAATTTCTCAATATAATATCTGCGCTGCTATTCATAATACTGAAAACCTACTATTGTATTTCTGACCATGGAACCTGTCATTTTTGGATCCGTGGCGGCTCTAACGGGTTTCTTTCATAAACTGTGAAATACAACGACATTGAGCGTTCAACAGACAAAATATATGGATTTTTGGGAAAACTTTTGACTTTCGCCTGCCAATAAAGGTTCGGGTGACTTTTATATATCACATTGCCAACCTGCCCTTCTATATGCTTCAGCTAAGCCATAAATACTTTATTGCCACCAGATCAGCCACCGGGTGTTTAGGTGTTCCTTTTGATTCGGGATGTGAGGGAGGTCAGAAAAACTGGCGAAGGCGCCAATACTTTCACGGATGATACATACGTATTTATCTACTGAGTTAAGACCGATCGACAGTTCAAATGTATTAGTACGAACAAACATCAGACATGTCGGAACCATTGTGCAGGTAATAGCTTAAATGCTCCAGATATGAACTGGATTCATTGCATTTTCATTGATATTGCACGAATAACAGCAACACACTGTGAAACCCCAATGGCGGACATTGAGCCTGGGATAATCCAGCTTATTGCTGAGAGTTCCGGTGACATTTATCGACATGTTTATCCTATGACCGCGCAAATAGGCAGAAAAATTACATATCTAGACCAAAGTGGTAATGATTTATGATTTGGCCTACTTGACAAAAATAAGTGTTAAACAGCGACAATAGACTTGTGTTTATTACATATTCAAGTAGAATACCGTTCATAATATGGAATAAGATAACCACCAAAAGGATAATAAAATTACGGTAATGATGCAAATGCTTTTTCCGCGATCTTTTCCGCGGGTTTTAAATTGAATATGTCATCAAATTGCGTGGTTATCGCAGAGTATGGTAGCGATTACATGTTAGACATAACAATAAGGCAGCATTAAGCAGCTCTTTTATTTTATGGATGGCTTAATGGTAAGCATAAATTTTCCACTCTGCGAGGATGTCTTTTATTGTGAACATCATCATCATTCTGTCATGATAAAATAAAAATTGGTTTTGGGGGAGGTGTTTGTTGCTTACGATCCTTTCCTATAATTTCACGTACCTAGTATATTTCTGTAAATCAACTGCCAAGACAATGCTCATTACTTCACTTTAATCTCTTTTTAATTGATACAAGTTCGAAAACATCTTCACCAGAAACTTTATTTAGTATAGCAAGGAGGTTGTATAATGTATAATTAAGCTCACTATAGGTTTCAAGACAGATATCGTTAATAAGTATAATCAATAAAGTTTCAACTAGAGGAACGACCGTAAGGTGTTAAAAACGACGCATCAATACGTTGTTTTAACCGTCAGGATAGAAAATGTCTTTATACACTTGTGTGGCACATTTTCATCGAATTTTGATCCAATGTGCTATAAGCATATATAAACACGTAATGATAAAAGCACTTTATCGTCGGAAAGACTGGTTTTTACATCAGAAATACCCATTGCAATGTATGATGAACCGGGTGTCAGGCAGATGAAGAAAGAATGAGGCAGCCACAACCATTGTGACATTTTCATCAAGTACATTAAGCTCAGGAGGGTATACAGTATTTGGGCAAATTGCGAGAAAGGGGCCATCGATCAAATGCATCCAACCCTTATGCACACTGACAGCTAGCTGGTAATTTTGACACTTTCTATAGTCACCATGATATATCATTGAGTTCGTTTTCTTTTAATCGTTATAAAGCGGTAGAATAGATTTAGGACCTAAACCAAACGTCCATGAAATTAACCATCTATAAAGTAGCAGCAGCGTCTTCTTAAATATGCAGTGATCCCACACGGGCTGTGTATTGTGTTAAAATAGTAAGCAGTTCGCATTTGTGGACGTTCCTATGAATAATGGGAAAATCAAACACAATATGTATGGATAACAACAAACATGACACGAGAAAAACACCATGGTTTACAACCTGTCATGATGAAGTGCTTGATCAATTAAAGGAAATGCACCTGTTGTCTTCACTTAGCGGTCTTCAGTAGCTTCAGAATACATATACATACATATACATACATATACATACGCAAACATACACGTATATGTGAACAGACACAACCAAACATACATGTTTATGTATTGATATTATATGTGATTACTTCTTCATTGCGTTCGTTAAGCTTCCTTCAGGCTACCGTAATGGATAGACATATAATTATCTTAGTTTGCCACTTCCATGTAGATACTTGCACCAATATATAACCTCATATTAATTAGATATTGTCACAGACAGTGTCGACCACTTGTGACAAAGTAATGGACACACTATTATGATTAATGCTATGTATAGATTCTTGGTTCGACAGAATTTGCGCTAGTGCGTTGGAACGTGTGATCTCGATGTAGTAGCCGTTTCTGAGTTGTCATTTTGGACAAGCTAATTTTATGATTGAGAGACTTTTGTAAATGTTATTTTGCTATTCATGTTATATCTCGTGCTTACTATTATGGGGCAACCAATCTTACAAGTATGTATGTCACATGAAATCATTACTTACGTTACGTTGTATATTGTTTAATGCTTACCTCATTTGATGTTCTCCTGTGCCCCATGTTTGTATATATATATATATATATATATATATATATATATATATATATATATATATATATATATATATATATATATATATATATATATACTATATATATATATATATATATATATATATACAAACATGTGGTATATCTCTATATATATATATATATATATATATGTATATATGCATATATATATATATATATATATATATTTATATGGCACATATATATATGTATATATATATATGTATGTATGCATATATATGTATGTATATATATGTATGTATGTATGTGTGTATGTATGTTGTCTGTATGTATGTATGTATGTATGTATGTATGGATGTATGTATGTATGTATGTATGTATATGTATGTATGTATGTATGTATGTATGTATGTATGTATGTATGTATGTATGTATGTATGTATGTATGTATGTATGCATGTTTGTATGCATCAGTGAATGCATGATTGAATGCATTTATGTATGCATGTATAGATGCATGCATATATGTATGTATGTTTGTATGAACGAGAGCATATATATACATATACATATATATATATATATATATATATATATATATATATATAGAATAGAGGTATATCATATATATATATAGTAATATATACATAAATATTTATATTTATATATATTTAGATATATATAGATGTATGTATATATATATGATATAAGAGATATATATATATAGATATATACTGACTGATATATATAGATATCTATATATATATATATATATATATATATATATATCTATATATATATATATATATTTATATATATTTATATATATATATGTATATATATATCTATATATATATATATATATATATATATATATATATATATATATATATATATATATTTATAAATATATATATATTACGCTTTCCTGCATGAACAAGAATGCCAAAATGCCTGGATAAGTACCTTTCCATTTACATCTCATTACAGATTGAAACTTTCACGTACCGGTCCGCGGGACAAACAACTCCTAGAGGTAGAATAATCCAGGTTAGCTCTTTTTTGATGCAAGGTAGTAACGTGCAAACATAACAGCTGTCATTTATTATGGTCGTTTACCAGGTCTTCAGATCTGTACGAAATAATCACATGGCTCTGCTTTTGTAATTGTTCCCGGGAATCACGGTAATGTAACCACAGTTGTGGAAATGGATTATGGTTAGTTCTGTCAGTTAAGATAGTAGTTACGGAGAAGCAAAATAAAATGGTATTGAATATCAGGAAGAACTACTAAGAAAAACGCTTCCCATCAAGTTGACTGCAAAAGAAACAACGATATAACCTTAGTTCCATACTAACACATTTCAATTCTATCGTGCATTATCATGATTATGCGGAAAAAAACAACTCTTGATTTAGTTTAATATATCGCAAATCTTCATATTCCGTTCCGCAGATTAAATTAACTATATAAGTGTTCAAGCATCTTTGATTAAACAGGGGCACTTATACTTGTTACAAAATGCATATGCCTTGCTCAATGGGTCTATACGGTGATTGCACTTCATACTGAAGGGCATGTGCCTAGCGGTATATTGCATGTTGCTAGATAATACCATGCTTTCTAATTTCAGATTCAATGTGTTGTTTAGCTGATCGACTTTTTTATGCGCTTCCGTTGACATCTAGCAAACAAGCTCTTTGCCCACAAGAGAAGCTATCATCCGCAAACGGAATTACCTACACATTACGAGGCAGCTAATCGTCATAGAATTTGATCACCTCAGCATTGCGCGCTATACATTTTGGACCAGAGAAGCCTTTGTAAACAGAGGACCAATTCAATGGAGAGCTATTCATTTAGCATTCCAGAAATAAGGCTGTTTCACGAAAGTCATCATAGGAGTTGAATGTTCTTATCCATAGCTTAGCTTTGGCTTTTAAGCTGCAGTAATAGATACTGATTTAAACGATATGGGAAACAGTACAGATCCATAGCCTGACGAGAAGTACGTTTTGTGCAAGTAAAACAAGAGGAACGCCCATTGCATAATAAATGGTTTCACTAATTGTTTGGGTATTGATCGCCAATACCTGTGACGTGTGACGTTATATCATAACTAAGGCGATTTCAATAATGTCATCATAGGAGCTGAATGAGCATATCCATAGCTTAGCTAGGGCCTTTACGCTGTAGTGATGCGTGCTGAATTTAAACGACCTTTGACGAGAAGTACGTTCTGTGCAAGTAAAGCCATTTAACAGTGACAAAATTAACCAGAGGAACGCCGATTGCATGATAGATAAGTCCACTAATTGTTTGCCGAGTAAGACGCCATTGTCTCGTCGGTGGGTATTTTGATGATCAAATTGATCGCCAATACCTGTGACGTGTGACGTCATATCAGCTAGAGAAGATCAAATCAGTTTTGCTGTTCTCAGAAAATAAGGACATCATCCCGCCAGGTTACATGAGAACCGATAACCACAGGAAATGACAAAACTAGATGTAAAGAGGGGCAGATATATTTTACACTGTTACATCTATTTGATTTTCCAGCTCTCAGTGATACAGATACGCATAACAATACTTGATGGAGCATCCAGTTCACTTACTTGGCGCACCTAGTGAATCAAGTACTGACCTTTTTAATCACATGATAGATATCTACTATATCAGAGCAGCTTTAGCAATTGAGATAAATCAATCAATTTTGTTGATCTTAAATTAAGAGCATTAGTCATTTATTGTGCATGTCTTGAAATTTATGATATTATCAAATCAGACGTAACTTGATATTGACTAAACTGGCGAATCCAACCATACTTCTACAAAGCAGACCACGCTCCTAGATGATTAACAACTATTCATTAGCATTTATCATTCCAGTATCCTTTGTGGTCATTTAGTCTCTCGTGTTTGCTGTGAAGATCTGAAATGATGATGCCTGTTTGCAAATATATAGTTTATTCATATGACACAGGCATAATAATTAGCGCTGAAAAGCAAGGTCGATATAACCTTCGTCCTTGCGGCTATTGCCAATGCCAGGTTCACATGTATGAGCGCATGGATATTAATGTCACCAGGTATTACGGCCAGATGGCAAAAATGCTTTGGGTATGCTACATGAAACGTTGGCATGAAGTGATTACAGCTCGTGTGTGACGAGTTATGCAATGCTGCATTACGCCATGAAATGGATGGCCACCTTGTGTGTCCACCGATCTCTTACAGGCCCACCCTACGGATTAAATTTAGCATTTTCTGAATTGTTGGGCAGAGCACCTGTGATGGGTACAATGGACGCACATAGCTATCTATAAATGGCGTGGCAGTTGTGTTTGCATTGTGGCCACTCCCATTTTTAATTGGATATTAAGCCACGATTGATATTGTTTTATTACACCCAATTATCCGTTTAACCCACCTGGTCGGTCTGGATGTTCTTATCAATGCTGATGACGTACACTATGAACTTAATGTTGAGCAAAGTTATCTTTATAAATGGTGGCACCATATGTCTCTTATGGTATGCTCTACAGCAGGCATCGCTTAGGGACAATCATTTCAAGCGTTCGCTTAATATGATATGTATTCGATCGCATAATGTAGTCATTCTCTTGCGCCTTATGGGTTTGCCCGCCGCACCAGGTCTCAATGATGTCGCAATATGAGCTATGTAATCGGAGATGCATCGTTGAACGCCAAATGGCAGTTATATCTGCTGCACAGTATAAGAAGAATTGATCATCAAGCACACTTAACGTCATAAAAACTATTGACATGGGTTGTATCTATGACAAAAACAGCTTTGTCATACCTGTCAGAGGTTTAAGCAAGTTCGTTAATGTCATCTAGCCAGTAAAATTCAATATGACCCATTGTCATTTAAATAGGTTTGCATATTTGTGAGACAACAATCGAACTCTCTAGTAAACGGCGGAATATATGATAAATTATGCGTGGTGGTGGATATGTTGAAATTATGTTTCGAATAGTTAATGGCTGGGTGTATCAATATAAGATGAAGTCATTTATGATGCTCAAGCTTTGTTCGAAGGGATTCTTTTTTGGGAGCTTACTCAATAAAAGTGCATTGGCTACAGTAGTCTAGCAAATAACTTCCGATTTCCAGTAGTCAACATTGAAGTTGAGCATTTGTAGAGACTGCAGTTGAATTCCATCAAGCCCGTTGTCAGTGCCAATTGTACAGAATTGTCACACTGTCAGTCCAGTTTATTTCACCGGTAATTATTGGGTGCAACATCAGTATAGGGGTATTCATGAAAAGTTCAAACTCACCATGGTTAATTTTTGTTTTGAATCACTGTTACTTAAACAGTATTAATAAGGTAATATTATATAAACTAAACGTAACGCATAGGCGAGAAATTTTTAAAAGAGTGACGACGTTTAAGAGGCTTACTGAAAATGCGTCGGCATGGCTGTGATTGATGACTTAAAACTAATTTTTCTTTTTCAACATCAACTTAGTTGATATGTGAAAGCTTACCGTTGGCACTATTAACCCAATCTACTTGCAACTAAACGTGTTATATACCAACTCAGGGAAACTATAGCGGTTTGTTAAATGATTTAGCTGATATAGTCCCAACATTAGCGACTGAGGTGAATTGGCGATAACAAGCTAAAACCACTGACATAGTTAAAAATCTTGCACGTTTTCAAGCTCCATGTTTTGAACATTTATTCTATGCCATAAAGTATTACATTACATCGAGCTTGCACCAAGTTAACGATTCACCAGTTTAGCAGATTTTGGCGGAGACCATTCAGACAGTAGATATGGTGTATGGTTCCTATGACATTTGCATAAATTAATGCAGCCTACTAGCAACAACGGTCTTTGAATACGTGCTTCAACGCAGAGCCACTCGGTTGGAGTTGGATAGCGGTAATTGATTCATTCAACAGAGTTCTATAATCTATATTCACATTTAAATAAATATTCTACATTCCAATATACCTACAGAACATAAGCAAACAATGTCCAGGTTATTCCCGCATATCTGGCGCTGTGGTTGACTATAGAGTTAGAAATATCCACCTCATTGTGTTCATCAGAACATACTCATGACTTGAAGCGAGAAGAAGGTATACAAATGCAATATGGAGTGATTTTATCGGAGCCGTACTGAAAGGAGTGACTTCATAGGCAGCCATGGTTATATAATTAAAGTCGTTTACTGAAATAGTAGAAGCTGTATTAGTGCTCTTGTAATAATCATAGAGCGCTGTCGATTTCTCTTGTAATGAGGCCTTTTTAGTAAGGAGTTGATGCGTTAATAATGGACAATATCAATTAGGATTCCATGTGAAATCATCGATAAGTGTACTAGCAAACGCGCATGAGCAATTGAAAATAAAGCATTGTAATAACATGAGAGCGACTGGTCTTTTCATGAATCAACTACCACGCGTTTCGAATTGAGCGCTTAAAATAACAAAGACTCACTTGCAATATTCAACATTGACTGCTTTCACACACAGATAACAATGAATCAACAATTGCCTTCTGTGATATGCTGAATGACCATCCAATGTTGGTAGGATCGTTTGAAAAGACCCTATAAATCATACAACATGATTCGTTTGGTGTTTGGTATATTTGTCAATGCTCGTCGGTTATACGGCTATAAATACATAAGCACCATCTGCTTCCTATTATCTTTCTTGATGCGGCATCTCATGTGTGATGGCCCAATGTAGACGGTCCAGTTATATTTCATTTACCCATCCATACTAAGATAACAGCTCCAAGCGCGATAATGCAAGTGTCTTTTCTTGCAATAGGTTACTCGGTAGAATACTTGCTTGTATAGGAAGCTGTGCTTTTTATAAAAGCATCAATCAATCCGACTTTGGTATTAAGGATATTACAAATAGTTTAAATGACTACCGTCCTGTTGATTATCATAACGCTCACAATGGACATTCAGTACAATCGACATTACATCAAAGCAGTTTTTGGTAGCATGATACCATCCAAGTAACCCTTGAGTTTGCGTATTGTTGATATTCTTACTGCTATACCTCAGTACCTGATGTCACTGTCGCGAAAATGGTCACAATCGTATTGCATAACAGTGATCATCTGTTACAGCCTTAATATTAACTGAAAATGACAGTAAGCTCGGTAAGCAATCTTCGTGATTGTACTTAACCGAGTTGGATAACCCACCCTTTGTGTGAAACGAGACTTTTATATGGTCATTCGCGCTGCTTTGTTTTAAAACAAGCCGTTAACAGGTTTGAAATATAACGAGATATGCATATTGTTGTTTCCTTCAGGAATGTTTTCCAAGCCTGGTGCTATTAGAACAGTTAGAACAATCAGGACAACACTGCTGGTATTACACGAAAAGTCATTTCAAAGTACAATTTTGTGATACTGAAATGTAATTAATCACATTGTCTTGCACCATTCTTTTAGCTACGGTATTGTTAATTGTGTCGGTTTGCAGGTGAGGTAGCAGTTAACTGTTGGCAATCAAAATACTGAGTTTACTCAGTTGTCGCTGCATTTCACGTAAACAAAGCCTCAATGTTACGAAGCGAACAGCATAATCATATGCATATATAGTCGGAAACTACTAGCTTGTGGCCTATAACCTCCGTTCATGTATCAGGCAATACAAATAGTTAAAACAAAAAAGCCTATATACAACATTGCCAGCTGTGAGATTTCGCTAATAGTAGGCAACTATTTGCATGGAAACCTAAAACAATATATTTGGTACTGTAGTCTACACTTGCACCTAAGTTGTTTGGTACAACTCAGTTATTGGGTTGATGATCGTCGAAAGTAATCCAGTGGGTTTCGTCGTGCATTAAGCAGTCAATCAGATCAGTCAATCAGATTAATTTGACTGTGCTCACGCAAATCCGCAACAAAAACATTGCTGACATTGACCTTGTCGAGCCGAACCAACTTGCGCAGCGTTTTGAAAAAGGTCACATTAGCCAGCGGTGAGAAATCATTAAATCAGAAGTTTATTTCAGAGAAACCGTCCTCATTGATATATATTACACGTAATATAAGGTTCATTACTTGTACAGGAAAAGCGGCCCTTATACAAGGTAATTGCTTGCCATCACTCTTTTTGTGCCTTGAGCCGCATTTAAATTGCCAATTTGTAGTTATCCGTCAATCATATTCGCAAGTCTATTCTGGAAATTATCGAGCGAACAGCAGGTTAGCTCTTTGATACGACAGTTGGTTTTAATCTCTATTGTGCACAGCTATTAATGAGGCAAAATAGTTCGAAACATTTTTGTATTGACGGATCTGCGTAAGAAAAGACCAGATATGTCACTTATATTATAATCTAATTTGAAAATGAAAGAAACCTAGTATTAAAAGCCACCATCGGGGACAGTAAAAAAATCCTTACTGTCCTAACCCGGCTCACAGTAAACGTGTTTGTGATGCCAAATAAAGTCAATGTCGTGAATCAGAGTGAATCTCTTTTCATATTCGTATATAATTCGGGCAAGTATGGAGGTGCTAAGTAATAGTTTTAATGGCGCATTGGCTATAATTCCCCTAATGTTGTCATTGTATTGTGGACTGCTTCTCCGTAATTCACCCCTTAGCAGCCAGCTATTTATGCAGTGATAACAGTAGTGTTGGTTCTTTTTTTCCAGTGATTGATGCATAGTAGGACGGAGCTCAAGGGTACTCTTGTCTTAACAAGTATTAATATAATAACGCATTAGATTTGCTTGTGTCGAATCAAGTAGGTAACACAGCTACGAATGGCATGAAACACGCAATATAACTAAGAGTAACCAGCATTCGCGAGTGATCTTTCAGAATGATCACATTATGCTGGCACCATGCACGTGAAACATACTGTGTTTGCGATCCGATTTCAGAGTGCTTATCAATGAAAGAAAAAAACAAAAACGCATGACTACCTACAGGTGTAGATTAAATGTAATCAGTAATTGCAATGTACAAAAAAATTTGAATCATAACCTAATTTCTATATTGTAAATATTTATCGTTTTCTGTTTGATATGATTGGTGACATTTTATGCATATCTTCCAGTGTATAAGAGCATTTTAAAATCCCGTGGGTTTAATTACGTGGTTCTTCTCTGAACATATCCGCTAATCGCTAGAATGTTAAGCAGTCAAAAATGGTTAAGTTGCTATAATTTATAGCTATGTCAGTTGGTAGCGATATGTGGTGTAATCATAGTCTAAACATCGACCCCTGCAGGTCTACGACAAGCAGCCTATAATGCTACGCAGATTTCATGATGTACCTTTATAAAAACATGATCCACGTGTAAAAGGCACTCTGATTAACCCGAGCAATATTCAGTCAGGCATTCCTTTACTGTTAGTTTTTCATTTGGCAAGCACTCGCAAAAGCGACCTTACATCCCAAGAGTTTAGCTGTTTTTGAATAATACCTAATGAATTACGCAAGACGCATTTTAGAATAAGACGAATGTTTTAAGGACTAGTGAAGTGGATTGAGTGCTGCATATATATATCATCGGCACGGGAAACACTCTTGAAACTCTTTAAATTATGAAGCCAATATTTTGTGAAGCCTCCACCACTATATGATAACAAATATTTTACGAGGATCCCGCCGTGTGACACCATTCGCTTTTGTTATTCACCATCTTCTCGCTAAATGCAAATCATTTAATGGTGGCATCAGAATATAAGAAGACGTATATGAAGCATTGAAACATCAAATTGAAAACATAAAACTTCAGACGGAGGTCGTGAATTTATTTCTGTTCCATCTTATAATATTCAGGCACGCTCAAATTACCCCAAAACAAACATTAGCAATTGCATTGAAAATCATTCGTCCCATAAAATCCCAATAGTAAACGTGCGATCTTTATAACAGCCCATCACAATTCGTCATTCTTTTCAGGGTGTCAATATAGGCGATTAATAGTTTCGTCATTGTGCCACATGAAAATGGGCCAAGGGTCTATTTTTGACAAGTCTATAAATATAGAGAATGAAACAATACTACAGGTAAACTTCAGCAGCACAAAATATAAAGGGTGGAATTTGCATATCAATATTTTCTAGTTTGAATTCTTCCATAAGTTATCAAACGTAACTGCTGTAGACCAAATTGCGTTATTCTTTGAATCCATATATTAACGTCAGGACTAGCTTAACAGTGAGCTAAATACACACAAAGCTGCATATGAATTGGTCATTAATATTTAGAATAATTCAAAATCTCGAATTCTCTTCTCCAAACCAGAGCAAATCCCACACGTCTTCTGTGCCAATAAAACATCCCATGATCACACAAACAGCTATTAATCACTAGCATCACTTAAGTTTGCTTGGAGTAAATTTAATATTGTCCATGATCAAGGGGGTGGTAATACAATAGAAAACTGCATAACCCAAAACGATTCATGCAGTTTGAATGACTAATACAATGTAACCAAACGTTTACCGATGGCCCATGTTTTTGCGCACCATCCTTGCAGATGGTCAATGCATTTAAACAAGGTCATGACTAGTATGGCGGAGACTATTTCCCAATGTATCTTAACCTCAAATCGCATATTCATTCAGGGGCAGTATAAGCTCGTGGAGGCCACCATAAACTTTCCCAAGCCAGGACTTATTTGATCAAACCATTGGCTCCTTGCCGAATGCAGGTTTGTTTAGTCAGTTCTCTTTCTCAAATCAGCCGGTTTTCAACCCGGTTTTGGTACAATGGCAACCTTAAGGTTGTGTACCTGGTTCGATCGGCTTTACGATTTGTGAGGAAATGTAGCTAAATGTTGTGCATTTGAGGCTATTACTTTGGTGGAGATAGAAGTTGCTCAAAGTCAGTGTCCCGCAGTCAGGTACCAGATATCGATGAGTTGAGATAAAGTTGCGTGGTCATTAGGTCGTATAGCTTCAAGCGGTGGCACTGAAGATGGCAGGCGCTGTATGATACATCCATCGTAAAGGTACAATTCCAATACCATGAATAGTATTACATTCCAGTTGTTTGCAGATTGTAAATGATCAATAGCAATTCGCAAATACGTGGAACTTAAATCATATTTAGAACCACACTCTTGTGAATTCTTGTTGTCTTGCTGTTCGTAATATCATGCTGTGATTGAAATGACGGGTCGACTTTCAATATAAGTTTTGGTTATATTTTTGGAAGTTAGTCCTATTTTTATTGATAATTCAAGAAACCAGTGTCCATTGCAAAACCAATCCGTCATCAGTACAGTGTTCACATACTTTCAGTCCCTATATCAACCTACCGTATTCTTTGGTAGAGAAAATTTGCCATTACTAGCACTTGCATAGTTCTGATCCGATATAGCTTTTTTGTTAGCTTTAAACGGACAACCGGTGCAACGATCTTTGGGATTCAAACCACCACAACGTTATTATATACCCCAAAAATCGCCATTATTAATAGTTATTTGGAGCATTCAACAGCAAACTTGATCGTGATTTAATTATGTCAAAAACATTACAACGCAAATTACAAAATATAAGATGCAAATGGTAAATAACACATATAAAGATACCCACAAAATACAAATACTTGCATAAAAATATATATTTTTGGGGGTAAAACGACATTAGTGAAGAGCATTATTTACCTGTGGATTATTTCTTATAGAAAGCCCAGCATTTATAACATTATCACATTTTATCGCTTTTTAACTCTTCATGTTACTTTATAAGAATATACGCTACATCGCTGTCTTTTGCCAAGAACGAAATGTGATAACTAACCCATATAAAATATAGCTCACAATTCACGATGTAGCATCCCCTGGCTACATTTTATAACGATGTGAAGAGGGTACTGGGTTTGGGGAAAGTTGTATTTGACCATTTGTTTGTTGAAGCAAGGCCAATTTAATGATGAAATTTCTTCACAAAAATTATATTCGTTATTCTTTGACAGAGACTATATGCCATTACATAAACTTATATGGACTCATTACGTCAATATGGTTTGCACTGAACTGACTATTGGTGTGATAGCCATCGGGATTTGAGCCAACGATCTCTCTATCTGGATGCAGTTACCTTAATCATTTCACGTTAATGTCCTCCACCATCCTAACTCGTTATATTAACCTGGATCATATAGCAGGTAATCTTAGCGTTATCACATTATCATACAATAAAGAAATTCTTTCCGTTTCGTTGATTTTCCTCTAAATTGGCAGCTTTTGATTTTACACTTGTCTGGGCATCATGTTAGTAGTGAGGAGAAAAATTGATCTCTGAATAATTGCAAATCAACGGCCTAGTTTTTAATGATTTTACCATCGATTTGATTAATTGCTCTTAAGCAGCATTTTACCTGTCGAGAATTGTTATTACTATCTCATATAAAATATGACAATAAAGAAATTTACTCTCGCCCTATACAAATGGACACATTGAAACTCATTTTGCCGCTGCATAACATGTCCTTTACAGCACATGCTGTTCAAATCCTTGAGGATACATAGTTAGCTAAAATGAGAATCCAACCATTCCATCTAAATCAAAATTGGCTATAGAAATATGAATATGAATCATACACCATGTTATTGACTAGGTATTACTGCTGCATTGTTTGTGTTTAACTGGTAAGATTTGAACCAGCAATCTTTGGACCCGATGGGAACTTTATAGGTTATCGTCAGTCATGCATAAATCATCAACTAGCCCTATATCCAGTTTTCGACTTGAGATCAGTTGATTAACTTCTCAGAAATATTCTTAAAGAGGTACACGGCCAACGCCATGTTTAAATCTATCATGCCAAATAAACGCCAACATAATTGCCATTCAGCCTTGATTAGTTCGGACAGTTCATCAGTGCTTTACGCTTCTCCGGGAGAGCCATCCATAAAAATAAAACAAGAAATATATCAAGCAGTGCACGCATTTACTAAGATAATAGTTCACTTGATCTGGTTTCCATCCCATTGGGTTACAGTAATGACTCAAAATACATCTTAACCTCATATTTGATTGCACAAAAAAATGGCAAATGCCATTCAATGAATTAGCAACCTTCTTTCATGCATTATTTACTTACGTACCACACAAATCTACCAAATGCATACAAATATAAGAGATAAGACATGGTAGGATTTTTAGGTGCAGACCAAATTGTAATTGCTGCACCACAATAATGATGAAAGATATACATCTCAATTGCTTCTGTTGTCATCAGAAAAACGAACATTTCGAACTCGTTATTTTAAGATTTTAGTAACTATTTAGCGCACGAGTATCGCTTGATAGGCGAAACGAAAATACAAAGGTTGCCAATTATAACATAAGACATGCTAACAAAAACGAATTCTCGCCCAATACTGTACCTAATAGACGCACAAAGGCTCTTTTAGATAAAATGCACTTACACTTTTACTTCATAGTCCTCATCGTCTTATGTTTATAATAGCAACTTAGATGTTCTGATAAATGAGCCGGAGCAATGTAAACCCGCTTAACCAAAATGAATTAATGAAATATATTCTCGTAGAAATTCTGAAAAGGCTATATTGGATTTTGGTCATTTTCTACATTTATGGTAATTGGCGATATAAAAATGCTATACGTTAACTAGTAATATTAATGAATCATCGCAATTGTTAACCGCCTATTTTATCTTTATAGTTTGTCCGGCCTTACATAAACTATTGGATAAATTTATTAAGAATATGGGTACATATTAGAAATATTCAAAGTGTATGTGTACCATGAGCACCGTGTATATGCAGAATACATTTTGCAATTCCAGCAATAACAGTCAATTAAGGTAGCTGCACGGGATATTATCTGTATTAACACATGCCCCCCATATATTATTATGATAATTCAGAAGGCATTTAGCATTTAGGATAAGTTAATTTTAGTGTGTTGGGAGATAAATGCTTTGGGATGTGGTATCAGCTGTACGCCTAAAAGATGGCAACGGTCACGTTAAACTTGCAATGTGCGACTTTTTGTCATTTTATTAAAGTTATATTAATGCACAAATTCGTTACATATATATAGTCCATAGTACTGGCCTTACAACGCAAACATTTGCGATTGAATAACACTCTTTATGAAAGCAATCATTCTGTAGCCATCTATCACTGTGATTGAGGGGGTGTCTGCATACGTAATTTCAGATAGCTCCCTAAAAGAACGCTACAAATCCTTTTAAAGGGTCTGGGTAAAGCGTACAGCTCCTTTTGACAGCATATCTGTCAAATACTTGATGCAACATCACGATACATGCTACATGGTCACAATTCTCCAAGAGTTCCTGCATATGTACGTTCCATACCACTAAGAATTAGAAACGTCTTGTGGTCTGCTGTTGTGGTTCTAGTAGCTAGTAAATTACTCAAAATGGATGAAGCAAGCACCATTATTTGCATGTAAAGTTACCTAGAGTGATAATGATAAATATTTGGTAGGCAATCAGTCGATGGACAAGGTGCAAAAAACCGTACGACTTCAGATTTACGCGGTTGCCCAAGTGGTGGACAAGTAAAATATAAAACCAATTTCATTATCAATGTCACAGACGCTTTTATAATCTTGCGTACATGATCTGCCAATCGTACCAGCCAATAGTGACTATTCGATATAATGTGCGTTTCATTTGATAACGGAATCTGTAAATAACAGCTAAGTTCATTTTGTTCTATAAACTTTCTCAAATGTGAACGTTTTCTAGTAGGTCATGAACTGTGCATTTGCATCATTATCCTTATATAATACCTAACTGAAACGAAAACACAATTTTATATGTTATTTGTAATGATTGCTCTAGAAACGTCCTATCGTGCATCATACCAGTTCGTTCCAAATACTGCCCTCAATGCTATTTAAATAACATAAGAAGTAGTTGAAATGTTCGCGTTCTATATCTACTTGCGTGCATTTGCGTGTGTGTGTCCGTATATGAAAAAACGAAGTGAATTCATTTGAATATTTATCGTTTAAGTATCAAAAATACATACCGACATAGGTCCATGGCTTAAGAGTTTTAGAACTTGTAATTAGAACACTGTGTTTGGTGTTGAATATTATGTCGTAAATAAACCGATGGTAATTTAAATCTGGAGCTAATCTTCACCCTGTTTGTGGACACGAGTACGGTTGAGGATAGTTTGACATATTATACATCAATCATTAGAAGACCAATGTACATTAATTACAGCTTAAAATGAGTGAATAGCTGACATTCAGTCAACTATTCCATGCCAATAATAAAGAAAATAAAGCAAACGCACCATGATAATTATCATTACGCATCTGTACACATTGGAACAAAGATACACACTGAATCACGATTTTCCCTTTGTATAACATCACGGATATGTATACCTCAAGATTTGCTCTACTTCCAAGACCATCAACAGAAGAATTAGTACAGCTGGATCTATTTCACTTTAGCGAGAGTTATTTGAATGTTGATTTTGACCGTAGTTAGTATTGTACACACCGAATATGTCATTCGGCGCCACATACACTATGCATGGTCTGACAGTCTGTACCTACTGATATCCCTTACACGTTTACCTGAAGGCAAAACTACTATAACCAAAAACGACCGAACAGCGTTAAAATCTCCAATATTTGTCACAATTCATTACGCACTACACAACAGCTATTGATGAGCATTGAATTGCATCTGCATACTCGTATAATATCATGGCAAGGATACACGTCTTATACAATGCGAACAAAAACAGTGGAAAATATTCATAAGCATATATCTGGTTGCTTCAGTTTCAAACAAAACTATAGCTTTTATGCATCACATCATTTTTCGTGAATCATCAAGAGAGATGTGAAAACGTACATTTTGGCTTTCGTCATGAGACTGGTTATAGGACATAACTTATTGTAGAGGACTTCCAAAGTGATAGTTTGATTTGACAACACCGATAGACCCACACAAATCCAACCATCGAATGCGATTAAGGTCAATATTAATCAATAGCCGATATGTCAGAAAGCGTTACTGTTTAATCAATTATCGTTACCATTTACTGAATCCGCATGCCTGTAAAATGATTCTAGGATCGCAAAGTGGTTCTCTAACAGCGACGGCTGAATCGATAGAGAGTGCTTGTCTGTTATATTTATTATCCTCTTCAGGCGCTCACTACAGGTGCAATTTATGCCAACACCTGTGGACGTTATTATCTATCACACTTAACAGAAGCGGCCCACAAGGGTGATTTATCATTTGCTCTTGCCCCTTTCGACCTAAGTGAAGCAGCAGAGTTATTTGTTCCATAGCCTGAAGCACAGTGACAACTATGAACATAGTACTGGCCTTGATAAGTTAAATATTCCTTGTGCATGTTTTACATTGATTCACCCATGAAGCACATGCTATTCAATTTACAGGTTATAGTTGTATTCCATGCATAAGCAAGCTTATAAAAAATAAGCTTTGAGGGAGATACCATTTACATATAAACAAATGCAATATTTTCCTAAACAATATTTGAGCTTCCGCATTTACTGTAGTAAAAACATCTCCCATGTACGGTATATGCAGTATGTAATACTGCCGTCACACCGGACTGGCGTCCTTACCGCGTCCTAAACTGTCATATTTTGGAGAACGCCGATGGTCGCATTGAGAACGCCAATGATTTTTCTAAAATAAATCCAGATTTCGGTCAGCCGTCACACCGGAGTTCTGTGCTCTGCGATCAGTGTATGTACACGGCGTTCCCAACACGACCTTACCGCGTTCTTACTGCGTCCTTGGAGTTTCTATTGAGTTTACACGGCGTCACTGCGGCGTCCATACGGCGATCAGCGGCGAACCCACTGCGACCCCACTGCGTTCTTAGCGTTTCTACCACGACCTTACCGCGTGCATGGCGTTCCCACGGCGACTGCAGGGCGACCCAACGGCGTCCTCGCTGCGAGTATAAAGCTCCACTGTTCTTTCGGAAAGGTTCATTCATTATTATTCGAATTTCATGCTGGAGTACATGTCACCAGACGCTAGGTGGCGTAGAGTGACTGCCAGCTTCGTCCCTGGGTTGATGGCTTTCTGTGTAGTTTGTATCCTGCTTGGTGATTCGTGGGCCAAGCCTGGTGAGCAGCTCATCAAACATTTCTGGTTGAACCCTAAGGAAATTCTGGAACGATGCCGGATCTTCTCGCCTCAGCTCAGGCATGAGACGGTTGAAGTGGCCAAACTGTTCTCTTCGGACATCACCGAGCCATGGTCTAACAACATCTTCTTAACCTTGCCCTTCTCTTTCGCCGTCTGATCAGTTTTACAGCTATGACATGATCATCTGCCTGCTGCTGCTGCTGGACAATAAGTATATGTTGCAGTGCGAGCAAGTTCATCATTTATTCGGCCCTGATGATGGTGAGTACGAGAAATACACTGATAAAGATAGGATGAAATATTGGGTTTTATAGCTCTTCGAGGGCGAACAGTAGGAACGCGCTAGGAACGCAGTGCACACTCCGTAGAAACCCAATAGTCGTAGTAGGCATCCCGTAGAAACGCCATTAACGCCACAGGGACGCATTGAGAACGTTGTAAGGTCGCCATTGGTTCCCCCGATCCTTTTCTCCGCGTTTACATGGCGACTCTACCACGTCTGTACTACGTTCCTTTTGCGTTGTTCGGGTTCCTACTGCGATGCTACGGCGACCATGGCGACCTCAGGGCGATCCCACGGCGTCCTGAGCCAGGACGCGCTCAGGACGCCGAACCTCGGCGTTTACTTTGAACATGTCCAAAGTAAACGCCGTCGCTCCGCGACCTTCGGTGTCCTTGGGGTCCCCACGGCGTCTTGATGCGTTCTCACCACGACCCTACGGCGTCCATGGCATCCCTTCCACGTCCTGGGTCGCCGTAGGGACGCAGTAAGGACGCCAGTCCGATGTGACGGCAGTATTATTTCGTAAAACACGATAACACATGGTTCATGCTGCACAGTCTCTTTAAATATAGGCAGCCAAAAACGTACAGTATGTATTGTATTACGCATCACCCGTAATACAATACACATTGTATGAATATGGATGCCACCTACAGCTTGTTAAGCCGCAGATATCACGATGAGAGAGTGATATTGTAGCAGCAACTGATCCCAATTTGCAGTATTTTGTGGTATATTCCATCCCGTTGTACATGTATTGTTTCTACCGACTCAATTGCGTGGTATTATTTTGCCCAACACCGAAACCGTAATTGCTCTATTTCCTGGTACTGTTCATATACTTTAAATAGAATATCCCACATCACGGTGTTGCTGTCTACAACAGGCATAATTGCATGGCTTTATATAGAATTATTAATGAAATTGATTATTCATTTAGATATAAGGCAGTACATTTAAAAATTAATAGGAAAGGTAAAACGGCAAACTAGTACATGATATTGACATTGATATAGTAATCAAAGCTATCTGATCAGAATTAATCCTGGGAAGTATTCTATGCAATTTTAGTTTGGACGATATGATATGCTAAACAAGTAAGGCTGCTCTTGTGGAATACTAAATTAATCCTTTCGGTGGATTAACAAGAAAGACAAATATAATAGCATACGACGAATGTATGTCTTCATCGTATTACAGCTAGGGTGTGTAGAGCCATGCGCTCCCTTAATTTCTTACAGTTATCACTTCAACTACGCCTAGGCATGTTTGCGACTGATTCGAGGCCACGATAATTTCACCTATATCCCCCAATTTAACTTATTAGATGTGCAATCAGTTGATGTGACGACCATTGTTCTATATGTCAGCAGACGGCCCCGCCCACAGAGTAGAGGTAAATTATGTTGACCGCGTATTCGGGTCTATTTTATGTCCCACTTTTTGATGTAACTTATAAAAATTAACATCAGGAAATAGCAGTCAGATTTACACACAAATTGGACAATAATGAACATAGTCAGTTCAATCTGCAAAATTGTTTGCTGCTGCATAGATTGGAACGATAAATTTGTAGTTGCAAGTACTTGTCAATTCAGTAACCGCTTACTAATCAATAACATTGTATTTGGTTATTTCTTTGCAATCATTTGTATTATATGAGAACAGTAGCCGGTAGTTTTCAACTATAGATTCATAAGATTATACCGTTCTCTTCTTGGGGGTGTCAGAATAAAATGTTCACTCGGTCTTTAGCTTTAAATCCTTGGTTTTAGACATCCATCGATGGTAGGTTGAAATTGAAAATGAATATCTGAACTTTTTTTAGAACAATAGAGAGCATGTTCAGATACCAAACATATGCAACGAAGTGTTTACCTCACCGAGTGCGTATTCAAATCGGATTACTTCGATCATTTTGATTGCTCAGTGGACGATTAGTTTACAAATTATCATATGACTATAATAAGAATCTTCTGATTATTTAATACCTATGGGAATAGTTTTAGAGATATCGATATAAGACACTGTCATTGCATTGAGGATAACAAACACTTCGCAAACTCAGTGGCTATATCGACAGTAACACGATACCTGAGCTGTTAAAAAATCAGTGTATCTATTCAATATATATATATATTATCTTGCTCTCAGCGGTAAATGTGCCTGGCAATGTTTGTGATGCAAGTCAATATATAGATCGGTGTTATAATCGTATTGCCAGTATTATCACAACTGCTTAGAACTCCAATGGATCGTGTTCTTTTGCATCCGTGAATGCATTTGCGAGATATGAGCATGAGCATAATTGTTTGTGATGAGTCTGTATGCAGTATAGCAACTCTGAGTGTATAGGCTGTCTTAGAACAATTAGATATTTTGGCCGCCGATATTTAACGGAGTAATCTCTATCGAGCACGGACACATGCAATATCCCATACCTTTAGTTAAGGCTGCGCGGTAAAGTTTAATTTCGTTCGTCTGGCTTTTCTCCAGGTTTTGCGTACATATACATTCACGAAAGGAGCTGCAACAGTAATTAACCCAATTGCATCCGGGCCGACTCGTGACCACTACCTAAATTACCCAAATCAATTCGTTAGGTGATTGGCAATTGTATTATGTTCCAGTCATTGAACAATATATACAATACGTTAAGCACGGTTGAAAGGCAGCTGTATATTTATAAAATAAAGGTTGCTAATGACCTTATAAGGTGGATATTATGAATTATCTTATCAAGGAGAGTACCACATCTGTGGGAGTGTCTTAGTTATTCTCTGCTAGTGTGCTTTTGGTACATTGAATGATAGTATCTAGTCTGGAACAATTGTTATATGAAATAAATTATCGCGGTCAGAATTCAAACGAGTTACTTTAAAATGAAGGGCTTTTTTATATTGTAAATGCGTGGAATCGTTGCTTGCCATTCAGAACTAGCAAGGTTTGCATGCTCAATGAGTATATAACGGAACTGTATGGCATATCGTATTACTCGCCACTGATGCAGGATACTACCTTATACCCTCTAATTTATTCTTTTAAGCAAATAAAACAGCACTGTACCTGCCTACAGTAATCGTTAGCCACGAAGCCATCAAGTATTAACAAGAGTGTAAATTGCTTTTGCTAATTGCTAGATATGGGTATAAAACCAAGCTAAAAGTGGGCAATTTGTGACAAAATGGCATTCTAAATTGCTGCAGAATTACACTTTATTTTTTGTTGATATTTTAACAAGATTGGCATTGAGGCATACCTTGGATTTTGAGGTATGAAGCATCGTAATACAAACGTACTGCATAGACAATGGGACTCCCAGTATACCCCTTGTAATCTGTCATCCTTCACAAATATCTCCACCACAACGAACGTCGTTATAAGCTGCGCTTTACGTAATTCGTTTTAAATCAAATATTTATACCTTATGATGAAGCGAAATAGTGCATAGTTAAGACATCAAAAACGAGTTGACGTGGCGAGCAAATCATTAGGCAAACGAGAATGACTACTCAGTTTCTTCGGTATTTAGATAAGATAAGATAAGTTTATTGTCTTTAGCCAATCGCACCGTCGCATTGATAAAGTCACATAATATATACACGTGACAACAAATTGGAGTTGAATACCATAATGGATTATATACCCTCTTTATTATTTACATCCGAGATATACTTTAGTAACGTGCAGAGTAAAAATATATACATAATAGTGTGCAATTGAGATAATATTAATATACGTTAGAACAACATAAGATTTCTGATCAACCAAGGAAATTTAATAATTTTTTTCAAATAAAAGTCTTTTAAGTAATGATTTGAAGGATAAGTCAAAATTAATCGAAATTGTATTATATGGCATAATACAGTGATTCCAAATGTATGGCCCCTGTATAGAAAGTACTATTTTTCACTTTTTCCATCATACAAAATGGTCAATGATGAATTAGATATTGTATTACTCATAGTGGTTCTGAAAAGTCTATTCAAAACTGCAGTTAATAATTTATGTTTATGCTTATACATAAATATTCCAATTATAAAAACATTTAGGTAATATGTATGTAAAATGCTAAATTGAATAATGAGAGGTGCGGTATGAGCTACGCAATGTGCATTACAAATACTTCTAACACTCTTTGTGTGCAGTACATATAATCTCATCAAATGTTGATCTGGCCACTATATGATATTACAATAAGACAAAAAGGGATAAATAAAAGTAAGGTATTACTTGACAAGTGATTGCCTATTTATAATGGCTCTCTCTGTTTTTATAATACCAATTGCTTTGGACAACTAGTGACATATATTTAACGTGATCTGACCAGGTCAATTTGTTGTCTTTTATCAATATAATTGACAAATTCTATCTGACTTTCTTCGATGCAAACTTAGTATCAAATGTGAACAACAAACAATTTGGGTTTTTTTATATCTAAAGACAACCTGGCTATGTATTACCATTCAACTACTTTGCTTATTTCATTATTCATATTTTTTTCTATCTTAAAAATATCTTTGTCTTGTAAAAACATGCTTGCGTCATCAGCAAACATATTAGTGAACAATGATTGCTAAATCACAAAACACGTTGAGCATCTTTGCCCTTGAAATTGTTCGACCATGTAAGTTAGTAAAATTAATGTTCTATAGAAACGCGATTTATGTCACTATTTGCACCTTTATTAAGTATTTACATGTCCAGCATTCTCTATGTAAACGTGATATGTGTGGCATAGTTTGTTCTCTATTATCTGTAGTGAATCATATACGTGGAATGTCCTGAGCAGCTGCTCGTTTTTCTGTCAATCAAAAACATTTCAAGTCATGCACAATGATCTTAGATCTCGTACATGATATTTTGGCTTCCTCACATAATTTACCATAAAAGGCTACACGTGCTAATATTGAGCGAAAATCACAGAAGTGAGGCTGATAGAATTGGATTGTGTCATACCTCACTAAGCAAAACGTTCTATTACAAGGCAAAAGTAAACGGCTGTACAGCTGTAGCTATCCATATTCGCAGGATAATTTCATGCCGGGAGATCCATATTTCGTTAGTCCAACAAAGCTGCTTTGCATCTTTTTTAACTGATAGTTTTTTCATGTACGCTGTAATATATACATATGCTTGTGTGTGATTTCAGGTATTGGTGAACGGTATGATCACCAAATCACCACTGGAACGAGAATAGTTTCTTATTAGACAAAAATCAAAGCAATCTGTACTTCATGTTTCGGGCAATGTATTCAGCGTCATACTATGCTTATCACTTTCGCATCGATTAGCTGCATTAGCTGCATCCTTATTGATAACTTGTCTTTAGATGATTCTTGAGATATAGCAAACTGATGGATTAAGGCAAATTGGACATAACAAGTGATTGAAGCACCCTTCTAATATTAATAACGATGGCCTAAAGCGACATTGTTCCATAGTTGGGGGAGAATGTTACTCTTCAATCGATTATTTCTGAGCAAACACATATGCAAATTGGTATTGTGCATTTTCGTGAGCCACACATAATTTTCTATGATGCAGTGATGTAAGTGTTGGTGGTTTTGTTGTTGAACAATATAACCGGCTGTCATTATTCATACCTGTTTATTTTAATCGCATTGAGCTTGTTTTGTTTTAGTGAAATAAGAGATGTAGGTGTTGTAATATGCAGCGTCCTCACAAGACACCCATTTGCAATGAATATTTGAGTTCTCAACTATAACTTGTATAACAAGTCAAATCATAACGCTTTGTCATATAACAAGACAGCATTTTAGACACATGTACCTACGGGGCAAGATTTAACATATCATATAAGATAGTTATAATATATTATTTACCGTGAAAAAAGAATTTATGTTCAATCAACAATAAATGAAAATATATTTCATAATGAACAGATGCTAATATGGTCTACAATTCAAGTAGCGATGATATCGTTTCAGTTAAACCCTCCTTTATCACATGTCCTGTGCAAATTGTATTCGCTGCATTTATAGTGTTCAACTGTATAAAATGTTGCGCGATACAAAAGCTACAAACATGAATACCATTAATAGTAATAGAGTGAGCAACATGAGAAACCATGAAAAAGATGTGACGGATCAATTAATTTCAATAATGATGACGGAGACTCACGGCATATCATGACAGGAATATAATACACCAAGCTGACAGCCTCACTTTACTTAACGTCAAGTATGAATATTTCTGCAACTGTTTCAATCTTTACATAAATCGAAATATTTTTCACTTGCATGGATGGTGATTATTATTTACGTTATCTTTTTGTCAAAATGTGCTGTCGAACCAAACATAGCCCTAAGTTCTGGGCTCATACATATCGTGTGCATTGACGATGCTATTTGTCCAATAAATAATATCCATCTTCACAAATGCACGGCTGGTTTATTCGAATATCCAATACTGAATTAAGAGAACAATAGATTCACAATAAATAGTGTTAGCACATAGCGTTACGGTTTGCGTAACAGGCGCATGTTAGCATAGTTGACTATTGCATGAATTACTTCGCTTTCCAGAGAGTATTCACTCGATAGAAGAATATGTAACTCATACTCAATAGTTTGCGTACAATAAGTTTATGTAAACCTGACACAGCAAGTGCGTAATCTGGTTGTGAAGCTGTCGATCTTAATTGAGCAAAGTTATGCCGACTGCTTACAAAACACTTGCGTTTCTGCGTCAAAGGAATGACATCAAGTCTTGC
>CM067343.1:60014945-60024945 GCA_034190875.2 Urechis unicinctus | reverse complement strand
CAGCCAATTTGATCACATTGCACAGATGCCCAGCTGCATATACCTTAATTCATAGGCCAACGATTCTACAACATAAATAATGTATTACAACCATTCTTTATAATCACATTTCTTGTGAAAACACGAACTCAATAATAAACAAAAAGGCAAGACAATTCTTGACACACACACGTCGAGTACAGCGGTTATACTTTTGTACTCTGAGATAATGTCGGTATGCCATCAGTTTTGTCTTTTTCTCGAGAAACGCTGTCACAGTTGATACAGTCAACACCTTGATGATGGCTGAAAAAGCCATCCAGGACATTAATGTTCTAGTTAATGACCACGTTGAGCACATGTGCAGCACTTTATGAATCGAACCCCAAGAAGAGCTATAGTTTTGCGTAAGGATGGTTTCCTTTTTATAATGCTCAATCAATTTAATCACTGATCCCATCTAAATGTGACAATTACATCTATGAATCGTATAAACATTCATGTGTTTATGAAGTATATCACAATACCATCTTCTGTAGAGATTAAGGTATACCTCTAAAGAAGGCAACACAGCATATGACCGATATACACAAACCCCTCAGATAGTTAATTGTTGTGCATGAATTTAAACACTTAGTTGCTAACACTGCAATTTTAATACAGCGGTTTGATCTTCTTTTAAATATTTATTGGGCAAGTCTGTGTTAAAGATATTGTCATTGGGTGTTTTATATTTTTACATTACATTCTTACATGGATATTACAATTTATATCAGTCAATTTGCTCCCGGTTCACTTAATGAGTGCAACAAGTACACCCGTGAGATCATACAGTGTGTATCAGGAATGAAGCCAATGAGACAAGGCCATTCGATTGGCCTTTATTTTTGCCATTTAATTCCAATTTCATTACGCTGGTTTAATATAAATTTTTGTTTCTCTATTCATGCCGTAATAATCTTTAATGCGATTCACAGAACTGTTTTCTATAAGAAGATAGACGCAAAATCAGAAGCAAACAGACCGAAATATGTCATCCGTTTGGGTTTTATATTGAACTTGGAATATGACATAATAAGTTAAGTTGGTCAGCACATGAATCGTATCTATGAAGCTCCGATTGTCGTGACGACTGATATGCTTTCTGTTCATATTAGTTGTCAGTAAGTGGAAGTAGCTGTCTACCCTGAAAGTAAAAACTATAGATGGATTATCTCAACACAAGCAGCAATGATGCAACACATACAGAAAGCTGTCATGAGCTATGTGCTTACCCAAAATTACACTTTCAAGT
Source organism: Urechis unicinctus (assembly GCA_034190875.2). Taxonomy (NCBI): domain Eukaryota; kingdom Metazoa; phylum Annelida; class Polychaeta; order Xenopneusta; family Urechidae; genus Urechis; species Urechis unicinctus. The sequence continues at coordinate 60,023,672 of CM067343.1, read as the reverse complement.
ATTAAACTACATAGTATTGTAAAGTACTGCATAATACTCTCACGTGTAATAGTTTCAATACCTTTTTGTCATCTGAAACTTTTGTCCGTAAATGTTGCACAAAGTTCTTGACTTATCCATTCTTTCCATCAATGATTCATCTACTTGTCGGTACATCTAAATTATTTAATTCAAAAGCAACTCAATCACTAAATTCCGCGGCAAACAGCTTAGCTGGTCAAAGCAGCGTTATATCATTAAACAGGTTTTTATCATGCAATAGATGTGCCCCTAGCTGTCCACTATCATAGGCGAGTTCAATATCGTTCGGCAATGCAATCCTTTGCCCAGAAACGTACTTCTGGTCATTGAAATAATGCGCTAGCACGCGATAAATCTGTCCACTGCAAACTCGCGACGGATGATGATTGAACGCGTTTAATCCTAATAGAGCGTAATGACTAGAAAAACTAATCTGTCATAATCCACACATACTCTCCTTAAAAAAATACTCACAATATTTGATCTCACTTCAACCGCACTTAACTAAAAACATATAAGGCAATACACTTACCAATGTCATGCACATGCGTTATTTAATTATTTAAATGATGTTCCATCATTGCTACCCTTGATTGTTGTCTGCATTATATAATTGCCTGCTGCAGAGTTCACCAAAAGGCAATGTTTTGCAGCAAATATTTATATTTATCACGATTCGAGAGAACATTGAGCACCGTCTATTAAGGCCATATGGAGGTCAAGGAAAGCAATAAATTAACCATGGAGCAACAAAACCAATAGTAAAACGTCACTGACTTCTTCAAAAGGTTAGAATGCGGTAAGCTTAGTATGACATCGTGTGAAGTAATAAAACTGTAATTCTCATTCATCATCGTAAAGGAATATCCCACCCTAATTGAAACAAAACATTTGAATGCTTGCATGCTAACATAAAAGACATAATGTCAGTCAAAGAAACAGTAAGTTAATGAGGTCTGACGCATGTGCATAATCGCCAGTTCAAATGGCATGGAATAGTCAAACCTTAAACATCGTAACAAACAAATGTTCAAAAGTTGTCGACAATCAATTCTTTGCCACTTAACTCCAAAGAATTCAAGTGGCTGCACCATAGTGCACAATGTACTGGTGGTTGAGCTAGCACCATACAGTTACCAAAATGGTTACAACTAAATCGCCTCAATTTTGAAATTATGATAACTAAGTGCCACCCAAGTTGTGTACTAGAATGACTGATCGTTGTTACAAGATTCCTTGTAAATCGAACAGTCAAGTTCCTCCAAATTGAAAGTCATATATTTTCGGGGTAAATCTTGGCATGACGAAAAATAAACATGGTGGTGAATTTGCAATACTTTGCTCATTGAGTATTCAAATATTTCGTCATCATTATAAGGGTCTGTTTCTTTGGAAATAATCTGACATTGATGTAAGCTAGCAGCCCAGTTTAAATTGTAGAGCATTTCGTTTACATATCGTCATCAACGCTTCTCGCTTAGTAAGTATCCATCGATTGTTGTCGTCGTTAAGTCATCAAATATTTCTACTTTCGCATGATACATTCTGGTATAGCCTGAAATGCTTATTATCAACGGCAGATACCTTCCCCCTATCTTCAATTATCTTCATATTTGTCTATACATGTTATCATTGTAGGACAGCTGCTGCGAATGTAACTCAGACCATTGCTGATGTTCACAGAAAGGTATAACATTGACGCGAATACCTCGAAGAAACTTATTGCATTCAAGAAGCAACGCTAGAATTTAAACTCTTTCAATTTTGCCGCGGACGCAATTTTTTTAAAGGGCAGTCCATCACCAAGTATTTGCGTTAGTCCGTTGTTTTAAAGTGTAACTACACCTGACAACATTGGCATGTGCTTTTGGTGTAGTCCGATCGATATTTTGATCATACGCGCTATGCCGCATTGAACAAAAAAGCTTTTAATCAACAAAGAACACTTTCAAATTCATATATGCATTCTAGCGGAAGAAAAATATCAATTATGGTACACATTTCTGAAAGTTGGAAGCTACACAAAGAGTTTAAAGGTATGACTATGTAAATGAAGCATTAAGAACAGAGCATGTCCCATCTCTGAAAGGGGAGGCATCCGACCCGGTAGCTCAATAGTGGCGTGTCGGACCTTCTTCCCAGTGGCGTGGATTTCACCATGGGTTTGTGCTAAGTAGGCGCTGGCACGTAAGGGGTGCTGACTAAGCATTACAATCATCCTCATCCATCACTTTTGCAATTTCACCTCGTTGTTGAAAGTAGGCGCTGGTACGTAAGGGGTGCTGTCTAAGCATTACAATCATCCTCATCCATCACCTTTGCAATTTCACCTCGTTGTTGAAAGTGAGCTAAAAAGTAAAACTTAGAATATTTAAACGCAAAAGCGGAAATTTCAAACCATGTATTGCTAAAGACCTATCCACTCGGTACTCTTCGCGGTTTTTATTTATAAATAAATATCATTAATCCACAAAATATGTCAGCTGGTCCGGTGAATTACTCATATAACCATGGCATCCCTTCCCATTCTCGATTACAACAACGAACAAAAAGGCGCATTTTGGTGCAAAACTGTAACAAGAGTGTCATTTAATCATCCAGTCAACTCGCCTTTAGAGCACATAATACGCCTTGTCAGTGTGCAAACTCTTACAGCGTGCCCAGCATATACATGGGGTCAAACAATTGATTTTGAGGCGATAGATAGCAGCAGTAGTAGATCAGGCTTTTAATGAAGTAGAAATCTTCTTGTACTACAGAATATTTGTGCCAATAACGAGTAAGATAACGAGAAGTGTTCGCGCTTTGGGTAAGCGACTATAGTCAGACTTATTGAGGTTAATTACAGAAGTTCACTCCTGTATGAATTAATTAATTATGATACACTTTAATATATCTGCATGTATATGACATAATTACCTTGAAAATAAATGAGTCGCTTTTAGAAGTTTTATTCGATCTTTAATATCAAGCAGCATTTCCATCGTCCGGACATCAGTTAAAATGATGTTGACTAACAATTGCATTGACGGTGCACCTGATGAGCGTGGTAATGAAGCTAATAGGAGAAATCTAATAAATACTCATTTTACATGATGGCTTAAATATATAGTTAAAATAACGAGGGTGTCTGTGTGGAAGGTTCATGCTGATATCATGTATTTAAAAGCACTGGATAGATTGTCCTGTTATATTACTAAAATTAGTGAGTTAAATAATAATCATGGCAACATTGGGTTATTGTATAGATGTAAACAGCACAATATGACCTAATTGTCTCATTGTGATTATCATTATATTTGGTCATGACTAGTACAACATGGTAGGATCAAAAAGATTGAAGCCAAGGCAGAAATAGACATTCGATATGACAAAGATCCATTGATTAACTGTCCAATCATCACCGCCTGATGCCTCCATTGTACATTATTATTTGGCACCTTGATCACGTTTGGTAATGAATTGGCTAACTATATCGATGTCACGCAATCCGAAAACTTCATAATAAATGCTACCTGAACGATGTAATGTCGGATTTTAATTTCAAATATGCATCTTACGTCTTTGATGTCCAACAAAGCAGATATATTATTGTTTTTAACTTCCATGATAACATACAGTGAGTTATCTATCTAGCTACGTTGTAGCAAAGGGTGTATTGAACTGATATGCAGAACGCATTTGAAACGTGTTTGTGGTGCGCAATGTGTTAATTACGCGATGTTTGGGATGCAAATGATATATGGCAGCATAGTTCCAACATCAGACTTTTGTACATTAAATTCCCATGCCTGTGATCTTTTACCCCGATATATTTATCGAACTATGACCATCGTCTGTTATCTATTAGTATCTGATATATTATGTAGGAATAATATTGCGCGGCACCTCAGAGAGATTTTTAAGTATCGTCATATTGCTGCGCAAAGCTACCGAACTGGTATTTTAAGGTGCATATTGTTTTTCACGTTTCAAGGTCGGCTGAAAATTAAGATATCATCTTGAATAGCATTTTGATAGACAGCTATGCGGACAAACAAATGAAATAATAGCAGGACCTCTACACCAAAATCAATAATCAGTAGCTCTAAGCCTTTGAAGGGACAAGACCCTTGCAAATAAGCCATAACGGGCCCTTAAGGTTGATAAAAAAGTATAATGGCGCGTTGTACCGATACAAACGGCAAGTAAATTCCCTTTTAAGCATTTAACCATTCTATATTGTGAATGCTACCACACCATAACCATAATTTCATACAATTATATTACGGTTTTTCAACGCTGTCCAAATAACACCTCATTTATGGTGGAATAGGCAAATAAAGTTAGACTGTCCCTAAAGCAACCGCTCATGAAAGTTAACCAGCATTATATAAAGCATAGACTGTTTTTACGCTTTACATGCAACCTCAGTGTGATACTTCCATTGTTGCTCATCGACGCTGTGTGTTATTCGTAACTAAAAGAAAGTATGAGCAACTGTGATTTGTTCGATTACAAATAAGAAGACGCAAAGGTTTCCAAATGGTGATTGAATAACATTAAACAGCTCATTTTACTGGCCCGTGCTGTTATACGCGTCAATTTAGTGTGCCACTGTTAAGTGCATTCAAACGTAAATGCAGGTTATTTGGGGGTCATTTGTTAAACGCTTTGTTGACATAATTCGACATAGTAAGAAACGTCAGAGATCCATACACGGCCAGGCAAAATTATCACGAAGACCCTGACCACTAATGTCGACAACAGGGTAAGTGTTATGAATGACCCGTGATGTTATTATATTCAAGCCCTGGTTCCGCTGTTGAAGGTTATGCCAGTATATGCAATAAGGTAACTACGCATCAAAGGAATATGAAAGGTCGCGCAATTGTGTTTATGTATGCAAGAACTGTAGCAAGCATTGACAATTGCACTCCTTTCAGTACCACACTGAAGACATTCGAAAGTCCATAAATACATTAGATCAAAATTGGTTCAATTCACGCTCCATTGTTTGTATCGGGATACAACTTTCGGTCCTTTTAATAAATCGGAACTGGAAGAAGCCCTTAATGGTACCTGCATAGGTCGTAGACCACATAGCCATCACATAAACAATGCAAAATATCGAAGCTTAAATCGTCAAATTGGGTGCTTTGAAAGTCGTCTCTTATTCATCATTTGTTCCCACTTTAAAAAAGTCTAATGTTGGAAAAGAATTTCAGGAAATCACTTGGGGATTAATGATATCATTTGGAATTACATTTGGCTGCACTACCGATAGTTTTGTGATAACCTCCATCTCATGCCATTGGCTATTCATTCGGATACGCTGTTGAGCTTATGCAAAGATGGCTGCAGATCTGTTCTATTCATACCATCGATGTTTGAATTGCAATTAGAAACAATTCCGTGCTAACAGCACAAGATCAATCTTATAGAGTTATTGACCTTGTCATGTCGTACTAACGGTCGCGACATTGAGCCAAATGTACTTTGATATATCTAGGATAAATGAACGCTCATGGACATGGATCATAGATAGAATTATCAAGTTCTACGGCTGCACCATCTTGTGATTTGATTAGAACGGCATAGGTGACTCGCGCCTCGCAAGAATGTGCATAACAAGTTTTTGCGCAAGTGTGTGTCCCCAAACTTTCCATAACACAATGTCTCACTGTCTCGAAATAACAATGCCAGGGCAACCATAATTATTAACTGATTTTGTCATGTCCATATCGTCCCAGCAGTGGTGGCATTGAATCCCACTGCACTCTACATTATGAAGTTAAGGATAAATTGCATTTTAAGGATAAATTGCATTGCGCGCAAAACAAAATAATATCATATATATGATAATGTTATTGCTCTTGATTACGGGAACAATAGACCAAGTAAATGCAAATAAGCTGCACTGCCAATGACCCCGAGCGTCGGCACATAGGCCATGTACTACGCTGCTGGGGCTTTGCTCCTTTTGAGTGACGACCCATTGTTGCGATAGGTGAACCTTGGCAAATTATAAAATTTTCCCAAATAATCCTGACAATCATCGTCATCAAGCTTTCGGAAAATGAATTGGCTCTCGCTGACACTTTGTGTACTGCGGCTTGACATACGTGGACAGTGGGAGACTAAACAGAGGGCTCTGCTTAATTTGATAGTGCCAAAAGACGCTTAAAATCGCACTCGGTCGTGACACCATGTACACCCTGCTCATCTTGCAGTTTGTTGAAGTGAGAACAAGCACAAACTTTTCTTGGCAGGTTTGGATGTTTGGCCTGAAAGCAAGAAAACTATGCATTATTCAGGCAGACATGGTACATGAACTAATCTACAGGTAAATGAAAAACAAGGTACAAATCAACCCACTATTGAAGAAGATATTAGGGTTGCTAAGCAATTTTGTCTCTCATCACTACAACTTAACCTAAATTGATGAACAAATTATCAAAATGTGCAATTATGTATATTAGTCATATTTTAAATATAGAATGGGCTACCTTCAATTGATACATATAGCGATACGACCTTATTCATAGCCACCAAATATACATTTTCGATTTTTTAAGCAATTAAAATTTTAGGGAATATTTTGACATGCGATTCGATTTGGGACCCTTGGACATACACTGTTTACACTGATATTTGTTCTAGATTTTACGATATGATTACGCTTCCAGAAAATGTAAACTTTCTTATAATCATATCATTACTCACAGAGATGTTAAGAATTTACGATTTTTAAAATTGGGATGATCATAGTTTGAGGTAGAGGTCGAATGGCTTAGTGACTTTGACATATCATCTCACCACGGACGGCTATGATAACTAGGTCTACGTTCGTCATTGTAAATGCTTAAAAGTGAATTTCATTACAAATCACAAAGCTAAAAATGTTGCTGGCCGATTCCTTACCACTTTTGATGTTCATCGGTGACCTCAATTATTTGTATCGGATGTGTGCGGCACGTTCCCATATTTTTGACAGAATGTCATCACTAGACAAAATGTGCCACCAATAAATTAAACATTTTTGACACTTCCAGACACAAAAACCTGAAAGTGGGTAATAATAAAGGGAAATGATTGAATTATGCCCGACAGAACGTCATCACTAGTGCAAATGTGTCATCAATAAATTAATATTTTTTGACACCTCTAGGCACTCAAAGCTGAAAGTGGGCAACAATACCAGAAAATGATAAAATTGTGCACGCTTAGTTATTCTCCCCGGTTGCCACTTAATCACATATTTATGCAACCAAAGTTTAGACGAGGCGCCAATCATTTATGATTCAGTGTTTCTGACACCAAATAAGGGATTACAATATAGTTATCTTAGCAGCCAGGTAAAAGTGAAAACCAATTACCATAGCTCGCAATCCCCGAGCAAAGTATCGACCAGGCACATAGACCTGACTCGTATTTTTAAAACAGCACCACATGTTAAGTGGTCGAATACGATATAATTAACTAGAAATACTTTCGTATATATTGATACATATTTACCAGGATGTACTGGAAAAAATTTTTTATACTCTTCAAACTGATCCCTCACTCTTGCAAGGCCTGCATGGCTTTTGCGGCCAATACATTGTCCTTGCCGAGTTTACAAAACCAGCCTATCTAGTTGTATTTCCATAATCATGGACAGAACATTGGCTTATAGCAATGATATATGCGGAACGCTATGATCGTATAGTCGCATTTTATAATCTGCCATTTACGGTATTTGCGTTTATTTAGAATACACAAATATTGAGCTCTACAAATTGTCTGTTTTGGTCGACAGGGATGAAATTGGCAGTCAAATATACCGCAACGAGAAGCGGTGATCGTCTTGAGATATGAAGGTTCCACATCGACACAAGATAACAACAGTGGAATGGCTGGCCGGATGGCACCATTGCCCCGGGTATTATCCTTCATCATGTCAGATAACGGATAACGATGTTGCTTTGTCTGTATAAGAAATATTGAATTGCCACAATTATCATTTGTCTGTCCTGTTACCACTCAGTCATATTAAGTGCCCTCACAGTGTTCAGCTTACATTTATCTGTGTCGTTTGTTCTAGTCTTTAGGCCTGGCATGCAAATCACGGATCCAGTCACAACAAACTCATCACACAATTAAACAGATATAAGAACGTTTTCAACATTTTCTTTCTCACTGGCACCATTGATAAAATATAGGATAAGGTCGGAGCGATTTCAGTACCACGGTAACAACATTTCTTAGACTATCAATCACTTTGGTTACTGACGCGTGTTATCGTCGAGTTGCTTTGCACAGATACATTATCTACACAGTTATCTTTGATGAATCCTCTCTGGAATAAAAAATGTTATTCCAGCATCGTATTACAAAATCAAGCAAAATTTGGCCATGGACATTAGCTGCTAAAACATGCAATTTTATTACCATCAACTTATCGTACCAGATATCTCAGAGACATTTGTTGGCATACCATCTTTGTACCTGAGGATGTCGCAGAGTTGTGAACTAATAGCTTATATGAAACGCAGAGGGCACTCTTTCATTCGTCTACAATTTGTTGTTTTTGTCCCTCTGATTAGCGGTATACGGAAAACATTTCATTTATGTATCTACCGTGAACATTTGGTGGAAATTATTTAATATTTCTGTTGTGAGAGCAAGAAATGATTCAAGGTGATCCGCATTTAGCATGAAGCTATGGATAAGAATAATTGCGTC
>CM067343.1:59984945-60009945 GCA_034190875.2 Urechis unicinctus | reverse complement strand
AGGGAAACTAACAAATAATCTACATATTATTAAACATCAGGTGCTTATCTATAAAATGGCTTATGGTTGCATCTTTTAACCTACCCACCAAATCATGGAATACGCTGCTGTGCGACATTTTGCGATTATTCATAGGAAAAGTCGGACGAAAACAGGCATATTTGAGTTAGCATTTTGAGTGACTAAGTTGCTGATAATGGGATAGAATTATTCTCTGCTTAACGATGGAAATTGTGCAAATGGATTTAATCATTTACTGGTAGATATTCCATTGCAGAATGCGATTGACAATTTAGCATAAATGGAAACGAAAGCAAATCAGTCAATCGAAGGAATCACAAAGTTTGGTAATATATGCAAAATAGCCATTTTTTATTATTCATAAGCTAATAAGGGTCAAAAACTGACACACGATGAAGACATCGCTCAGTGTTGTGCATGTATATCAGATTTTTTCATGTGTGTCAGCTATTGTATGCTGTTATAGACACATTGTTACAGAGTGCGCCTTATGGGCAAAATAAGGAAGTCTTTGAGCTTATTACAGATCCATTGAAAGTCGTCGCATTCGTTGGCATTCTTGCACAGAGGGTAAAAGCAATGATACTGAACTTCAGTCAAAATGCAACCAGCTTAAATAATTCAAGTACAGCCTCGCTGCAATTTGGAAAACATTGACTCGAAATATCATGCAATTCCATATATTTTGTTATGATATTTTCACTTGTTGATACATACCTGGATATATATAAGGCAGGTCCCATTATCAAAACCCGTAGCATTTCGTTAGTTTCAACACGCTACCCTTTAAATCCCGAAAGACCACAGAGTTGTCGCTGACCTAGTTACCTTGTTTGTGCTCTCATCAGCAGCATGACAAGGTGACATATATATGGAGTAAGCCTTGATTACCAGGTCTTTTGGGGAAAAAACCCAAGAAGAATCTGTTCTAAGGGATCGAGGCATCAGTGATAACCTATTCTAGTCATCTGTGACATCACACAGCAAGACATTGTTCATTATCCTTACTGCAAGACAAATGTGGGGTCGGAAGTGGACAATATGAATGAACACCCTCCGGGGAGGTAGGTAAAACTGTCAGAACGTTATCATCGTCTCAATGCCGGTGTACTCCGTTCGTGTTTGTAGCGGGCACAGCTACAAACCGCCTCTTACAAGCCGCTGCTTATTAGTGCTCAGAGTATATAAACGCCAGTCAAACATCTGTGGCGAATTTAATGATGCAAAATTAAATACCGTCGATGTTGGTCGTTTGGCTGGTAAGCAAGACTTGCCCGTGATTTAACGCGAAATACTTATCGTTTGACAGTCGATTATCGAGGGCGGAATGTTTCAATGTCGATAAGGTTCTATTGAGCATCAGAAACACCGCGATATATGGTGTCCCGGGTATGCAAGTGAGAATAGGCAGAGGCGCTTTTGCATATCTTGCTCGGGAGGTTGGCATCAGCAACCGAGCGCCTATTTACAGTCTTATATCCAATCAAGTGTGCGGATATGAGAGATTAAGAGGAAATAGCGCGCATGCTGTCAGGGTGAAGTTTCTTTACCTTATGAAGAACGTAACGGAATATCGGTTTACGCCATTCAGGAACCGCCAGCCTTCTCTTACACCGATGAGAACAGTGACAGTGATACCCAGTAGAACTCCACTGGCTATCACAGCTTAGGGCACTTAATCTCTTATGTTTAAGTCTCGTAACTTGTTTAAGAGTAACTAGTAGAAGTTTATTCCGACCGCGTCTTTGGCATCTGTTAGCGCAAAAGGCAAATTGGTTTAGCTAAATGGAGACGCCTCATTGTGAATGCAATTTCTGATTTGTCTCTTGACTAATTTTCATAGTATATACATGCGGTATACTTGATAAGCTAAGTTTGCTATAGATCTTAAGGTGCTGCAGCCAATTTATACGTAGACGTCTGTCATTCAAACACGAATAAAGTCATCACAAATGAGGTATTGACGCATCCTTTTCAGCATCTAAATGTCATTTCATGAAGTAGATTGGTTAGATTTATTGTGTTGAGTAGACATCTGCCGCAGGAATAAAAGCGATAGTCTATTTGGCGTTTCCAAGTCTGACTGGTCAAAATAAAATAGTTGAGGTTTTTAAATCGCAATGTATGGCCCGGTGTGTTACTACACCATACGCCAGAGCTGTATTTAGGCATCAGTTATGTTTGTCAACCGTCACTGTGGTCAGTCAGGTGTTGCAATAGTGTGAATACTAAGTACATGGAGCAGATTGTGTCTATTGAAATCAAGTTCCTCGTTCATGTAGCTACTTTGAGTCAAATCGTGGTTTGTATATTTTTGGACAACGATATCTTCAAATCAGTCAAAGTGTTTTACGGCTGGCCTATTTGGTACGCAGCGTTTTTGTTAACTCTGAAGTTGAGCAGCATATATGCAGGGCATCCGCTTGTTCAGCTAGCTTGCTGTCCTACAGCTTAATTGTAGAACTCCGTGCAACCTTTTGGGCCATATCAAATGCATTAGGTCCAGAGGAAAAGTTATCGCAAAAGGTTTATATGCCAAAGCATCCGTTTATTTCCACATGTAAGATACGTTGAAGAACAGTTACGCAACGTCGTTTGAATGTGCAAGACGATCCGAGTTTACAGCCAATGACAATGATATCCCAGACAAAGATTTGGTATGTAATAAGCGTTGGAAGTTTCACCGAAACACGAACCCATATATGAGAGCAATATATGCCCATCATATAATACTGTCTAGGTCCCTTTACACCGTCGTTGGATTTCAACAGCTTAAGAAACAACATTTCTACATTAGATTAAGAATATGATAAGAATTGACACAGGTAGCATATAACGTATTTCTCCTGCGTTGTATTTCTTAATATGATGATTAGCACGTACGTCGGCTTGTATGTTCGTAGGCATGCACAGTAATGTGTAATACGCCCAGGCTACAATATGCACTATAAAAAGGGGGGCTTATTATAACGACAGGCGTTCCAATCAGAATCATAAATTCGGTCAAAAATAACGATGGTGACTAAGTCTAATAATAAAGAAACATAACTTTCTATAAGCGAAAACTGCTGCATCCACCATTACTTGACATTTTAGTCGACTTAAATCTATAATTAACGTTGGTGACATCGCTGCATAAACGACTACAGAGTGTTGATGTAATCTGGTCTTTTCTAGTTGTGATTCGGAGGTTTGTGCTTTTTAGCAGCCGATTGAATGGCTTACATTTTTTTTTAAACCGCATTGAGTCATATGCAAAATTGCTTGTAATGGTTATGGGCAGGCTATCAACAAAGCTTGTGAACCAATAATAAATGCTCCATCTGTATCATTGATGTGCAATACTAATTCTTGAAAATATGACGTTACTCATAGCATCAAAGTGGTGTATCTATTATGACCACAACAACGTCATGTGATATAGCAATTGTCCAAATTTTAGTTCTACAAAGTTTCATTGTTTTATGGTTTTCTATTATGTGGAAAACATTCGCTATATTTGTATAACTTGCAGATAAGCACGTCTACGATCTCATTCGCATTTATGGTAAGATACTTTATTTTGACACCAAAATGTAAAACCTAGCTATGAATACCATGTCGCTATGACAAGTTAAGGAACAATGTTTCTCTATTGTTAAATGATGGTTCTTATTATGTTATAAATATAACTAGGGTTAAGCTAAAATTCAGATCAGTAATCAAATTGCATGCTTAGTCTTTTTCTCATTCGGATAGTCATATTGTTCGATAAATGCTGACTACAAGAACTGGCTCTATCTGCAAATTGGCCAATCTGTTCATCGGCCAGTTACCTTTCTACAACTAAACGTCCGAGGCAATATATTCAATACCATTGTTGTTAGACGTAGACAAAGATGTCAATAATGCAAAGTATCTGGAAACGAGTAAGCGATAGGCAATGCTAACTTCAGCTTGATGTTTTTAATGCAATCTATTATGTGTACATAATAACCAGACATCATGCAGGGTTTTTGCTACCTGAAACATCACAATTATCATGTAGATACAATTATGTGAACTATTTGGAATTAACCACATTATTACCAGATCAATATTAATTTTACTCAATGTGCTCTAGGCCTGCCATAAAAGATTTGGCCATGGGGAGTATGCATTAGCACCCTCTTTCTCCACTATGTGCATATGCATCCCCAGGGCACACCGAGCAATACATCAGTTTGCTATTCATTTCCCACACACATGAAGAAAGCACATCGCTTTTCGTCATCATGCAGTAACTTCAATGCATTTTATTGGTGATGCAGTCAACGCCGTTCCCAGTTAAAAATGTAGCATTGTTGATGGTCGTTTATGATGGCGAGTAGCTTATTCAGCATGCTGAGTTTGTTAACGGAATATGGCGGAAACGAGTTTGTAGAACTTCTGAATGGATATCAAAATTGCTGTTACTCCTCAAAGATTGCATATTTGTATGATAGGGTATTAAAAATATTTTGAATTAGCGTCACCATTTATCACTGTGTAGAATGTAACTTTTTTACATGACTTAACACCAGGCATAGATTTGGCAAATAAATTTTTAGCTGTAGGTTTCATAACCTAATTTCCTCTGAATCAGGTATTTATAAATCTGTATACCGTTGCCGAAAAATATTCTATACAATGAATAACTTCATATACTTCAGGATCTAGAAATACTACCCTTATTTCATCAAAGAGAATTTCCGTTCTCAATGTTAAGGAGAACTTTTAGTGTGTTGGCGAGCATCATATGTATTTTATTGAATAATTGTTTATCTTAACCGCCGATGCTAAGGGCTTGTGCTCGACGTTTGAACGCGTATGATCAATAATAAAATAGACCCTTCCCAGAGAGAACATCGAAATAGAGTAAACAGGATATGCCACGAATGTAATATTGACTGGATATTTTCGGGTTTATAATTATTTTCAACATTGCATAACCATACTGATCGTCACGTTTGGAGTTATATGACATATCTTTATCGGTGACATAACGTTTTTCTCTATGTTTATATAACAGCTGTTACCGTTATTAGTATTAAAAAAAGCAAATTCCTCTCATCAAAACATGCCACCGGCAACGTCATAGGTTACCTCGAGCTAGTCTAAAATTATAAACCAGCCTGGCATAAACAAACCACTAGTTTGCACGTGTTATTACCTTGGGCAACGCTATCGGAAAGCGCAGAATGGTAATGAGACGGCATGAATAAAATGATTTCGTTAGCTTTGATAAAACCAGTACCACGGAGAGACCTGAGATGAAAGTTCACTGACAGAAATGTGAGATATGCAGTTGTACGTATCCAGCTATGTATCCACGGCGCATTACACTTATTGACAAGAAAATTGTTTTAGCAAATTAAGTAGTATTCAGTGTATCAAACGTTGGCATGGGTATAGTATAGAAGTCAATAGTTTGCTCGGGTGAAGCGATATTGCTGATAATTACTCCAGTTGTTTGGACGTATGGCAGCAAGAAGTGTATAGCGTCCCGAGTGCGTAAACGTTCTCATTCTATAATACAATACCGTCAAGGACGCAAGTTTTGAGATATTGATGCTATTTCGATACTTGATTCTGGACGCAAACCACCTGTTTAGACAGCGTAAAGCGATTTCAGACACACACCGAACGCACCGCATCTGTTTATAGCCACAAGCATTGATAGACCTAGTAAATCCTTAGCACTATACACCGCCATCCATCCGTTTACACTGTTATGTAAGCGCTACATACTTAATGCCACTCGCCATTGTTATGTTGACTCTGTTGATTGAAGCCGTGTAATCGTGATAGAGACTGGTCTACCGTAGTTGTGACACGACTTGCACGATATGTCATGAAAAAATGGAGGAAATGGGTAATGTTGGGAAATTTGTACATATATTTTTAGGCTTCTCTGGGTATTTGTTCGTTTATAAATGGCATGTTCAATATGTAAATGGTAAAATGCTCAAAAAGTGGCAATTGGAATAGACACAATTCGGTGTCGTGTGGAGATCAGTGATTTATACACTGCACCATTACGTCGGCAAAGCAAAGTATAATATTTACCTTTGCATATAGCAGATACAGGAGTGCCAGAAAACTTATTTTGCCGTAACAACTCCATTATGTATCATCTGTAAACCCTTGCCTTGAAGAGTAATCGTCTTTCCAGAGAAGAAAGGTTTCAATCGGCGTTACAAAACAGTTCAAGTTGTGAGTATTCTTGTGTTAAGATGTAACACTGAACCAATAGTAAATGTGTGACGGTATTAAGACTAGTAAGCTCATTTTTGCTCGTTAAATGTCCGACGTTTAACAAGCAGTTTACGATTGATGTGTTGTAGGCAAACATATTAACATATGTAATGATATGTACAGCCACATTATTGTCATTGCAGTATCGTGTATATACATTATAGTTTTGGGTATACATAAGAAGATGAAATTCTGTTTGGGTGCAATGCTCATACATACAGCTTTCCCCACTACCATATAGTGTAACCGGTCATAAGCATTGGCTTTCCGCATTTAGTGCAATGCTCATACATGCAGCGCCCTCAAGCATTTTAGACATTGCTCGCAGCGGTTGCAAATGTATTGGTACCTCAATTGTAACACAACGCTGAATAGATGCTAAGCAATCGCCCATACATATAGTAAACATTCCATTAAGGTTAAAATAACTTTACACCTCTGAGCTATCTTATGAGTATGGATTTGGAAGACTATATGGTCCTATTGTGTTGTTAAAGCGCCTTCGCATTTACGCTGATCTCCAAGAGGCCAAGAAACAGCGACAAAAATTCTTTGTTGCATACACCGCTATTTATTGCCTACACATATTAAGTGCAATAGAAACATTCCATACATGTATTCCATGTTATCATAGATAAGCTACGGTTCAATATTCCTTACTGGACTGGAGAGATATTCGATAGAGTCACTCTACAGTCAACTTGTTGAGTTATTCAAAGCTGCGTTAATTTTCCTGTGGTACCATGTGTTTATTTAAAACTGAATCCTTAACTCGTCTTAAGTCACCCGGTTTGGGATGATAGCGATTATTTATGGGCCAACTTGTCATCATATTGTCAATTTGCGACACACACGTGTCTGTCATTAATGTTGCTCAAATGAAGGGGGCACAAGCCACTTCAAAAACCAATCATCAACCACAGAGAAGAAGATAACAATAATGAAATAGGACTGTTTGTACGATGTAATATAAATGTAACGCACACTCTCACAGCATGGGTTTAATTTTCAGAATTGAATGCTAATAACATCAACATCTGCGTTTGTTATCTGGCACAAAGCTGACCGTAAGTTCTCATATAGTCCTTATTTATTGCATTGCACCACGCTCCTCGATATATGTAATAAATACGGTATATGCACAAGCTGTAGTACACTCGGGGAGCCAGAATCAAGACGAGGATCGACTGAAAAGATCACGAACCAACATTCACAGTATGCTAACCCGCTGGTTTGCATATAGTATCGAGATAATTTGGATTATCGAACCGCGGAATAGGGCAGTACAGCTTTGCGTTCCGATGTACACGTCCGAAAGATAATGGTTATGGGTTTTTCAATGGTACGAAAAACTAAGCATGTATGTGAAACGACCTATAAAGGATAGCTATCAGATTCGCCGCATATCAATTAAAGAAGGGCACGAAGTCGTTCCATACAGCATTATGAAAATCAGCACTACTATATATCATATCTCTTGTCTGGAAAATACGGTAGGTAATAGATTATTAAAGCGATAACTGGAAATAGGTACAGCAATCATAGAAATCGCAGCAGGTGGAAACAATCACTTTAGAAACCGCCTGGATTGCCATATTGCATCCTTGATGGATAAGGATTGCGAAACATAGTTAATCTGCTAGCACATCAGTTGGTAGTCATCTGGCGGCTTTGGTTTCACATTGCTGTAAGATACCTTCCCAGGACACTACTGCAGATTCTACTTTTCTCCCACAAAAAGTCATTAACGGCTTAATGCACAGTCAAATATTGCCAACAGCATTATGTTTAGTACTATAACACTGCAGCACTGCAACATTATTACTGTCAGACTCGACATAATCCGTAGGTATCGACCAAACCGACAGTGACTGGTCAGTTCTTGGAAATGACTATGACGAAAATTTAATATAATAATTCATGGGGCGATCTCAGAGGTATGACAGAGTAAAGTTTTACGCACTGGGTAATACTAGCGCGTCAGACTAACGATATGCTCCGAAAATACATCTCTAGCAATATATAGACTCGTTCTAACAGGAACATCTACGTGCACCCAAGTAGCATTGATAGAAATCATCTGGGCACAACTTTGGTTGGACTATGCATGTTTTTATCAATGGTGTTTGTAGCACCTCTTCTAGACCACGTGTACGTTTTATGTTGATCTGTCATAGCAACAGAGCAAGAAAGTTATCTTCGACTTGAATCTGAAGTGAAGTATTCCCTTTTTAGCGGTGAAATTTCACAACATGGACAGACAAACTACATGGATATATGGGCTTGTTACATAATATACCCATTATTGCATTGGGCATTTAATTTTGTGATAACAACTGTGGCAGTTGGCCGGTATCAAGCAATACTGTAGTGTACAGGTTCGCACCGCAACAATGACCTCACCATTATGCCACACTTCTGCTTATGTATATTAGCTGGCGACACGTAAAATTTATGCGCGACCTGTAAGTGGTTGCATAAAGTTGAAAACCTTGCTAATACTGTGGTCGAAACAATCCTCTAAACTCAAGTAAGCGAATGTCAGACCCCATCACCCCCCTACATAGTGGACAAAGTCGTTCTTGGCACCCGAACCCAGCTGTCGGCCTTCTTATATGTCGATTTATTCAGCATATTGACTAGCAATCGTTTGCAGCTTTCTAAATACAACAAAGATTCGCCACGTTTATGACCTGGTGGTATCCAGAGCCTTTTGGGATCCACAATAATCTGAAGCTTTCAACTTTTTGTTTACTAATGATTCGTGTGACGGAAATATGTTTTTAAATGCAAATATCACTATAATTCAAGGCATGGTCACCTGCCATACATGTATTGCCACTGACAGTTGATCTATCTCTTACAAGTCGGAACAAGCAAAAGTGGTTTAGATTACATGGTTACAAACAGAATATATCGCAATATGCCACTTACACCTATGAGATACATGACAGTTAATTATTGCATACGCAATGCATGCTAAGATGCCATCATCAACCGAGGATCTCGTTTCCTTCATTCTTAGTGGTACAGAGCATGTACAAAAGTAGACTCCCCTCCCCATTCTGATCACATATTTTCCCGTTCGAATAGTAATTTTATTCATGTTATTCATAATGCTGCGGTCTCCTCATGATTGATGAAAATGCAAACTAAAGGTGACGCATGGGATTGTGCTTATTAGCATTGTAATTTTACGGGCAGGAATTAGGATCACGTTCACGACAACAGTTAATCAGTGTGCATAATAGATTGTGATACATTACCTCATGCAATCTAAACATGCATTAACGTTACATGTATCACCGTTGGCTTACTTCCGTCATTCATTACCACCAATAGGACACGTTTCATGAGTAATGGGTCTTCTACTGCTTTACATTTATTGGATGCCTACTTAAGATCAAAGGCTGTGTAATCAACATCTAGCATTTCATTACAGGTCCTTGAATGTTTTGCAGTCATTTTGAATTGCTCTTTTCACAAACTAGGTTTATTGAATTCAAAAGCAAAAACACCATTTTCGTGTATCAAAATATTGAGAAGGTATTAACTGAAATTATTCGAGTTTGTCCTTCCACAGCATCAGTGTCAAATGTTTTGTATTATACCAACTGCACAAAAACTCTTGCGTTCATTGCATATTGTCGATGTCTGTAAATCTCGCAGATTCACCCCTTCAGTTCACTTATACATAAGAGATGTAGTTGAGCTGATCACTACTATGTTTTGACGTTTAATAGCGCGTGAGACGAAAGGACATCGTATAAGCTTTGCTCACATCTAAACATCGAAGTACATCGATTATAATCCTACGGTATAGAAAATTCATGGTTGAGAATATGTTAATGCATCATGTTGTATTTGGGTTCCGTCCATCCAATATTACAACAATACGTTTCGGTTGAATTGCATCGACTTGATTGACGGAATGGGTATATATTTATGAACAAATAGATCATTTAGAATTGATATAAATATCCTCCATGTCACATTCTTAGTTTTGCATTGCTGTATGTAATGCGTACTAAGTACAAGCGATGTGTATAAAAGCGCAGTTTGGACAAATACAGCGAATATTTTATCGATTTCATTGCCTTCAAACGTCCCATGACATTTTTGTCTGCTCTAATCTAATAATATCAAATATGAAAAGAAAATTCTGGCGTAAACAAAATGACTGCGATCACGTAGCATAATTATCTACTAGACATCACCGTTAGAAAAGCTTAGTAACGATTCCAATTGCAATATAAAATGGTAAAATTATCACAAAGTTAATAAACGTCAAAATTTGGTCGCGCACAAACAAACCGCTTGAGTGTCAAGAGCAACAGACAACCGTACGAGGAGGAATTTGATTTACAATTTATCTGGATTTATTTGTTATTGCAATTTTGCAAACACCTTGAAAACTTCATGTGGCCATAAAACGAATACCTTGATTCATATAACTCAATGCAGTAACATACTTGTATTTAGATGTTTTGTCTAAGGAACGACATCGATGCATATGTTATAATCAATGTCTAATTGTAAAGGTTCGGTAGAAGAATCCACCCATTATTTATCCCTTGGTAAAGATTTGTTATACGCGGGAACTGAACTGCTCAGTTTGACAACAGAGATAATGGTATGGTTTACTGATAATTAAGGGCTACATGTCTGTACAACGATTAACACGCAACTTGAGAGAGGAAAAAGATTGAGCAACAAATCTTCACAATTGAGCTGTTCTGTTTTCAGAACTAAAAATATTATTTCTTTTGTGTTTTGTTGTTGATTTCCGAACCATGAATATATAACATATTGCAGTGGACTTCAGACAATATGAATGCAGCAGATAATGTTATGCGATATTTATGTCCATGGCAAAATATTGAGACGGAAGCACAGCATCACAACAGTGCTGTAGGGGGATTGTTGTGTGATTTGTGCCAGTTTTATGTTGTTTGAATTGCGCATTGTTTGCCAATATATCCTGTGGTCTATGTAACACATTCATGAGTGGTCGGGCCATTATCAATAACAGCAAAGAAAAAGCATCGAGGTGACTCTGGCAATGTTATAGCGGCCCAATGGGCTCATTATAAGAGTATTCAAATGCAGGAGATAACAATTGACTTTACTGTCGTATTAGGTTCCAATGGCGTTAGTTGGTTTGGTTTTCCACACTGCGCATACTGCATATGAGTTGGCCATTCGCATGACGCATTATGTTGTTAGTCTGTTTTATTATTCTTATGGTCGATGACCACAAATATATGTGAACATATAATCTCGGTGAATAGCTATTGGGACGCGAAAAGTATATTTAAATAACATAAAATAGTTAAATTTACCCGATATTGACAGGCACTTACTTTAACGCAATATTAGCTTATTATTGTTCGTACCATAATTATTGGTTATTTTGTACTTAAACGCAATGTATGACGCGGGATAGTGCACTTCAGCGCGGCTACATAATGCATGCTCTCCAAAGAAATGTCAATGAGTTTGGATATTGGAACTGCCCTATATCAATATAACGATGAAAGATGAGGCCTATCAAAATTATTAAATTATCAAACATTGTCTGATGGGAAAACTTACCTACTAAACATCTTTCATTCTGTTGTGGCTGACACCGAATCGGAATTTACTTCTTGAGTAGCTATTGCTATTGCTGTACAATATATAATCACATGTATTGTACAAGTTTGGCTGATTTTCCATGGAATGGTCAGTTCGTGTGATGTAACCTGGAATAGTTGAGGACCATTCTATTGTGATAGACAGCGAAACTTTTGGAGTATTTATCTGTGCACACTATATTGTTAACTGTACCGAACCAGTATGGCTGATTTACCAAGGAGCGATCAGTTTGTGCGCTGTAACTTGGAACGGATTAGGGAAATGGGTAAGCTACGTGACTGCACTTGTGCTTAATGTGACAGAACAGAATGCGAATAGGAAAGCAGCCGCTGAAAATGGCAATGAATTGGATATGGACTGATCTCCTCAGCTCAAGAATCATGGTTTGTTTGGCTAAGAGTGAAATTATTCAATGTAGGTTCGACGTTTAGATTGATATATTTCCATATAGCCTAAATACGACACATTTCCACTTATGGAAGATAAAATGTCCAAATTACAAAACAAAAAGTTGTCCCGAACATAAGCAAAATTCAGCAATAGATGCGGTAACGAAATGGTCTCCAATTGACTGCGTAATTTAAACGTCATTGCAAACTCTCCGAGATATTTTGGCAGCATATTTACAAAGCAATTGACCAATCTTTGGAGAGACGCACAGTCTAACAGACCAGCAGCACTATTGTGCTGCTGCTCGCAATAGAATGGTTATGCATAGGTTAGTTCTTTGTAATCCCTTATTAAGTTATTTCCCAATATTGCCAAGGCACAGATCTTTACAGGAAGATAAACAGCCGGGAAAACCCTTGCATTATTTCACCCTGCAGATAATTTCACCTGCCAGCATGTCCTTTTAACATGGGATGGTGTCAATACATTTATCGAATGCAGCGCGCAGTTTACTATCAGTACCCTTGTTTTACGAACGGCGGATAGTAAGTTGCAGTGCAATTCAATATTTGCAATAAATCCTGACAATTATTGATCCTTATTGATTCGCCATATGCAATTGACGCACGTTTTATTACGAGACATATATGTGGTAAGCCCCAATATTCGTTGGCGACCGAGAAATCAGCCACAAATCTCCATTAAATTTGCCTATCATGTACAAATGTATATGCCATATGTGGTGCTATGCGTGTCCTAATAATATGAGCTAGCCAATCCACAACTGCAATTCCTGTCCACTCATTTATATCATTCCGACTTTATTATTGCAAACTTTGCTGCATGGAGCCCATTTTTATCTAATCCCAAAATATTACCGAAATCAAGCCTACACTTCATTGTCTTCCCGTGGAAAAACGCATTATATACAAAATTCTTCTACTCATCTTTAAGGCTGTTAATAGAACAGCGCCGAGCTACCCATGACAACTTACTGCTTAATACAAACCAGCACGGGGTCTTCGATCTATAGGCAAGCATCTGTTACCCCGTAAAAAACCCAATATGTCTTCATACGGTGCCAGAGCGTTTAGCAATGCCGCTTTTGTGCATTTAAATCCAATCTCAACACATTTCCATATAGCCATTGCTCTAACAATTAACAGCCAGTTTCAGCGCCTTTGAGCAGGAATATGTCTTCTTCGAAACAGGTGCTAAACAAATGCTTACTGTGTATGTATGTATGTATGTATGTGTATGTTTGTATGCATGTATATATGTATGAATGTATGTATGTATGCATGTATGTATGTTTGTATGTATGTATGTATCTATGTATGTATGTATGCATGTTTGCATGCATGTATGTATGTTTTTATGTATGTATGTATGTATGTATGTATGTATGTATGTATGTATGTATGTATGTATGTATGTATGTATGTATGTATGTATGTATGTATGTATGTATGTATGTATGTATGTATGTATGTATGTATGTATGTATGTGTGACGATCACGCGAATAAACGGGCGGTCACTGGGTGCTGATATTCAAATATGGATAAACGGGCTTTCATTGCTGAAGGTCGAATCGTGACAGCGATTGATGGATATATATGTTACGAGGGACGCAAGCAGATGTAACTAAGGAATGGGCCACTTATTGGGCGTTTATATGAGTGTGCAAATGCAGCTGATCGCTATAAATTTTCTTTTCGTCGTGGCAACAATTTGCTTGGATAGCTACATAGTAGGGATTGCATTTGTCACCGATGATGAATTTACTTTGTAATCTCGTAATATGTGTCAATAACGGTTAAAGTACGAGCTGGAAATCAAAGCATGTATGGTAATCATCATGAAACAAATTGAATCGAAGTTTTAATTGCATTGTTGTGATTGGCCATAATTGCAACAAGGTAACCTTAGGCGAATTATAAACATATCATTGGAAAGTTATCTGTTTATTTTGGAGTAGGTGCTCTGTTGGATGAAATGGCAGTACGCGAACTTCATAATTTCCATATTCAATCTCATCTAAAACAAAGTCATCTGTGTCGTAATGAATGATTCAAGAATTAGTAGGTTGGCTTGCTTTCACATCATTTCGTCATCTACTACATGTTTGTTCTCTTGCAATATGTAGACGTTATTATGTGTAATTGCTCTCTCTACCCTGTAGATTTGATGAATCAAATGCACCACATAAAGGAGGGCTCAAATGATAATAACTGCACGAGGTTTAGCACGTTCGACTAATTTCTAGCTTGTAAGCACTGGGATATCCCCGTCATGTGTAATGGAGAACTTGAATAAAACAGAATTTAAATATAAAAGCTGGTGAAAATATGTGTTTTTCACTCGTGCTTATTATCGTTACGAATTGCTAATTGATTATGGTACACTATTTTGATCAAAGTTTACAGAAATATGACAGATAGGTTTGTCTCTCAGAAAGAACTATAATCGAACTAATCAAACGGTCTGCTAGTACTATTTTGCAAAGAGTACGGAAATTGGTCTAGAACATTGTCCTAGATATCTATCTTGGTTGTATAATACCCCATCAGTGGCAGGTGGTATTGTACTTCGTAATAACGGCTAAAGCCTCATAGTGTGCAATGGCGCTGTGGTAATATCTACGGTGATTCTGTTATGGCACTACACAGTTTTACTAATTCTGTTATGGCCAGACAACCGTGGAAAATAATTGGGGTCAATTATATGGGCCAAGCTAACACGAGATCCATAAATTGATGTCACTTATGCTGTGATTATATCATATCTATTGAATACCCTCGATTGATCAACTGGAAGCAACATTAGTGTAAGTGAAAAACCAATGCCAATGAGTCGCGAGTATATGTACAAATGAATCCGTATGAAATGAATGCATATCCTTCAGGTGTTTCGTCGCAAACTGATTGTAAACATTTTCGAACGATCATGTTTTCACATTGTTAAACTAGCACGATGCGGCTATTTGCTTTAAAGTACTTGTGTCTCACAATAGTTGCAGTGACGAGGTAATAAATTTAATTAACCTCGAATATATATCACTTACAATGAAGAGGTGATATACGGCGGTAATACTTGGTCTTTGTTACTCATGCGTAATTATTGACTTTTCACAGAACGTGGTAACTAAGCGCTATGTCTCTGACCGGTAACATTGTTTTACGGTAAAAACCGAGATGCTGTGATACCTGTTATGATCCCCTGTACTCACGACAAAATACGAATGCGCTCATCCAAGCGTGTTCATTGAGAATCCGTCTAAATGTTTCTAAGATTCGATTGCATATGTGCGCAGCTACTCGACATTTACAGATGTGGCTTCAAGTTGTTCTGATTGTCCCTTAAACAGTGCTATCTGTTCCACTACTTTGCCCCTCTGAGCACGTTTATCTGTAACTATCCCGAACTTACCGTCTCTACTTGAGGTTTGCTTCTAATCCTTATGCAAACTAATATTTGGAAAGTGTGCAATGTTTTATCACAAGGCATAACGACACAATTTGAAACATTATCGATTGTTTGCAATAACATGTGTTTTAATCTCAGACATTCACTCAGACATTTCATCTATCAAGTTCTCGAGTCAACCAAACTGCACATTAAACCTTTCATTTGGCAATTTGTCGAGGCCAAAATTTTACTTGCTGGCTCTTCAGGCCGGTGACAGTGATTGAGAAATGGATATATATATATCGTTGGCACAAACCGACGTAGTTAAAACTCATTGCACCAATAAATCAACAAGAGATATAAGTTGCCAAGTTATGAATACGTTACCTGCTTTCCTTTTAGGCCGGTGGCAGTAATTGAGAAAGGGATATATATGTAGTTACAACCCATTGCACCAATAAATCAACACGAAGTATAAGTTTTCAGGTTATGAATACGTTATTAAACTTTTTTAACAAACACTTATGAGCGTAGATTCGGCCGTGACCATCACTCTAGTTCTGGAACGAATTTTAACAACACCATTGCCTCATTTTATACACAACACTCGATGCTGGCAGTATAATATAGGGCGACATCGTAGCAAGAGGGTAAATGTTTGAACTGATCGTGAATATTTCGTTGTGGGGATCATATGTTTGCAATGCCGGCCATTGGCACTTTTGTATGTAGCAGTTTTATGTCTGTTCTATACAATTGATATAATACCGTACAACTAGTTACAGTTTTATTACCATAATATTTGCGGCACAAATAACAGTGAACTGCATCAGTTCTTTAATACGATACAGTCAGCATATGCAATTGGCTTTAGTCTAATGTTGCAGAGGGTCAACATGAGCGATGATCAAAGTAACCATTAGACATCAAGAAACTTATATGAAGCTATATTATCTCCTTTAACCAGCATATTCATTCCCGCCTATTGATGTTCGACTTCCTGGGAACAAATCAGTATCGCACATTCAGTTGACCCTAAAACCATCAGCTGTTTTTCTGCCTCACGACAACATTGATTGAACTGCAAGAAGCATGCAGATTATCAGAAATGCAATGTAATTGTATGTGTTTGAATGGACATTCACTCAAGTGCAATCAAGTGGAGGAGGCAATAAGTGAAAGTTTATACATTGCAGCGTCGGGTAATAAAAGGGTAGTGGGGCTGTTCTAAAGAACGATTGATATTCATGGGCTGCAACTGTTGCCATTGTTAATGACTGATTTATTTGCCGTTAATTGTTCGTAAATTAGAGCCCAAATCGACACAGCTGCCAAAATTCGCCCCGATAGAATCAATTATGGCAAGGGGTTTAACAATGATATCACACTACGCAGTACATTCTTTATCAGTAAGCATTTCTTATTGGGGGACTTTTATCAATACAACGTAGGTCATTTATGCTTCACTTTAGATAGATAAACACTATATGTCATATCCAAAGGTTGGAAATGAAACCCCAAGGCTATATTGCATAACCACTGTCAGTGTCAACTCACCGGTCGTGGTCTTATGGGAAATTTTGTGACCCTGAGGTTAGGCCACTCACACAAGCATCGGGAAGTGACATACATAAAGATATCACTAAGGCAGCTCCAACGGCAAGTGATTGAGACCCGTTACCGACATATATGTTCAAAGAATGCCTAGATATCCTTCTACCTGTTATTACACAAATGGTTATTCTTTCTCTAGCTTCTGGTTCTCTTCCAGAAAGATGGAAAACTGCAAACCTAAAATCACTGCTTAAAAAACAATCCGAATCCTGAATTAACGATAAGCTATAGACCAATTTCAAATTTGAGCTTCATATCCAAATTAACAGAAAAGGTTACAGCAAATGATTTCAGGACTATCAATTAGCCGATCGACTTGACAATTATCAATCGGTCAACAAACCTGCCCATAGTACTGAGACTGTATATCTCCGAGTATACAATGACATTGCTTGTGCTGTTGACCCGCACCATGCTGTTGCTTTCATGCTTCTTGATCACAGCGCAGCGTATGATGCTGATGATGCCCTAATCTATTTTACATTTACTCCGATTCAAAAATATTTGGTTGATGGACTGACAAGACTAGCAGAGTGCATCCGACAGATTAGTTCATGGATGGAAAACATATTCTTAAATTGAATGATGATCAAACGAATTTTCAGGTTTTCGCATCTCGGTATAAATGCCAACCGTCGTTTGATCCAGTTACAATAGGCGGCATGACTGTATATACATTACAAACAGCCAAAAACCTCGATATTCTGATGGACTCTACATGATATGATGAAAACCACATATTATGTAATCAACTTAATCTCTCTTTTATCCGATTAGAAGATCAGCCATCATAAGAAACAACCTGAACCAATCCCCAATTGAAATTCTTGTCCACGCATTTATATCTTCTCGGCTTGATTATTCCAATTTGCTGCTGTATGGACCACATTCGTAGCTTTTTGCAAACTGCAGCACACACGAAATACTACCGCCATGTAGCAAACGGAAAACATGGGGATAACATTGAACACATCGTGCGCACGAACCGTTGGCTTCCTGCGGAAAAACGCATTATATACAAAATTCTTCTACTCACCTTCATGGCTGTTAAAGAACGCATGTATGTATGTATGTATGTATGTATGTATGTATGTATGTATGTATGTATGTATGTATGTATGTATGTATGTATGTATGTATGTATGTATGTATGTATGTATGTATGTATGTATGTATGTATGTATGTATGTATGTATGTATGTATGTATGTATGTATGTATGTATGTATGTATGTATGTATGTATGTATGTATGTATGTATGTATGTATGTATGTATGTATGTATGTATGTATGTATGTATGTATGTATGTATGTATGTATGTATGTATGTATGTATGTATGTATGTATGTATGTATGTATGTATGTATGTATGTATGTATGTATGTATGTATGTATGTATGTATGTATGTATGTATGTATGTATGTATGTATGTATGTAGGTATGTATGCCTATATGTATGTTTTTACTCCACGGAGGACCGCTTTTCCTTATGAACTTTTCCGTAACTAAAGTAAAGTGCCCTAACAATTTCCGGTTTTTAATGGACCTATTGCGCGTGAGCATTTTTTTGTTGTCCTCAAGTCAGTCCAGACAATAATGTGTCATACATGAAACGTGTATGTTATTTGTGCTGATCTTGGAGGTAGTTATCGTCGATGAGCCTCGCGCGGATATTCAAAACTTTTTAGTGCTAAATATATATGTTTTGCCTTGAATTCTGATGACGTTTATTGCAGAAACGAGATAATCACGGTAGTTTGAGAGCCTATGGAGCAAGGATGGTTCATTAACGAGACATTTCAGGTTTTAATGTGGCGTAATAAGAGCTGACACAATAACAGCTTAGTCTTTACACAGATTGTACGGCTGGTAGTTCAAATGTGCAAATCATTGTTGTGGTATTGATGGCCTGCTGTATTTATTTATATCAAGGCGCTATTGGCGATTGTCCCTTGTTTCGGTGCAAAAACACTGACTGAAAAAGCTTTAGGTCGTTTGGAAATATCCTGGTTCAGAAAGGTTCACAAGGAATATTGTACGGAGGAGGTAAAACCTGGACCGTTCTGTTCCATAGAATAATCTCCCTCGATTTATTATGCACACCAGTTAACTAATGGTGTGAACGCTATCCCAGTGCATACATTTAGACGCAAACGTTAAGTTAGTATCCAAAAGCGTCACTTATTGCCTGAATCCAAATTGCCTGTTGTCCTTGGATTGTTTTTAGTGATGTCATGCAGCACATGATTTGAAATTGAGCGCACCACTGCGGTTTTTATAAACACTTACGGACTGGGTTATCAGACTACCGTCATTCGTTCACTTGCAATGCAAACCGTTAAAGCGTTAGTGCGGCCATTTGATATGACGTGATCGAAAAGATGTAAGTATCTGTTGTACGAACAGTTTTTGCCGATCTTAGGGTATCAAATTGATGCAAAACACATATATAAACCAGGTTATTCCATTTCCGGTAGCATAGTCAGAGAATGTGATATTTCAAGATGAACCATAGACATGTACGGTTTTATGGTATTTTCAGCCAAGTTAATAATTGAGCATATGGGTAAATAACGCTATACGTATGCTTAATTAAGGCTAGGTGGATTAGCTTGTCAAATATATGCGATGTCCAATATATACCAATTATTTCAGAACGCAAAACATCATGAGTATTTCTGCGGACAAAATCGGCATTAGTTGTGATATTCATCTTTCGCAGGGCGTAAATAATGATGTTGCATGTAAGCGGATATTTGTATATGCCATAAACATTCGTGGCAAAGTTGATTGCTCTACCATAGGGAACTATAAGAAAGCCATTTGTGTTTATTTCCAACGACATTTGGTCATAATACATCCTAGTCATGCTTTCATGTAAGCTATGGTCTTTAACAGCCGTGTGCCGCTGATGCAAGAAGATGTATTTGGCGGTCCTCCAGTGTTGAAATGATTGTGTCGTATATATGTTGATAGATGGCAGCGGCGCAGCGAAATGTTAGAAAAGGGAATATCTCATCAGCTTTATGCTTTAAGGTTGGTTCATCAAAAGTTAGTACAAGTTATAATAGCTAATACAATGCCAATACACGCTTAAATACAACGAAGTGGCCCCTGTTGTGATATGAGCCTATATCGCTATCGGTGTACTTACTTGACTTCGTTACACATTAAACAACGTACCTGGCTTCTCGACAATGTCTGTGTTTTGCTTGTGCTAATATTAATATGATACCAGCATATTACATGGTGGCAGCAGGTAAAGGAACCTGATTAAG
This sequence comes from Urechis unicinctus, assembly GCA_034190875.2. Taxonomy (NCBI): domain Eukaryota; kingdom Metazoa; phylum Annelida; class Polychaeta; order Xenopneusta; family Urechidae; genus Urechis; species Urechis unicinctus. The sequence continues at coordinate 59,989,338 of CM067343.1, read as the reverse complement.
AATATTACAAACTATCTTTGTCCCGCGTGCTTGACAACGAAGCGAAGTAATGCCGCAATACAAACGCCGATCGCTTGAGTCACTGTATTATCGCTCCACGTGGTCTGCAACCCGCAACGATTCTCCGTCTGATTGTTAGTCGCAGTGATCTGTTGTGGTTGTGTGACTGCTACAAACTAATTAGGTGTGTGATATCTCTTATACAAACAAGCGCTCTGCAACATTCGTCGTGCATGTGTGTCCACAGCGAGCCACAAACATGGCTTCGCACTCTACGGAATTACCCCTGCTAATCTGGAAGCAGCACGGTCTTAGAGACAAATTTAGATTATTCAAACAGCGGCTTGAGCTCTTCTTCAAACTGAAGAAAGTTGAGGCGGACAAGGACAAGAGCTACTATTTGCTCCGTGCTTTAGATGACGACGCGCTTCAGGTTTGTAACTCATGGGACTTGGCATCAGAGACAGCAGAAAGCTATAAAGAGGTCATCAAACGCTTCGAAGAAACTCTGGGGGAAACGTTGGTCAATTTCCGAGTAGCGAGGTTACAACTTCACTACATGCATCAGTCCCAAGAGGAAACACTCGACGCATTTGTTACACGATGTAGAACACAAGCACTTAAATGCGAGTTCACTGCTGGTGAACTGGAGAGCAGAATCATCGAACAAAATATCGCCAGCACACCAATGGAGGCGTACCAAGGCGAGCTCCTGAGCAAGGACAAAAACCTGACATTGGAAGCAGCGGTGACGTTAGGGAGGAGATATGAGGCAACACAAATCAGCACCGAGAAACTAAGAGGCATGACTACTGGCAACAGCAGCAACACATCTGTTGACACAATTCGAAAGCCAAAAGGTAGCGTGTGCAAAAATTGTGGGAAAGACCATGCAAGGAACCGAGAAGCATGTCCAGCTCGCAACTCTGTGTGTCACACGTGTCGGCGCAAAGGACATTGGCAACAATTCTGCCTGAGCAAAAGAAGGCGAAGTAAAAGCTGTGATCGAAGCAAGAACCACAAACAAAGAGTACAGTACCATGGATACCAAAACAGACGTGAGTCAATCAACCAGGTCTCGAAAAACCCAGTGGAGGACGTCATATATGATAGCATTGAGGTTACTTCCATTGGTGAATCCACAGCAAGAACCAAGGCGTTTGTGGATATCGAGATCAAGCCTGGAAATGGACGCCAAGGCAAACAAATTCTACGAGGAAAGATTGACAGTGGAGCCGAGGGCAACACCCTACCACTCCGTACATTTACAAACATTTTTCCACATCGAGTAAATGCTAATGGATCACCAGACATTGATCCATCATCAACACGTCTGACTGCATACAACGGGACAGAAATAAAATGTCATGGGAAGATTGACATTCCATGTCGATTTAAAGGAGAGCAATGCAATGCATCGTTCTACGTTGTAGACACTCCAGGCCCACCAGTCATTGGCCTACCGACATGTGAATGCCTCAGAATCATAGAGATCCACAGCAGTATGGAAGCACAGCGTACCATACCCACAGATGTCAAACCTGTTAACAGTGTTGAGGAGCTCAAGAAGCAATACCCTGCACAGTTTGACCGTATAGGAGATTTTGGAGAGTCTTTCACAGCGAAACTGGTTCTTAAGCCAGACTCACGACCATACATTGACCCACCACGGAAATTCCCAATTCACAAAGCTGACAAAATCAAGGCTGAAATTGACAGAATGGAGAAGCTTGGGGTCATACGTAGAGTATTTGATCACACTGATTGGTGCAGCAGTTTGGCATTTGTAACAAAGAGCGATGGCTCATTGCGAATATGCCTAGACCCAGCCAGGCTAAACGAAGCCCTTGCCAGATGTCCACATAAAATTCCGACTGTTGAAGAGCTAAACCACAAGCTCTCAGGTGCCAAGGTATTTAGCAAAATGGATGCTAAATCTGGATACTGGGCAATACGGCTTACAACCTTCAGAACGCCACATGGTCGTTATTGTTTCAACCGTCTACCTTTCGGTCTAAATGTCTCACAAGATTTTTTCCAGCAAGCGATGGACTCTATACTAGACCAATGCCCTGGAGTCATAAGCAAGGCTGACGACATAACTGTCTTCGGTACAAGCCGTGAAGAACACGACAAGAATCTTCGAGCACTTCTTGAAACAGCTCAAAAACATGGGCTTGTCTTCAACAGCCAGAAGTGTCACATTGGAGTTGACAGAATAAGTTTCTTTGGAAATGACTATAGCGCGAAAGGCATCAGTCCGAGCTCAGAGAAAGTAAAAGACCTTCAAGAGTGCACAGAACCATCCGGCAAAGCAGACTTGCAAAGGTTTTTAGGATTCATACAGTTTCTATCCCCATACATCCCGAACCTCTCGGACAGGGCAGCCCCTCTCAGAGATCTCCTCAAGGAAGATGTGCCATGGTGCTGGCAGGAAGACCATCAGGAACTCTTCTGCAGACTGAAAACACTTGTATCAGAAGACTGTTGCCTACAGTTTTATAACACTACAAAGCCTGTGGAACTGCATTGTGATGCAAGCCTACGAGGCATCGGAGCATGCCTGATGCAGCCACGTGCACCAGGAACGAGCTCACATAAAACAAACGATTTTGCACCAGTAGCGTATGCCAGCAAAACGTTATCTCCGGCCGAACAACGTTATTCAAACATCGAGCGTGAGCTTTTGGCCGTGGTATTTGGAGTTGAACGCTACAGCACATTCTTGCTTGGACGACCTTTCAAGGTTGAGACAGACCACCAACCACTGAGAGCAATCTGTACAAAAGGCTTGACAAAAGCACCACCCCGCATGCAACGCTTACTTCTTCGACTACAAGGGTACGAAATGGAAGTGGAATACAGAGCAGGCAAAGACCACACGGTACCCGACTGGTTATCCAGAGCTCCGAACGGGAACAACAAGGAGCCAGTAGAACTAGATGTCTGTGTAGATTTCATTAGCTTCACACCAGAGCGGCTCACTGAGATGCAGCAGCATACCAGCAAAGACGCAAACTTAAGTGCACTCAAAGCTCAGATAATGGTCGGATGGCCAAGTTCAATCAAACAGATTGATGACCAACTCAAACCTTTTTGGCACTATAGAGATGAATTATCTGTTGAGAATGGTTTAATCATCAAAGGATGCCGTATTGTGGTACCTAGTAGTCTACAGGATTACGTCCTGAGCAAGCTTCACACAGGTCACATGGGAGTGACCAAATGTCAGCTACGTGCTAGGGATACAGTATTCTGGCCTGGGATCAACGAATAAATACGAAAGCTAGTCGGAAGCTGCCAGGTCTGCCAGAAATACCAGGAATCCCAACAACAAGAGCCTATGATCCCTCATGACATACCGACTATGCCATGGGCCAAAGTTGGGTCTGACATTTTCAACCTAGGGAATCTGAAATATGTGGTTGTCACAGACTATACCAGCAAATATGCAGTAGTCAGAGAACTGCCAATTCCAGCACCGTCCAGCACAGTGGTTAACATCCACAAATCCATCTTCAGTGAATTTGGCACACCACAGAAAATGGTCTCGGACAGGGGACCTCACTACAGTGCAAAAGAATTCGCCGATTTTTGTCAGCAATGGGGAATACAGCACACTTGCAGCAGCCCCAGATATCCCGAGAGCAATGGAGCCGTCGAGCGTGCTATCAAAACTATCAAAAGGATGATGAAGAAGTCAATGGAGACAGGAGAAGACCCAAACTTGGCACTTCTAGCATGGAGATGCACACCACTAGATGCTCAGACTAAAAGCCCCGCGGAACTCCTGCTAGGCCGGAAACTGTCAGTGAATTTACCGGTGCAGCGGTGCCCACTACCTGCAGAAATGATCGAGGCACGTATGCATAAGGACCAACAGACGCAAGATCGCTACAACTCACATGCCAGAGCACTACCACTCTTGGCAGAGGGTATGCCGATAGTATACCAAGAAAGCCATCTTTGGAAACCTGGTGAGGTGACACGTGTGTGTGACGACCCTCGCAGCTATACAATCAGAACCAGCGGCGGCCAGTCAGTCACAAGAAACCGACGGCACATCCGCCCAGTTCCTGTTACATCATACAAGCCTCAGAGCAACACAACTTCACCTAATATGCAGCCTGTCCAGAGTACTGGCCAGCCACAATCTGTGCCTGACCCAGAGCCTTCCACTAAGATGACAGTATTGATTGACCAGTCTAAAACTACGCAATCCAAACATGTTAGATTCGCGGACAGTGAATATACCACAAGATATGGTCGTTCTATTCATGTGCCTAAGCGTTTCAAGTGAACTTTAATATGTTTTGTTACTTTCTGACTTAGTGTGAGTTTATTACCATCTTACTATACTACTAAGACTCTGCCTAAGCAAGGAGAGTGATTT
>CM067343.1:59889945-59974945 GCA_034190875.2 Urechis unicinctus | reverse complement strand
TTGGGGGCGTTGCGACCTTCGAGACAGCACAGTACTCCTTGCAGTGCAAGCTTGGAGAGCCGCGGACAACCCCGCAGAAGAAGAAAGACAGACTCGCCACACTAGCCAGGTTTGCGGCTTAGGACACCAGCTGTCCAGCCCTAGTCCAGAAGAGCAAGTGTCCTTTATCTCCCACAGCATACAGCCGGCCCAAGGCCCACGACCGCCACTGTTTTGCGCGGTCTTTGTCTACCCACCCCAACACCTTCGGCTCCTCCACCACAGAGGAAGCCTCTGTTTCCAGCTCCTCCAAACCACACGTTCTCGCCGGGGCACCCTGGATAGCCCTCCGGAAGTGGTGGTATGGAAAAATAGCACGGCTCTCCAGTTTTCATTCGAGTTCCATCTATACAAACCAAGATTTTCCACTCTATATTGTGTGCCAGCCGGTCAATTCCATGTAGAAAGTGTCCCAAATTGGGGGCCAGCCGGCTAGATGGTTTGGGTTTTGAAGACTGGGTGGGTGGGTGTGGGTTTGGACTGATGCCAGTGCTAGCAAACTGGTGTGCGGTGCTTGCAAACTGGTACTGGTGCTAGAACCAACCCATCTGTTAGACCTTGGTGTTGGTTTGGTATAGACCATGCAGAAAAAGGAACTGTCCGAAAAAGAAATAGAAGAGATCCTGGCCCTGCGTGGAATCTCAACTGGAGACGAGATCCGAAAAAAAGTATGGCATAGGCACCACCAGGCTGTACAAGATATGGACGAATGGGGGCGAGGGGGAGGTTCCCAATGGGAGCGAGCCGGAGGTGCCCAATGGGGATATGTCGCAAAAGATAGAGAAAAAGCTGGAGGAGTCCGCGAGGCTGGTGGGTGGGTCACCTCTGGTGGGCTAGAGGAGGATCCTAGGGTTGGGGCTGGGGGGGGGCTCAGTCTATACGATTTGTTGTATGCTATCCAGCGGATGGAATAGAAGGTGGAAGGGTTGGAGAGAAATGTAGACGCCTTTGCAATAGACGTGGAGGAGGAAATAGACAACAACTTGGAAAACAATATCGAAGAGGTTGGAACCAATCTAGGAACAATTGCGGACGTAGCAACATTTTCAACACGATTGCAAATGGCAGAATATGTAAGACTTGCCGCATGTCTTGCATGGAAGGTCTAGAAAATCACAAAAAAGCCACATGGAAGCCGCATCGAATTCCTACCAGAACCGGCCAAAGCCTCGGGACAATGCATCCCGACCTGCGCTAGATAGACAGGACCCTTTCTACATGGAATAGGAGCCAGGGCAGGCAAATAGATTGCTTGGGGCAGACTACCATTGGGAGAGGCTATAGGGCAAACAAATAGATCGCTTGGGCAGACCAACATTGGGAGAGGCTTTGTAGGCTATAGGGCAGACCAATGGATAGGGCTTGTTTCCTGGTTGGCTGGCAGTTGGTTGGCGGGTTGTTTGGTGGGCTGGCTGAGTTGGCTTGTTTTGTCTGTTTGGGCTGGTTTGGCTGTTTTTGTCTCTTTGGGCTTGTTTTGTCTGTTTTGGTTTGTTTGGCTGGTTTGGTTGGGGCGGTGTTGTTGGTGCATGGTCTTGGTTGTCGGTTGTTTTGGCTCTGGGGCGCATTTTGGCTTGTTTGCCTGGGTTGGCTGGTTTGGCTTGTTTTTTCTGTTTGGGCTGGGATGGCTGGTTTTGTCTGTTTGGGCTGGTTTTGTCTGTTTGGGCTGGTTTGGCTTGTTTGGCTGGTTTGGTTGGTTTGGTTGGTTTTGGCTGTTGGGGTTTGTTTGTTGGAGAATCTGGAGGAAGGCTTGTTTTGGGTTGGCAGAAAAAAAGGAAGCCGAAAGTCGGGTTGCCCTGGAGTAAAAGTGTGCTCCTATAACCACTGGTGTGGCCCTGGACCATATGGGGCTGGAAGGGCTGCTTGACAACATACCATATAGAGGTGGGGGGGGGGGGTGCGAGCGGTTCGCTGGCTCATGTGCGTCCATTTTGAAACTGTGCTCGTACCCCCAGCCTCTATACTACTGAACGTATTCCCGACTTTCTTCCATGTCATCAGTAAATTGCGAACAAATATAATCCGAGGTGCCGATTTCATGCGGAGGTTTGGGGCCAATATCAATTTCAACAGCAAGACCTTTTCACTGAGCCACAATGCCGTTGTTATTGCACCATATGACCTATGTATCTCCCCAGAACATGAAGTCGCGTGCATTGGGCAAATAAAAGACAACCCGCATTCCTTTCCCACTGGCCTATGTGGTGTTATTGACCGTCCCCCCGGAACCCAATACGTGCTTGTCAACGCCCGTAAGTCAACAGCGTTCGTCAAGTCAAATCAAGTCCAATTAACGCTGACCACCATTCACGGCAAACGCAAACGATTCAGCAAGGTAGGGCAATTGCCATCCTTAAACCGATTCTGTCTACTAACTTGCGAAATGCCGGTAAACTATTGTCTCTTATATCCAAGCAATTACACCAGGACGAAACCGACAATATTTGCTCCACGCAGTCCCTTGACAATACAACAAAGGGCAGACATACCAGTGACAAGGAGCGCAACCAGTCACCTCGCCACACCGATTACACCTACGTCAACACATAACCCACAATTGCAATTATCTCGCCCAACACCAGCGATATCAAACCGAAGATAAATTGCAAATCCCTTAACCACCCAAAATTGTCGCCACGGAATCACAATAACCAACAACACATCTGCCTACTTAAGACCAGAACGTCTAATCCTCCTACCACACGGGGCACTACAAAAGGCTTCTCGGAGCCCAACTCTTTAAATGACAACGCGCTATACGACACTGACAATTTGACTGTCTGTATTGACAACAATCAACTGTCTGACAACCAGATCAAGGCAATTAGCGCCATGGTGAACGCAAACTTACCTGCATTTCTGGACAACTCGGGAAACTTAGGCAAAACACACCTGGTCGAATATACAATCAACTAAACGCTAAGCCACGGAAATGTAAGCACTATCGCACCAATCCAATTATGAAACGGGAGGTTAACAAACAAATACATGAGCTACTGAGACAAGGAATCATTGAAAGATCTCACAGCAAATGGCAATCGCTCATCGTATTTGTTGCTAAAGGCGCCAAAAAGTCCCGAAAACACCTGAAAAAAAGCAACAAAAGCTCCCAAACAGTACCGCATGTGCATCGGTTACCGCTATCTAAATAGTCAAACTGTGCCATCAACACTTGCCATTCCACGCATGGACGTTACTATTGACGAGGTCGGAAATGCTAAACCCAAATATTTCTCATGTCTAGATGTTGCCTCATGTTTTTTCCAGTTAGGTTTGTCAAAAGATTGTCAACACTAAACTACCTTCACTACGCCTGATTGTAAGTCCTATAAGCTGACCAGACTGAGCATGGGGCTACAGCAGTCACCGTCATTGTTCCAAGAGTTGATGATGCAAGTGCTGTCTGACTGTCTCGGCAAGTTTGCGTTAGACTACATCGATGATATTATAGTGTACTCAAGCGCTTTTAAAGAGCACCTCGAGCACCTAAATCATGTTTTCCAGACACTGACAGCCGCCAACCTAAAAAATGCATGCTCTTCAAACAAGAGGTAAATTTCTTGGGTATGAAGCTCTCGCAGTCAGGCGTCCAGCCGAGCGATGAGCACCTCAAAGCCGTGTAGTCTTATCCTGACAAACGTCAAACGGGTGCGATCATTTTTAGGATTAGTGAATTTTTCAGGAAATTCATAACAAAGGCAGCTGACATCGCTAAACCACTCAATGCGTTAACAAAAAAGGATGTCATATTTGATTGGTCAGCTGAATGCCAATTAAGTTTTGATGCACTGAAACACGTTGTAACCTCTGAGCCCCTACTAGCCTACCCAGATTTGTCTAAACCCACTGACGCTTCTACATCTGCTATAGGTCATTGTTTAGCTCAGGTGGACGATGAAGGTAACGAAAGACCGGTAGGTTACGCAGGTAGGTCACTCAACACCCATGAACGTAATTACTCAATAACTCATCTTGAGTTACTTGCTGCTGTTCATGGAGTGACCTGTTGGAAATCGTATCTGAAAGGCTCAAAATTTACGTTAGCAACGGACCACAAAGCACTGCTGTCAATTATGACCACCAGGCAGACAGTGCCGAAACTAGTCAGATGGGCTTTAGTACTGCAGTCCTGCGATTTTGACATCAAATATTGTAAAGGTAACCTCAATTGTGCCGCAGACGCCCTTAGCAGGCGGGAATATGACGTTACGCATTGTGCCAACGATGACGAAATAAACGCATTCCCCGAGTTGGCCGCAGTCTCTGACAACATGGAAGAGGTAACTGTGCATCCCGTAATCACGAGGTCAGCATCAAAAGCGGATAAGTCAACTGAGCAGATGGTCGCCACAAATACACCAACAACCAACCTCAGAATGGCAAGTCTCACGATCATAATGTACAATCTAGCTCCAGTGATATCAGTTTTAAAACTACAAATATGCTGCAGCACACAATTGTAGACTTAATAATGATACTCGCAAAGCGCAGGCTAGCTGTACGTTTTGTAACAGTTTGATCGATTGGTTTAAGCACGAGAAGCTACCAGCAACCAGTTAATTCTGTCAGCTCTAGTTAAAAAACAAAGAGAAAAAGAGATTATTATAAAATCCAACGTATTCAGTCGGTGTGATCTAGTTCGTGTCCCAGAATTGCTATTTTGTGCGGCCTTTTGTTATTGAAAGTCGTAAGACGAATGTATAGGATGGTCATGTCACGTAAGCTGGGCACCAGCAACAATTAATGGGGAAGTCCTACTGTGCTGCATATGTTTTGCAAGCTCTGGTAAGCATTGATAAACTGATGCACCGAGTATTCAATGGATTAAACTAAGATGTCAATATAACCTCAGATCTTTCCATATAACAAAGGCACGAGTGATCCTAATTTTAGTTGACAGACAGCTAGTATTATATCGCAGACACTATCCACAAACCAGGCTGGGTCGCGAGCTAGATTGAGCAATAAACTCTATCACAGCGCGCTCATTATCTTTCACAGCTCATTAACTGAACAATCAGACTCATTATGTTTTAAAGTTAAGCAAAATAGGATAATTCTATGGAATAAGATCCCTGACGTTGTTATCGACGCGTCAAAAATGTGGGTGGCTATGAATGAAACGCAGAATGCTACAATAAGTGAATATAATTGCATAAGTCCGATTGTAAATCAGCTGATATTTTAGATCAAATCGATATGCCGCTATAACATCTGCACACATTCACGTTCCTGTAAACGTTGTTCAGCCCCAATTGATGGTAAATCGTGTATCATAGGACGTATAAAGGATTCTCTGCAAATGCCGCGGAAATCTAGTGCACCTGGTTTCCGCCGTTTGTTTGATCAATCAATCAGCCAGCATACGTAATTCTAGCATTGAGTAAATATACAAGACACTCAAGTTGGTTTTATAGCATGACTCCTCCTACGTTTAAAGCATTTTTTGATGTGTCTTAACGATAATTGTGTAGTTTATTTACCAGTGCAACAAAATAACTCAGTGATACCAGTCGTCAGTAATCAGAGGAATGTAAAGCTTTCGAACGTTAAATACCATGTGTCAAATTAGAGTTCATAACCCATTCATTTTATCATGGTGTTGTTTGTCTCAGTGCACGAAAAACCGGCACAAAAGGTTTGACGGATGGGATGCAATTAAAATTCCTACCTGACATGGGTTATTTGCTGAAGGTTTGTCACCCACCCCCCCCCCTAGCTTGATCAATTTACAACGACAGTTAATTCTTACCAGTGATCTGCTGGGCTCTCAATTTCCCGACATAGTAGAGGCAAGCATGTAATAGTAACGCATATTTCATTATAGGAGCATAACGCAACACATAGATCATTGTAATTAGCCACGTTTTGTCTTTGAGTATGGCAAAAAGCCAAAGACAATCTCTCCTTATCCTAAAATGTAGGTCGTTAATGCCATGTAGAGCTGGTCAGAATGATGTATCAGTAAAAAGAGGATTCCTTGGATAGTAAACACGCTGCTCCACACGGCATGCATCAGTCGGTTATTGATCGTGTATTATTGGACGTATCAACGATTGTCTGCCAAAGCCGCGGAAATAAAATTCAATGCGCCATAATTAATACTGCATCAGATGACTCCACTTCAAACCGAATGTCTCTTGGTATTGGTAAAATCACAAATTATTTTTTTCTGTAAAAATAAGCAAACGTAGCGACGTAGGTTTAGTTGCTATGTATGTGCAATTGAATAATTCAGTTGCATTATTGCTCAAACTCTGTCCGTTTGCAGCATCGGATATCTTATAATGTTTAATTTATCAAATAATAGGCCTTTTTTATTTCACGAATAAGAACCTGAGCTTTACAAATGTCTTAGATATGATCGAGAATTTTGTTGATTTTAGTGGAAATGCTTCTCTGAACTTATGTCAGCCGCGACGATCAATCGATCTCAACGCCAAATTAGCGCTGACGTCTGTGTTGGGATGATAGAATAAATTAACTAGTCAAACTTGAGCGCTAGTGTTCGGTATTTGGGAAAACAGGTACCTTTAACATTTACTAATTTACTGAGCATGGCGCCCGGTGAGGATTGCAGCGATCGGTATTCATTTCGCTTGTGAAAGTTTGGCCGTGCAGTCGGCGCTGTGGTTAATTTATAAAGTTACTATAGCATGCGGCCCAGTCGATTCAATACCCCCTCGCCGCTTTGATATTGCGCCTGGGACGATTAGCCTTGCATCCGAGTAAAGCGTATTGAGGTATGGAAAAACTAATGGTCCCCAGTGGTTTAAAAAATGATCAGATTATTCCTAAGTCACAGTGACTTTTGTGACCGTAACTTCCGCTAGCAGGCTCTCTAATGAAAACGCATAGATTGAATCATGCTTCCTTTCAAATACAGAAACATTGAGACGGTTATTTATCTGATCAACTTCTATCGATAAAACTCCGAATTATTCTAAATATAAGATGTATGCGAGTTCGTATCCCCGTTATTTGTTCTTATTATCGCCCATGCCATTGTCCCAAACCCATTACATTTCTTTGCTATCATATGTCAATGTATGTAATGGAATCGATCCAATATAAATTTATAATTATCATATTTCAAACCTGCGATCTCTCGACCTGAAGTAAGCTTCCATAACCATTAACAACCACACTTTTTTCCATTTACATGGATCATACAACAGGATACTTAAGGGCGATTGAATCATTTTGCAATCTATGAATCCAATGAAAAAATGTCCGCAAACAAAAATGCTCGCACATAAAGATGCAAAATGTATATACTAGAAATTAATGTTGGTAAGCTTATCTCTACTTCTTCGATTCTGTTGCATTATTGAGAGGTATTTAACTTGACACTTAAAGCATCGTAAAAAAAGTCAAATTATCAATCAACAGCCCAGTGTCTAAAGCTCTGGATGCAACTCAATGGATGCGAAAGAAATGTTACATTGTTGACTAATGCCAAGCAAGAAATGCCATTACGATCACACATAAAATTCAGCCGAAAATCATTTCACCTACAACGAATGTTTAAGACAAATTACACCTAAAGACAATTATTTATGTACTACATGACATAGCGCAGGTCGATTCAAATTTCATTACGATGAGATGTGAGGTAAAGTGGTGGGGAAAAGCAATGTAAAAATTAATTTTCTTTAAAAATAGATATACTGTATTCTTTGATAGAGTCTGCATGTGATCCCATTGACTGGTATAGACCCCGTTATGACCATATGGTTTGCGTTGAACTGACAACTGGTGCAGCGGCCATCCGGATTTAAACCAGCAATCTCTCAATCTGGAGCCAGCGACCTTTAACTCGACACTTTATGTTCAACCACATTCCCCATTCTTACACAAACTAAAGACAATACGCGCGTAAAATGGAAACCTACATATCTACAAATCGACAAACCGTAGCTTACACAAATAATCGAAAATGAGAAACAATAAGCCGAAAGATCCATGAAGACACAACGCACTTTATATATATATATATAGATATATATGGATATAGAGATAGAGGAGATATAGAGATATATAGATATAGAGAGAGATATATATATATAGATAGATATATAGAGATAGAGAGAGAGATAGAGATATATAGAGATATAGAGATAGAGATAGAGATATAGAGAGAGAGAGATAGATATCTAGAGAGAGAGAGAGATAGATAGATAGAGATATATATAGATATATAGAGATAGAGAGAGAGATATAGAGATCTAGAGAGAGATATATATATATCTATAGATATATATATATATCTATATATATATATATCTCTATATATATATATATATATATATATATATATATATATATATATATATATATATATATATATATATATATATATATACGCCTACATTTCTACCCTTAGCGATTATCATCAATCTCACCACTCCGACTTGGCCTGATTATTTCCGGTTTTTTTATCTGGTCACATGAGAATGGCTGATTTGTCGATGAATAAAGTGTTTCGGTGCCACCAACAGATGATATCAAAGAACGAATGCACAAAATAGAGTTGTCGTTTGTTAAGTGCTAACAACGAGCTTATTGTCTGGCTTAACGGGCTCATTCCTTTACCTATCTGAGCTACCTTTAAAGTATAAACAATAACATGGGTCCTGTCATTGCAATGATATGACGCTATTGTGGGGCATTATGACGAAATACTTGACAAGGTGTCTTAGGCGGAAAGCAAACAGCTTCATTGGGATTGTCAAAGTTTGGGCCAGTTGCCTAATCGTTTAATCCGAGCAAGATACCAATGCGAAATGCCACACATGACATATAATGCTGCCAGCAAAGATATCTAGGTTCATCATTCCATTTTCTGTTACGCATTCTCTATGTCTCTGTAAACTTGAACCTAAATTGTAAAAATCAATTATCAGCTCGTAAGAATAATCACGAACGAGAAACACCTGTTTGCCTTCTGCCAAGGCTGTTTCATAAAACAGTGGATGAGCGGAGTATATAACAATGGTAATGATAAATATTTTGTGCGCTGCTGTTGAGCACATTGATATCCTGCGGCATTACTTGGATGGACCGTTCAACCTTGGATCTTGATGCAGTTGATCCATCAACGTCACGCAGCAGAGATCATTCAAGTCCCTTATGTGATATTAGGCGTTGGAGATTAAGTGAACATTACATTACCTGGAAGATAATGCTTCCCTATGCAGTGTTTATTGTATGATTTATTCTAAACGGTTAATGCATTTTATTGAAGATAGAAGCCTCATTTGTATTTATTCTGCACTATCCAATTAAGTAAGAAGCGCCTATCGATAGCATAATGCAAATTGAACACTCACGGTTCGTATTGTCATGGTCACTGCATGACAAAACTGGGGCTAGTCTTTGTTATCCATTGTCTCTGATAGCATGTTAGTTGCTCGGTATGAATCAGGCCTACTAAATATTGCTATTGTTCAAGATAACGTATTACATTTTACTTTCGTCAGAAACTTCAGTATCAACAGATATTGGCTGCCATAACCACATCTGAAAATGCACTGCATTGCTGGCAGCCATGGCGACACTCCATGGATGGAATGATGATAATTTTTAATCATTCGTAATTGTCATGGTAACCAGATTAAGTAACGTAACAGCGGCTATGATAGAGCACTGCATCTTAACGCTTATATATATCCGTCACTGCCGTAATAAAAGCTCAGTTTTTAATACCAAAAGCAACTGATCACATGTCAAATCCGTGAACCGTATACATGATGCAGTATATACATAGATTGCAATAGCAAGAAAACAACACATGAGCCATCTTTGAATCTGTTCAATTACTCTCAACGCGATTTATGCCACTTTACTCCGTGTATTTGCATTACCAGCGGGGCATTAAATGATCCAATTAAGCGCCTATCTATCGCATAATGCAAATTGAACACTCACGGTTAGTAAAGTCATGGTCACTGCATGACAAAACTGGGGCAACTTTTTTTATCCATTGTCTCTGATAACATGTCAGTGCTTGGTATGAATCAGGCCAACTAAATCCATTGCTATTGTTCAAGATAACGTATTACATTTCACTTACGTCAGAAACTTCAGTATCAACTGATATTGAATGCCATAACCACATCTGTAAATGCACTGCATTGCTGGCAGCCATGGCGACACTCCAGGATGGAATGATGATAAATCAAACAAAGAGCTATGACATAGGAATTAAAAAACCTTTTTTTTAATTATTCGTAATTGTTCATGGTAACCAGATTTAGTAACGTAACAACGACTATGATAGAGCACTGCATCGTAACGCTTATATATATCCGTCACTGCCGTAATAAAAGCCCGATTTTTAATACCAGAAGCAACTGATCACATGTCAAATCACGTGAACAGTTACATGATGCAGTATAACTCGTCTTAGATTGCAACAGCAAGAAAAAAACACATGAGCCATCTTTGTATCTGTTCAATTACTCTCAACGCGATTCATGCCACTTTGCTCAGTGTATTTGCATTACCAGCAGATCATTAAATGCTTTTAGCCCCGTAAGGGACAGTTATAATTTTCCGACCTGCGTTTGCATACTCTTATTATGTCGAGTAACTCACCTGACGATTGGCACGCCATGCATTAGAATTCATTAATATTAAGCGTTGGATACATAGCGCAAACTCTCAAATGTAAGGTTCAACGTGGGAATTGGATTCACCGCAAAGCCCCAACGCGACGGTTTATATAATACATTACAATATAATGGTCAGGGTTTCAATGCTCTTAAAATACTTATATTTATTGCCGTTAATCCGCCATTGGAGTGAGAGAGCACGATGGGCGTATCTCAAACTTCAGTCATAATGCTTGCTTTGCAATATACCGCAGTCATTAATTATGCCTTGTGGACTGCATGATGAAAATTTTTTTACCAGTACTGCCGACTTGCCCTGAATACACAATATATTGACAATACTAATGTTGTGTCTATTACCGACAACGCGTCAGACACTGGAACACTATCAATATTTACAGAGACCTTTAGCAAAGGTACCGTGCTCTGCACTGGACAGCGAATGATCGATGAAACATGTTGCGATATACACTTGCTTTCGTCTTTTAATAAATTGGATAAATAAAAAGCTAGCTATGGTCATATATATATCCGACACGTTTCTGAATAGTGAACAAGTCTTGAAACGACGATAAGGTAGTGATTCACGAATAAGGCGCTAAGTTCTGGCCAAGTGTCTTGAACGTTTGCTTATACTAATGGTGATTTTTTTAACAAATATATATTTGGGAATTGCAGTGATTGTACACCAAAGAACGCATTGATCAAAATATGTAACAGATTGTGTCGAGGCACTATTGTCAATATATTTAAAACTTTTGGTAGGTGGTCATTTCATAAAGCCATTACACAAACTTAATTGTGACGATAATTATGGGAAATATGCCGGCACTGCTGGCGCGACTTGATCCAATATCACCGGCGATGGAGAAGTAAGTTTCAGATGAATACCTTATAAGATGACGCGGTTCAAAGTATGGCCTCAACAGCAAGTTAGGTTAGACAGGTCAACAATGTTCAATACGTTAAATTTGCTCTATGTTAATGACGTTTCGTAAAACTTGTCCTCTGTGTTAGGTTTCCACTCACTGTGAACACTATCCGTATGTTGTGTATAGCAATGAAGATGGATTTTGCTATTATCCTATTAAGCTCTTTCAGTGTGCTAGCAATTATGTATTACGAATCTAGTTGTCAGTATGGGAAATTACACATCAAAGCATCATACAGGCAATTTCGATGCATTCTACACTGGTAACGCAAAACAATTTCATCCTGCAATGATACGCTCCTCGAACTCTTAAGGCGTGTGGTAAGGAGCGGTGCATAATGCCATACGTTATCTCAAGTTGAACTAGGTTAAACCAATTATGCAACTCCCACTCAGCCAGTTCATAATTATAGTGAAACATATCAGGTAGGGCAAGCTTAGCGCCATGTATGGCATCGTTATGTCTTTGATGGGCTATTATAATGACCCATCTGTCAAATAGACGTTAGAGCTCAACACACAAATATCTCAGTATACATGTCGGTTTATTGCTGCTTGTGGGGATCACAATGTTACATGACGTTCAACCCCACACCACATGGATTATAACCAATATGTTATTGTAACATACTTAATTATACAAATTCAACACACATTGTTTTGTTGTGATATTCATTCGGGTGATATTGCTTGTGAGCCGGTCAATTTAACTCAATCAAACTGTGAGAACAACCTCACCCCAGAGTAAATTGCAGCTGCAACAACAGATTGTTGTCAGCTGCTCTCTTTTCTCGGATTAACCATCAACTTCGGCTTCCGCTGCAATTTGCACATTCCCTGATGCTCAACCATACGCTAAACCGATAAGTATGCTGATAAAACACGCAACACATCCTAAGTACGACTGGGACTACACAATGAGCATCCATATGTTCCATTATTGCAAAACACTGAATAGCACTGCAACAGGCAAACAGGCGCTTGGAATCATGAGGTTGCTATTGTAAACAGCGCGTCAAGAACTCATCCATAGCTAAACAGACATGTAGGCAGTTGATATGATCTGTAGCAAGCAACCAGTTACTGACTTAATTAATATCAAGTCACTATTAAATCCATTATTGCCCCTAACTTGATGGTACAAGGCTTTGTCACTGCATTTTGTCTGCAAGAAATTATCGGTTTGTTTGTCAAAAGTGCAGCAGCAACTTTAGTTGGAAATGTAATCAGATTGGATGCCAACTTGATGGTCAAGGCTTTGTCATTGCCTTATGTCTGCACGATATGATCGGTTCGTTGGCGATATTGCAGCAACAACTATGGTTGGGATTGTAATCAGATCGGATGTCAACCATATTCAAGGATGTAAGACGCAATGTAAGCATTATTTTTCATTCGGTAAAATTTATTTGTCATTAATTCTGCTTAGTCTCATACGTCCGTTGTATTATTGTGATAGGACCAAACTTGTGCCCAAAACCATCGAGATTTCTTTCGAGGGCATGCGGTGTTTGCTGCACCCAAGGATTCTTGCTGACGAATAAATTGTATTTGGCAAGGATTAAGGCGCTGACCGTGGCGTAATGAGTCATTACAACAATGTGCAATTAAGATCAAATCAATGGAGAAGTAATGTCAAATAACCGGTACCTAAGAGGAACAATGAAATCCCTGACCATCACCCATGCTATGCACGTTCCAGTTACAGTGTTTTTTTTCTTGCCGCTTACAAACATCTGGCAAACTAGGCCATTAGAGACCATGTGTATCTTTCTGACCGTATCCTTGTTTCACTAAAACATCAGTATTTTATCTGTCTTTCCTATGTCAGTGATATCTTACTACAAACAGTTTAGAGCCGATATTGCCTCTTCCCAATTATGTGTGGTCATCAATCAAACAGAATACTAACACAATTATCTAAAGCCGGCGACCGAAAATAAAGATTTAATGATGTGGAAATATGCCTTCAATCTTCTAACTTCTCCCCCCACCCCACAAGGAGGGCGTTATGGTATTGAAAAGGCATTATGTATGCTTTTCGTTCTAGTAGACTTATCTAGTGTTTTATCCGGATATTGCTTCAGTTGACTGCGTAACGTGAGATATATTTAGTAAAGAGGGGGTATTAGCAGATAAGCACTTAACTACAGAGAAATATTCGTGACGAATGAAGAGCCATAAAATTGATTTTCGGTGCGAAAATCGGCATCATGTTTTACGCCTTACAATTGACAAATCCATCTGATATCTGATTGATTCTTTTTAATTTTGTCCCAATGTACTAGTATTGAACATGGCTTTAATACCGCCAATAAACAGGGTCTGCAGGAACGTTTCAATCTTCATGTCAGATAACAATCGCGGAGGTTGATGATATTGACTCTGAAGTCGTCAAATTAGCCCCTCAGTGACAGGCTATACGTTTAAATTGCACGAGTGCATTGTCGCGAATAGATAATATTACTGTCAAATGTAAAAACTAATTCTACCATTAATTATATATCGTCACCTGATACCACAAAATTTTGCATTGCGTACGGATAAGAGAACAGCGATATTGCCCGTTACAATGCCTACGTCTACGCCCTATGATACATGAAACTACCGATGGTATCTAATCTTCTCGGCTGTCTTTTCCTTCTTTACATGTAAAATTGTTTTCCTTGTTCAATTCAGCACCCATATGCAAAGAGATGCATATAGCTTTGACAAAGCAAAACCGCGTTTTTGAAGGCTTTAGATGACGTTAGTAACCCGGTGTTAATTGATGGTGGGCTATAATATGACAACCAATGGAAGTCCTGAGATCGCATAGTATTGAAATGGACATTTATAAACTTCCGCGATTCCTTCTATACTAAGTGTTAGATTCAACCAGAGTATGCGTTAAGGTAGTTGTGGCGATCTCCATCACGAGTTGTTATAAAATCATACATTAACCACTAAAAGCGATGGTCCACATCTGATCAGTCACAGCACCTCATTCTCACGGTTCAAGGGCGCTTTTTCATGCCATTATTGAGTACTTTGTGTGTTGGCAAAGTGGTAAACTTATAATATTATCCCATCTACCTTCCATCAGTGTTTGTTTTACGAAATCTAACAACTTGCAGATGGATTGCATGTCTAGCATATTTACACAGTCATTCTACCGATGCGTCTTGCAAAGAGCTATTTGGCCCATCAATTATTCAGTAACTTCAATAACCTACATTGTGTGTATTCAACTGGTAACCATGATTCTGTTGTTAGAGATGAAACACTAGACAAGCGAAGCCGTGGGGATGGGGTTTTATTTGGTAAACGGGGTGGACTTTTTGATTGTTTGATGGTCAATGTTATCGACATAAAGTTGGAAACTTTTTCTGCCCCTGAACAAATCTATAAGCACTCTAATCAATCAAAATGTTTCACATGTGATTATTTTCATGCATTTTTATAATTTGTAAATATCCGCGGCAGGAGTTTAAATCAATAAAAAAATCAAAAGTTATGTAATGCACGAAGAGACGCTGAAAACTCACGACCGTAATCGGTGTCTAATTGCCTGGTGTAAAAACATCCCTAGCTGTCATATGGAATGTAGAAATGAGTGCAGTTAGTTTACCTGTAAGAAATTGTCTATACCAGTGTCAAGACAGTGCACTGAGTGGCACTTACACTTATACCCGTATCAGGTAGCAAATCGAGTAAAACAAAGGGCCGTAAAAGTGTCGCACATTTCACAATAGAAATACTATAGAAGGGTGAGGCGTGAACCCTTGTGAAACATACGCTCTACTTAAACCTGGTCATGTACATGATCAAACAGTGTCGGATAGTGCACAACAACATGCACAGTACCAGTGTAAGCTTGGTGGAAGCTTCACTACACTAATTTCGAGTAACCTACTTCGCCATTCGGAATATTCACCATTCCACGGTCAATATAGAATAGTACCAATGAAGCAAGGTAATACTAAAGCCTCATGCAAGTAGACTTCGCCTGCTCAAAGCTTTATGCAGATAATCGCACAGGTGCAGGCAATGGCTGAATCATTAATAAGCAAACGATTTATGGTAAAAAAAGGTAGCCTAAAGGCAATTTCTCAAAGCAAATAACGCAGACAATGGAAAGCAGCATCAACATCTGCTTAAGTTACGTTTCATAGCAAAAACTCGTAGCACAATCGAAAATTGAATGCAGAAGCTAAGTTTGCTTTGTATTTCGGCAGCTCCACGCGCAGGTTGTCCATGACAATCAAACAAGGGCCTTTATATATGCTAAACATCAGGTAGTTTCCGTCATATAAAAGTCACATAACTAGGTTTAACTAATCAAGCCGGCAGCCTTAATCCTACCTCCTTGCTTGTGCTCGACACATCAAATAACGAAATCATCCGCTGGATACTTGAGAAAGTGGTCTACCTGTGGTGGGCTGGTCATTGTAGTACTGGTACTGTTTAGCAAGCTAGATTATTATAGCAATAGCTGTATTCAAATATGAAAGGTATATTTTATTTGCAGTCTGTAGTATAACCATGATTTATTGCATTGCCTAGTCAAGCGATATACATCAATCATGAAACGTGTCGCATTGATGTGGTTGCATGGCGGTGACGCACAGAAATGTAGTGGGGCTTTGTAAGCAGTAAATCACACCACAAGATGCTGAAGGAGCTTACACAGTAACTACATAGTCTTAAATTAAACCAGGTGGATCCTAGCTAACCAAACGCCATTCCTGTTTCTGCGAAGTCCTTTTGCAGCGCCTTTCAACGATAGCATAGGCCCTTGGCTGGATAAAAAATATTTTTACGATATCGATTGCCCTCTTTATGAAACAAATCATGTCGATTCATTCGCACCTCTATATCTTGCATCACTCAGTCTTGAATATTGAAGCTTACCTAGCATTTGATATCCCTTTAGAACACCTGATCTATCATTCATTCTGTCATATCCCACAACTGGTGCTTAATCCACACCCTGTGAACTTTGTGGAATTACACCGTCCATCGTAACTCTTATATCGTGATATTATGGAATTGCTCCGAGAGCAACCATGGGATTAGGTACTTCAGCTTGACAACCTTAGTGCTTGCGCGCATTAAACTCTTCCTAACAACGCCTTCAGGGAATGTAAGCAAATGTGATTGTGATTGCGCATAATGATGGGAGAATAGTAAATTCGAGGGAGGCGTTCACCTTTTGTAAAATGGTAACTGATTCGGAATGAACTGTAATAAGACGTTATCATTGCCTATCTGTAAAACCGATGGCACCACAGTAATGACAGAGCCTCCGATTGACTCATCCTAAGAATTAAACAATCTAGGTACACGATGCAGCAGTAATAAACAAGTTTTCGTACGCCATAATTTTTTTAATTATTGATTAAGTGTGCATATCATGTGCATATAAGTAAGGGGAATCATAAGTGCATGTGAGCCTAATATAAGAAGTATTTATAAATAAATGGTTGGTTACAATACAGCATTATGGATGT
This sequence comes from Urechis unicinctus, assembly GCA_034190875.2. Classification (NCBI taxonomy): domain Eukaryota; kingdom Metazoa; phylum Annelida; class Polychaeta; order Xenopneusta; family Urechidae; genus Urechis; species Urechis unicinctus. The sequence goes on along the minus strand of CM067343.1, from coordinate 59,957,870 downwards.
ACTTTCTAACATGAATTGACAGTCATATTGGCAAGAATGCACTGTCAAACCAACATTACACTAAACGCCAACCGCAAAGTCAGCAAATGAATGCAAGAGTGATTTGATCGGGTAAAAAAAGGAGCTGATTGATATATTTGAGCAAATTATAGCCATTTCTCTTTTTCAAATGAGGTGCTTCAGAGCAATCTCGATTAAATGAGTAGGGAGTTATTTAAACAATCCAAGCCATATTAGTTTACTTGTGGGTGGGTTATTAGTCCAAAGAACAACTCTTCAGTTATAATAGTTTGTACCGGTGCAAAGTAATGATTTTATAGATATCATCTATGTAACAAGAACCAGTTTATGAACGTGTCATTATGATTGAAACTAAAATAAGTGAAATTTGTTCAAATGTATCTTTAATGTCGGTCAATCACAGAGAAGTGCAGCTTTGGAAATCAAGACATTCGCGCCATTATTGAGTTACTGAAAACAATATTACAACGATGGTCTTCGTTATTCTAATGAAAAACACTTGACAAAAGGAAACTGAAAACAATGATTCATACCCTTTCTCAACTGAAAAGACTTTTTGCGTGTAAAATGATGATGGATTATATCCAAATAAGTGAAAAAGTAGGTGCATTATCGCTTCTTCAAAGTGTATAGACGTGTTTTATAGACGACATACAGTAACAAAAACCTACAAAATGGCTCCATACTGACGTAATTCGTTAGTGTAAGTAAACGACGTACATGCATTTCTCACCGTTTTTAATCGCGTATGCTTATAGGAACAGTACAGCATTATAGTTCTCCAAAGGTGGGAACTACGTTCATATTTATTATGTTCGAGTCGTATCGTAAGCATAAAGAACGTGTATTTTGTAATAGACACGCCACAGTGAGTGGCAGTAATGACAATGAATATTTTTTGTAGTTGGCTCTGACTGCAAGGCAATAGCAATTGGTATAAATTATTCATGCCCAATAATGGTAGATATTTTGGACTATGTCGATATTGCGACATGTATCAAAAAGCCTTACCTATGCTATACGAGATGTTCAGCATTATTTCATGCGATCCGGGTACAGTTTGTTTTAATAAACAGTTAACCAGAATATGCTATTGCTTCATAATATTATTGTACGACATACACAAGTTCGTAGCAATATCTTCGATAGCAATAGTTACTCAAAAAAGGATCAAACACGTTAGAGGACGATGAATATTCAGGTATAATAAAAATGCTTCCGTGTATACTAACCCTACACACACTGCTTAAAAAACACTCAGCCAATTTTCTGTCTTTGATACAGGAAATATAACTCTAAATGTCGTGTTTGTAGAAAATCCCACATAATAGAGAATTGGTCGTTGATGTAAAAAGGCCTGGCCATGGCGATGAATCAGTAGCCAGCTGTTCATTTCCCTACAACATGCTTCCGCGCAAAAGGAAAAAGATCTGGATCAATTGCTTTTTAATAAATATATACATATATATTATGTATATATATATATATATATTATGTATATATATGTATATACATATATGTATATATATACATATATATATATTTATATATATATATATATATATATATAGGATATATATAGAGATACATACAAATATAGAGAGAGATAGAGTCTATATATATATATATATATCTCTATATATATCTATATAGATCTCTATATATATCTCTATATATAGATATCTAGAGATAGATATATATATATCTATATATATATATCTATATCTCTCTCTATCTCTCTCTCTATATATATATATCTCTATATATATATATATATATATATATATATATATATATATTTTCTAAATTGGTCTGAATATTGTCATTCTATTATGCATGCATTTTTGAAGCCATGTGTTGAAGAATTCCGGCATGAAATACGATGCCCAAGTTCCTCGAAAATTAACTTTCCACTTACATCACATAAGACATCGAAACGTACACGTGCCAACCAGTTGGGTATTTACTCAGGGTAGTTATCATCAAAATGGATTTGCAATCATTACAGTTGCAATTCAATGCCTACATATCTGTATAATCTGGGTGATCACATTGCTCTGCTCCTGTAATTGTTTCCGGGAGTCACGGTAATGTATCCTTAATTGCGGAAATAGATTATGGTTTTTTTTCTAACAGCTAAGATAATGGTTACGGAAAAACAAAATTGAATGGTATTGCAAGACAGGAATAACTAAGTTGAATGCAAAAGAAGCAACGACATAACCTTGGTATTACGCCAACTCATTTCAGTACTGTTGTACATGATCATAAATATGCGAACAAGGCAGCTCTTGCTTTTGTGTAACAACACTTAGTGTATGCCATTTCATTATTGTCCGATTGTATAAGGATTGGTGCAGAGAATTTAAAGCCAACAATATGTTGCAGAAAATATCAACAACTTAAAAAGATCCGCGGTTGCGCATTTTATCTTATATGCGAATAGGTTTCTTTTACGCAAAATCAATATTGTGTTATAGTCAATGCATTCTTGATTATCTTATTCCGTTTGGCAGATTACATTTAGCATATAAGCGTTCAAGCATCTATAAGTAAACAGGGGAGCATACAGTTGTTGCAAAATGCATGTGGCTCACTCAATTGGTATTTAAGGTGATTGGTATATTGCATGATGCTAGATAATAACATGATTTTTAAAATTCAAATTCAATGTCTATTTTAATTGGTCTTTATTTCCATGCACTTCCTTTGATACCTAGCAAACCAGTACCCCCGAGAAGTTATCATCCGCAAACAAAATATTATGATGCAGCTAATCGCCATAGAATTTGATCGGCACAGCATAGCATAGCGCACAATACAGATTTAATGGAGACCTATTCATTTAGCTGCCAGATTTTATCCTAACTAGCCAAATGAATTATGCTTAGGCTTTATATTGCAGAAATAGGGTTGTTTCAAGAAAGTCGTCATAGTAGATGAATGAGCTAATCCATAGTTTAACTTTGGTCTTTAAGCTGTAGAAATGCGTACTAAATTTCAACGACATGGGAAGCATTATAGATACATAGCCTGACGAGTGGTACTTATTGTGAAAGTAAAGCCATTTAACAGTGACAAAAACCAATTGCATGATAAATTCTTTCACTAATTGTTTGCCACGTACGACGTTATTCTCATATCTGTGGTGATTTTATGATCATGCTGATCGCCATTACCTGTGACCTGTGACGTTACATCAGCTAGAGAAGATGCAAATCAGATTCCATGTTCTAAGTAACTAAGGACATCACGGCGCGAGATTACACTCCATGAGAATCGATTACTAGAGGAAATCACAAAAGTATATGTGAAGAGGGGCGGACATAATTTGCACGGTTACATCTACGGTCTTAATTAAACAAATACGACTTTCAATGCTTTCTGGAACATCCATGTTATGCCGATTTAACTTATTTGGCGCACGAAGTGAATCAAACACTGATTATTTTGGATCAAATGATAAATAGGCAGTCGGCTACATAGATCTTTAATTACGTAAGAAAGCCGAGAGCAGTGTTTACTTATTGTGCGTGTTTGTCTACCAATCTACGAGAGATATTATTACACTAAACCCAACTATACGTTTAACCCACCCGCTCGGTTTGGATGTTCTTATCAATGCTGTGGTTTAATCATCTGATTTGATCAACATATTGGCATACCATAAGAACCTTATGTTGAACAAACAGTTCCGTTTCTCCATCTTTCGAATTATTGGTATAAATGGTGGCACTATATGTCTGTTATGGTAGATTCTCTACAGCAGACATCGCTTAGGGACAATCATTTCCGGCGTTCGCTTAATATGCTATGAATTCGATCGTATAATGTATCCAATCATTCTCTGTCGCCGCACCAGGACTCGATGGTGTCAGAATATGAGCAATGCAATCGGGGATGCATGACCGAACGCCAAATGGCAATAACATCTGCTGCAAAGTATAAGAAGAATTGATCATCAAGCACTTATGCCCAGCTTAGCTTTGTCATACTTGTCAGAGGTTTTGAGCAAGTTCGTAAAAGTTATCTAGCCAACACAATTGCACATTACCAATTGTTATTTTAATACGTTTGCATATCTTTGAGACATCAATCGAACTCTCTAGTAAATCAAGTGCAAATCAGCAGAATGTATGACGCATTGTACGTTGTAGTGGGCATGTTGCAATTATGTTTCGAATAGTTCGTTGCTGTGTGCATCAATAATTGATTAAGTAAATCATGATGCTTAAGCTTCGTTCAAAAAGTGCATGGGCTACAGTAGTCTAGCAAGTACCTTCCAATTTCCAGGAGTCACATTTAAATTGTACATATGAAGAGATTTGTATTTGTCACCATTTGTGTTTTAAAACGTATTGTTTGCTGGCATGATGCAATAAGAAACTGCGGTTGTATTCCATCAAGCCCAATGTCGGGGCCAATGATAGAGAATGGTCACATTGTCAGTCCAGTTGATTTCACCAATAATTACCGGGTGTAACATCCGAATGGGGGGATTCATGGAAAGGTTCAAATTTATCTTGGTTAATTTTTGTTTTCAATCACAGTTACATCAACAGTATTTATGCGGTTAATATCATATAACCTAAACGTAGCGTATGAATTTGTATAATGAGTCAAAAGGTCGAGGCGTAGCTTGCAACACAATTCAGTGAGCGAGGTTATTTTAAAAGTGTAATTATCTTTAAGGGCTTACTGTAAAGGCGTCGGCATGGCTATGATAGATGTCTCTAAAACTAATAAAAAGAATTTCTTTTTCAACATCAACTTTGTTTAGATGCTAGCACTATTCGCCCAATCTACTTGCAACTGGTTTAGACTAATTCAGGAAAACTATAGCGGTTTGGTAAATGATTTAGCTGATATTATTCTAACACAAGCCGCTGGAGTGTTACATTACATCGAGCTTGTACCATGTAAACGATTTACCAGCTAAGCAGATTGTGGTTGAGACAGTAGATAATGCGTCTGTGTCCTAATGGCATGTACATGAATTCATGCAGCCCACGAGCAAAACTTGTCTTCGGACACTCGGTGTGAACTGGAAAGCGGTAATTGTTTCATATTTCAGAGGTCTAAAATACATAAACCCTTTCGAATGAATATTCTACATTCCACTATACCAACAAAACAATGACCAGGTTATTCCCGCATATCTGGCGCTGTCTTCATCATTGTCCACATCATTGTATTTACTAATCTACACGCATGACCTGCAGTAAGACGAAGGTATATAAACGCAATATGTCGTGATTTTATCGGAACCGTACTGAAGGAAGTGACATCATAGGCAGCACTAGTTAAATAAACCAAATTGCTCACTAGTATATTAGAATGCTGTATTAGTGCTCACGTAATTATCATAGAGCGTTGTCGATTTCTCTCTTTAGTTTGGATGTGATGCGTTAAAAATGGGAAATATCAATTAGGATTCCATGTGAAATCATCGATAAATGTACTAGCAAACGCGCATGAGCAATTCAAAATCAAGCATTGTAATCAAATAAGATCGGCTAGCCTATTTATGCATCAACTGCCGCGCGTTTCGAATCGAGCTCTTATAATAACAAGAAAACTCACTTGCAATATTCAACATTGATTGTTTTCACACGCAGATAACAATGAATCAACAATTGCCCCCTGTGACATGCTGAATGGCAAATGGTTGTAGAATCGTTTGAAACGACCCTGTTATTCATACTACGTGACTCTTTTTGTGGTTGGTATATTGTCAATGCTCGTCCTTTATACAGCGATAAGTACATAATCCCCACCAGCTTGCCATTATCTTTCTTGATGCGGTGTGTGTACAGTAGTAGTTGTTTGTGCAATTCACCTATTGAGAACATAATCGTCATGCAAATCCACGTTTTGTGAAAATATTATTTTCTCCTTATGATCACGTTTATCAGTAGTTTATATGAATTGGAGCCGAAAATAGACTTGAGTAAAGCCTTATGCTTCTTTTAATATTATCTTTCAACAATGGGCTTTAAGTCAAGCCGGCTGCAATCTTATGATAGCCTAGTTAAAAAGCGGGTAAGCTATGTAACTCATTAGCTACAATTTACAAGTCAGCAAGTGTCCCTCGTGTGGGGCTCTGTAATCATCATTAAATGGCATTCCAACGATATTCCTTAATGCCACGCATGCATCATCTCGATCACAACTCAACATATGTCACTGTGCGGTGCTCTTTGACTGTCTTCAACTTTCATAAGTGACTTGGAGGGAACAACGCAATCATTCTGTTACTTTTTATTGCGTCTTTTATATAATATTTACATGTACAGAAGCTTTGTAATACTCGCGCTATCCCATACCTACATGACAAAACAATCACTTACAAAGCAAAACGCCTTACAGATCACTGACACAACTTTTGTCTACAAGGCAACCCTTTACTGATAGTTGAGATGGTCAAATATCAACCACTGAGACTATGCCTGGGAGCCTTATAAAACCCTACATATCTAAGTCTCGACGGGAGGATGTTAGAACAAAATCCTGCATTACACTTTACTTGGCGTACCTTCCATATCACACGCGATCTCCATGGATCAGCCATGTTTAGCTTCGGATATGATTGCTAACATAGACGTAATATCTAAACCGGTGGAGCCGCAGCTTCGATGAGGGCGAAAAATGCGTTTATCATAACACAGAATGGTTTAACAGCGTATGATTGACCGAGCATATGATCTGTTATAAAACATGATTAGTATGACAGCGGTAAATGGTCTTGTTATGACGCCAAACATATCGGTTGTTATGGAGCTGATACCATAGAATGGGTGCAACCGCACACACCTCTTTATGTCACGGAATTCATATATACCCTCACCAAAATATTAACACCTTCATGTGAATCTTAATGCAGATGATGGCAGAAAATTGATGAAAACTGATTTCGTTCTGCATTATCCCTACTGTTCAATTCCCTTAATCAATAGTTGCAAAAGAACGATTGACATTAATGTTGGCGGGAAAAGAAATTTGCCTGAATCCGTGATAGAACTATGCTTGCTCAGATGAGGGGGCTGGATCTTTATTGTCGAATTGTATGACATTTTCGGCCATCCATTTTTCAATTTTCATCAATTAAAACTAGTTCATGTTGTACATTGCGGGATGCGTCGGTGAATGACTAATGTATTTACGGACATGATCATCATGCACCAATCAGATCATGACGTATGATATGTCACGAGTCTGATTTCTCATGGGATTGTGATGTTTTGTTACTGACAGGCAAATGTTTTCCACCGTCCACATATTTACTTCCACATAGTCTAAGCACGTATCCTTGGAGCCACTTACTTTGATAACAACCGATGCTTGTGCTGACACTGACCTTCTGTTGCGGAACTATCTTGCACACCCCAAAGGAACGTAGAATTTAGAATAATATCATAAATAAACTGATATGTTTATGTCTCCACCTGTGTGTAAATATGTCATTTACAACATATACCACTTCAAAGAACATTCTCATCAATCAACGCCAATCAATGCATGCCGGACAAGTCTTTTTGTAAGAAATTATGTAGCATGCAACAACAGCAAAACAAATTTTTAAAAACGTTTTAAGCGTCAATCACTGCAAATCGTGTTAATTTGCTTTTGCGAGTGCTTGACAAATGAAAAAAGTTCCAGTAAGGGATTGCCTGACTGAATGTGTTTCGGGTAAATCAAAGTGCCCTTTACATGTGGACATTGTTTTATAAAGGAACATCATAAAATCTGCTTAGCATTCCAGGCGGATTGTAGTAGAAATGTATGGGTTGATGTTCAGTCTATAAACATACCATATATCGCCCACCAATCAAAATAGCTGTAAATTATCAGAATTTAATCATATTTGATTGCTAAATGCAATGTTTTCATACACAGGCAGAGATGAGAAAAAATAATGTCGCAAATAATCGTATCAAACCTATAATGATAAATATTTACGCTATAGAAATTATGTAATGATTTAAGTATTTATGTAGATTGCAATTACTGATTACATTGAATCTGCACCCGCGCTTAATCAGGCGTTTATGGCTCTTCGTTCATTGAAAAACTCTCTGAAATTGGATCACAAGCAAGGTATGCTCCTCATTCAAGTCGCTAGCATTATGTGATCCGTCTGGATTATAAGACGCTAGCCAAAATATGATATAAATGTGTCCCACTTAGACACCGATAATGCGATTATATTAACATCAGTATATTTACCTTTTTACAGACAGCAACATGCTAATCAAATGTTGCGGCAAATGGTGGAAACTATAACGCTCACCATGCAGTAATGGGGGTATGAAAAAAACAGATACAAAAGTAATTGAAGATATACATTTGGGCAATATTGAATGATAAATCGCCAAATCATATGCACCTGCATTTATAGTGTTAAATACTCTTATTAACTCTCGTTTTTGGCTATTAGGGTTTTTTTGTCATTGGTTTGATCTAACAATACAAATTGCGTTTAAGTAGGCTCTGGTCTCATCGATTTGTTGAAATGTCAAACTGAAGAAATATCTCTGTGAGTTGTATTATTATTTAGTATAACTATTTCATAATTGTCAACCACATTAACGTCCTCAATTATCCAGAGCTCAAAGCATGTGCTATTTCAAAGGGGCTTGTGACTCCGATCAGACATTGGATCAAAACACTTAGTTTGAGACGACACTAGTACAAGTAAGACCCGCACAAAGTGACACTCATTTACCCACCCGGTAACATATTGCTTTTCGTTTGTTTTTCCAAAATTCTTCTCTCTAGCGAAATATTTAAAGAATAGACAATGCTTTAGTACATTAAGTTTTTAATAATATGTGTGCTAATATTTCGCAAAATGCATCACTTGGGGCATTCTTTATAATCTAGGTAAGGAAATAAGGTGCTTACATATAGATATATATATATATATATATATATATATATATATATATATATATATATATATATATATATATATATATATATATATATATATATATATATATATATATATATATATATATATACTATCTATATATACTCATATATATATACTATATATATATATATATATATGAATATACACATATATATATAAATATATGAATATATATATATATATGTTTATACATATATATATTTATGTATATATATATACATATATATATTCATATATATATATATTATACATATATATATATATATATCTATATATATATATATATATATATATATATCTATATATATATATATATATACATGCATAAATATATATATATATAAATATATATATTTATGGCATTGAAAAGGCGTCTTGACGTTGCTTCTGTAATAGTTATCTATGCTGCTATTTCTTTGTAAGTATAAATCGGATGTTTATATATCCACATTAAAGTACAAATATAATAACATACGGTGAATTTCTTACAGTGATTACTTCAACTGCGTCAAAACATGTTCGTGACTGATTCGTAGTCACGACAACTGCAACTAATATCCCCTAATTTGTTAGATGTGCAATAAGTCGATGTCACGAGCATTGTGTCAGCAGACGGTTCTTCCCAAAAAGTCGAGGTAGATTATGTAGACAGAAGAGGGACTGTGTCCTCGGTCTATTTTATGTCCTAGTTTATGTAGCAACTTTTACACACAATTCGGACAATTTGGTCTGCAAACTGTTTGCTGCCGCATCGATTGGGACGCATTATATGCTCATGCAAATAATTGTCAATTCAGAAAATCTACTAACTGATAACCTTGCATTTGGTTTTTTCTTGGTAATCCTCTGTATTACTTAAGACGGGTAATGAGGACAGAAGCTAGTAGTTTTTGACAATAAATTAATAGGGTTATACTATTCTCTTCTCAGCATTAAATGTCCGCTTTGAATTGCTGGTTTTAGACATCCATCGATTGTAGTTTGAACACGATACCTCCGCTGTTACAAAATCAGTGTATTAATTCATATATATTATCCTGCTCTTAACTGCATATTCGCCCACTTACATTTGTGATGGAAGTCATTATATGGAGCGGTGTTCCAATCGTATTGCCTATATTATCAGGACAGTTTAGATATCCAATGGATCGTGTTCTTTTGTGTCCGTAGATGTATTCACGAGAATCTAAGTATTTACAAGGGCAAATCGTGTTAAATACGAATTATAACAACCTTATAGGAATCAATATGTATGCAATGATAGAAAATGAGATATTTCGGCCGCCAATAATTTAACAGTGGAATTGCGGTTATGCACGGACACGTGCATTATCCCGCGCGAAATTAATATCTTTAGTCAGGCTGCATGGTAAAATTTTATTATGTTTTTTAACTAACTCCAATCAAATAGCACGAATAATGATTTATAGGGTTCATTACAAATGATCTTACAACCATTCGGATCCCATTATGCATAACTTTGATTGATTCATTGCATTTCTGAGCGCTGTCATTATTGCATATTGATGCTAGCAGGATGTGATTTCATTTATGGCGCTCAACTCAAAACGATGTACTGTTGATCAAAAAAAGACCAACCAGTGTTATGATATAACTTTATTTTAGCATATCCAAGATTATATCGCATATGTCATGTGGAATCAATATTCGCATCTCCTCCTTACTATCAGGCGCATTTGTACCATAGACATGTTGCATGATGATTAGGTGCAGTATATCCGTTAGTGCATCAATGTTTCATGGTAGACACACTAATACACAATCTAAAAGTATTTGTGTACAATTTAAAACCACCGTTCCTATCATGTCGCGCCCTTGGCTAAGGTGCCGATACAAATTATGGCTTTGTATGGCTTTTTACTCACTTCAGATTCTGCGTATATACATGCACAAAAGGCGCAGCAACAGTAATTATCCCAATAGCACTCGCGACTGAATTTCCCAAATCAATTCGTTAGATGATTATCAATTTTAGCAGTCATTTAACTATATAGAATACGTTGGCTGAAGAAGGTCGTATGTTCTATATAAGCACGGCTGAAATTTATCTGTATATTTATAGAATCATGGTTACTAATGACCTAATAAGGTAGATATTTCTAATGATCTTATAAAGAAGAGTACCACATCTGTGGGAATGTCCTGGTGTGCTAGTGTGAAATGAAGTATATTCACTAGAAAGAGAGTATCGTGTCTGGAACTATTGTTATATGAAACAGTTACCGGGGTCAGATTTCAAACGAGTATCTTTACAATGAAGAGCGTTTGTCATATTGTAAATACGTGGAAATGGGAGCATTTCATTTCAAAAAGCTTTGGTTCGCGTGTTCAATGAGTATGAATCCTCCTGAGCATATCATATTGCATAATACTACTTTATACCCTCTTTTTCCTTTGGGCAGATAAAGCAGCACAGCAGCCTACCTACAGGGATCGTTAGCCGCATAGCCTTTAGGATTAACAAGAGTGTAAATTTCTTTCGCTACGGGTCTAAAACAAAGCTAAAAGTGGGCAATTTGCAAAGAAATTGCATTCTAAATCGCTGCAGAATTCCAAGTTATTATTTGTTGACATTTGACAAGATTGACGTCGAGCCATAAATTCGCTTTTTGAAGCATCATGCATCGTACGGCCAACGTGCTACACCGACACATGGACTTGCCGTAAGCCATTTGAAGACTGACATCCTTCAAATAATATCGCCGTCACCGAGCGTCGTTATCAGCTGCGCTTCATGTAATTGGTTTTAAATACATACACTATGATGAAAAAGTGCATCGTTAACATAACAAAAATGAATTGATGTGGCGAGCAAATCATTAAACAATCGAGAATGACTACACAGTTTCGGCGGCATAATAACTATCATGTTAAACAAAAAGAAAAAAACAGTTATCTCTTGGAAATTCCAGCAGTACAGAAAATGCAAGAAGAACAGACACAATTATTGTTAACATTTAACGGGAATTAATTAAACGTTTTCCCGAAACGATGATTGTTATAGATTACGTAATTCAGTAAATGCGATAACAGTTACCTTATCGAATAGTTGAACTGCAACATTGGGTTGAATATCTAGACCGACCAGGTGGGTTTAAAACGGATAGTTAGGTTTAATATTGTAACAATATTAATCGTAGTGTTATATGTACCAACATAGCATATTGCGTAACCACATTCGAACCTTTAGTGATTTATGTGAGGGACCGCGATGCAAACATAACTGCTGCGCCGATCGTGGATGGTTGTGTGCGTCTATATTTCACAGACGCTCTTCTCAAACATTAATGAAACTCCACACGGAGCAGCCATTTAATCCATGACTCGTCAGTCGTGTGCAGTAAAAGCACCTAGCCAACGTTTATTATGCTCCATGTAGTTATTTGGTTGTAACACTTAGTGAAAGTAGTGTTCACGTGCAGTATTGTGCAAACAACTACAATTATTAACAATCTTCTCAGAATCGTGTCGAATAAGTGAAATCGGTGCAAATAATATGCTCCATCCAGCTTTAACTTCTTTATCTCTGAATGCTTTGCTTTTGCAAAAGACTTAGTTATGCAAGTGCAAATCTTAACAGCTCCGTTTCGCAGCCAGTAAATTTAGCACAAATTGGTACTCATGGAATATAATCCCACACCACAGTGCCCGAAACTATTTTGCTAGAAATTTCTTCTAAAACATATATTCCATTACATGTGTATTCAAATGCTTACAGGTGTCAGTGTATGGTTTTAGGTATTGAACATCAACATGATTGCTTAATCACACCACACACTGAGCTTATAAGTATAGCGTCTTATGAGACTTCACATATTGGCACGAACTATGAGTTTCAGGCATTTGAAACTATTCGACCAAGTAAGTTTCATAATGAACAGCTGCAAAGATGTTATCGATTCATGGATTGTATTCGCTGCGTTTATTGATAGTCATTATCTGTATAAAAGATTGCGCGATACCAAAGCTACACACGGAAACTCCATTAAAAGTAATGAAGTGAGCGGATAAATTAATTTCCATTATAAAGACGGGAACATTGCCCTACGTCGTATCGTGACCAGACAATAATACACCAAGTTGACTGACACATTTTACTTGACTTCAAGTATAAACATTTCGTTGATTGTTTCAATATTTATATAAATCGAAATATTTATTATTTGCCTGGCTGGTGATTATTGTTTACCTTATCGCATTGTCAAAATGTGCCGTCGAGCGAAACATCGCCCAAAGTCTCGGGTTCATACATATCAGTCATATTTGTGTGCATTGTCGGTGCTATTTGTCCGAAAAATTGAATATACCTTCACAATTGCACGGCTTGTGTATTCAAATATCAAATATTAAATTGATAGTAAATTAAGTGCACAAAAAATAATGCTAGCACATAACATAAAGGTGTGCGTTACATGTGCATGTTGGCATAGTTGACAATTGCATTAATTACTTCTCTTTCCAGAGCGTATTCACTCGATAAAAGGATATTATGCTCATACTCAATAGTTAGCCTACAATAAAGTGATGTATACATAACACAACGAGTGTCTAATCTGTTTGTGAGGCTGTATAAATTTAGGGATTACTATATACCTATCATGACTTGGCAAAGTTAAGCCGACGTACTGCTTACAAAATACTTGCGTTTGTGTATTGATGGCATGATAATTAGACATAAAGTATTGCTGCCTTCTATACGAATTGAATGATACTTTATTAGACCGTACTTCCTCTATCAAGTTGAACTAATACTTTCCGAGATTTAACCTTTACATATATTCATACACATATATTCATGTATGTACAATTATATATATCCACACAGTTATATTTATGGTAATTCACTAGGGATTTGTTGCACTTAACTACAGAGCAATTCTTACGCACATTTACACTTATTCCTCGCAAAGAGATCATTTTTGTTCTCAGATTCTTACACAACTTTGTAAGAAATTTTCACACAAGCAGACCAATCTGATTTTATTTTGCAAAAGAGACTATAGAACAATTTGAAATTTGAGCTTCATATCCAAATTAACAGAGAGGGTTGTAACCAATCGATTTCATGACTATAAATTAGCCAATCTACTTGACGACAAGTATCAGCCAGCCTACAAACCTGCCCATAGTACTGAGACTGCACTTCTCCGAGTATACAATGCCATGGCTTGTGCTGTTGACCAGCACCATGCTGTTGCTCTTGTGCTTCTTGATCTCAGCGCCGCTTTTGACACAGACGATCATGAAATCCTGTTACGTGGCCTGTCAGACAGTTTCGGCCTAAATGGAAAATGCCTCGTACCTATCAAACCGTTTACAACGAGTCTGTGTTGATAGCAGGTATTCTGAAACAACCAGTCAGTGCCATGACAATTAACTGCCTGCTTAAGCGCCTTTGAGCAGGATTATTTCCTGGAAACAGGCGCTATACAAATGCCATATATGTTATGCTATGTTGAATAACTTTTTGGAAGGCATCAGTTACACCAATACGTCTAACATGACGTAATGTTTATAACCTAATATAACTAGATTGAACCTATAGTATTTCTAAAACCAAACACGATGATGTCTCATATTGCACAACCAATTACCTTCCATGTATACGCCGTACGAAGTATTTGACTATTAGTCGTCACTAATGCCGAGCTTACGAGACATGTATTTCTCCCGCATTTTGCTTAGAGAAGCTAATTGTTGCTTGTTTACTAGCGAGGCTTTGTTACGTTTGGGAATTAAGTGGAGCAAATATATTATGCTGTATGTCACACAACTATAATACAGATTTATCTCAAAGAACGCCAAATAATTCGTGTCAGCTAGTCGTATTTGTAAGTCACTTCATCATCACACCATATTGACTTCGATTGCCAGCCGACAACACATTAGTCAGAATCCTAGACTACTGTGAAGCTTTTTGTGTACGTTGTTTGTTCTACTGTCATTAGTTTTGGTTTTCCACGAGCAACTCTGTCAAAGTTGATGCGTCAACAACTCGAATTTACGAATCGAACGCCAAGAAAAGCTCTATTTTTGTATCTAGAAGAGGACTCATTTTCGTCATTTACGACTGCGAGGTTTCTTTTATATAATTCACGATCACTTTCATCAGATGTAATCCCGTCTAAATATGACATTGCATTCATACATTTTAAAACATTCATGTGCTTATGAAGCATATCACAGTAACTTCTTCTTGAGAGATTTAGGTATACCTCTAAAAAGACAACCTAGCAAATAACCAATAACTCCGTCAAATAATTAACTGTTGCACTTGAATTTAAACAAATCGTTGCTCAAACAGCAAATTTGATAAAGCGGGTTGATCTTTTTCAAATATTTGTTGGGCTAAAGGTATTTAATTGTATTTTTTAAATTTTTACATTACATTCTTACATGGATATTGCAATTTATATCCGTTATTTGTAAAATGTCTTGTGGTTTTGAATGTAGGCTCCTTGTCGACTACTAAAAAGGCAACCGTGAGATCATTAGGTACATAACAGATAATATTCAGGCAATAAATGAAAGCAATGAGGCAAATGGGCATTCCTTGTGGATTTTGTAACCATCTAATTCTAATTTTGTTACGCCGGTTTGGACATTAAGCTAATACATGATGCAAAGTTTTTCCCAAATTTATTGCAAAACGTCGCTGAAGAATTTTTTCGCTATGCAGGCATTAAACTTTCTCATCGAGTGTGCCTTTAATTTCGTAACCTAATTCTTGTTTTTCTCTTTAGGCCGTAATAATTTTAATGCGATTCCGAGAACAGTTTTCTATAAGAAAAATGAAGGAACATTGCAGAAGCAAGTCATTCATTTTGGTTTGATGTTAATTTACTGAAATATGCTGTTTATATTGGTTGTTATTCAGTGCAAGCATCTGTCTACCCCAAAAAATTATAACAATAGATGGACTCCCCTAACACAAGCAGCAATGATGCAGTACACAAAGATGGCTGTCAACTAAGCTAGTCACTGCTGGGGACAGATGATGGTTACATCCTCTGCAATCTCATCCCCAGATGATTTGAAGTAGAAGAGGATGGACATGCTGATCTAGTACGGGCAATAACGTCAATATTGCTAATACATAATCATTGATATCTTTATATGTTACCTAACTTGACAACGTTTCATATTCAAGGCCATAAAACAACCACGTCTGAATTCACACAATTGCTATCCTGTTTCAATGTGGATTTCTAATGTCTCAAGAACGAATATTCTCGATGTACATTTGATTCCCGTCAGCTATATCAATATTGATGTAACTGATCTTTGTATTCGAAATGCACGAAATGGCTGATAATTGTTTTTTGCATATTTCATTATGGGAGCATAACGCAACGCGTTGGTCATTGTAATTTCCCATGTTTTGTCTTTGAGTATGGCAAAAAGGCAAAGATAATCTCCCCTTATCTTAATATATCGGTCGTCAGTGCCATGTAGAGGTGGGCAGAATGATGTATCAGCAAAAAGAGGATTCCTTGGATAAGGATTGTCTGCCAAAGCCGCGGAAATAAAATTCAATACACCATGATTAATACTGCATTAGATGACTCCACTTCAAACCGAATGTCTATTGGTAAAATCACAAATTATATTTGTCTTTAAAAATAAGCAAACGTAGCGTGTAGCCACGGGGTTTAGTTGCTATGCATGTGCAATTGAATAATTCAGTTGCATTATTCCTTCTACTCTTACAGTTATCAGCTTCGGATATCTTATAATGTTTAACATATCAAATTAAGGGCCTATTTTTCGGTCAAAATTGAGAACATGAGCTTCACAAATGTCTTAGAAATACTCGAGAATTTTGTTGATGTTGGTGGAAATGCATCTCTGAGCATATATCAGCCGCGACGATCGATCGATCTTAACGCCAAGCTAACGCTGCCGTCTGGGTCGGAATGATCAATCAAATTAACTACTCAAACTTCAGCGCTAGTGTTTGTTCTTTGTGAACACAAGTACCATTTACATTTACTAATTCACTGAGCATTGCGCCCAGGGCAGATTGCAGCGATCGGTATATATTTTGCTTGTTTGGCCGTGCAGTCGGCATTGTAGCTAATTTATAAAGTTACTCAAGCGTGCGGCCTCGCCGCTTTGATATTGCGCCTAGGACGGTAAGCTTTGCATCCGAGTAGAGCGTATTGAGGTCCCCAGTTGTTTAAAAAATGATCAGAGTAAACTTATAAGCCTAGGTCACCGTGACTTTTGTGACCGTAACTTCCGCTAGACGGCTCTCTAAAGAAAACGCATAGATTGATCAATGCTTCCTGTCAAATACAGAAACATTGAGACTGTTATTTACCTGATCATTTTCTATCGCAATATTTCTAAACATAAGGTGTATGCGAGTTCTTATCCCCGTTATTTGTTCATATTCTCGCCCATGCCATTGTCCTAAACCCATTATGTGTCTTCACCATAAGGCTTCGGATTGATTCTGACAACGTTAGTGATGGAGTGTGTTAGTGGCCTACAATGTCTATTTTTTTGTAAGTGAGGTTCATTGAGTGCTCATCAGATTCGTATCAATTACCTTTGCAAGCATTCATACTGGCCACGTTTTGAACAGAAATATTATGCCCATAGCTAGTGCCGTTCATTTTGTCTACAGGCTTTCCTCGAATACGCCCTTTACACTTCATTTACGTTTAACTTCATTTGTACACTTCGGGTTATCAACCATGCAGTGTTTTGGGGAGGGAACTTAGACAGTGGCAGTTGTTTAAGATCTGGTACCAGATCGCCGGGGTAGGAGGTCTTATAGACATTGTCGAATAATACTTATAACCATTTCACCGTATATGACAGACAGTTACATAATAAGACTACCCATTGTGTTGTATTAAACATGCGCGTTATAGCATATGTGGTTACATACCACCATGATGAGATGTGGCGGGTAAATATATAGAACTTCGTTACAGCTAATCACAAGTGCTTAGCAAAGAATGGAACTTCTGGAAATAGTATCATAACCGTTTTCTTTTATATCGTAATAGGGTATATATGACCTAAAATAAACTGATATCAACCGGGTATTATCTTATTGTTTGCATTGAACTAAAAATTGGTGTGACTGGCATAGTCAAACTTTAATAGTATTACCCCATTGGATTGATGTGTTGCTCTATGTCTCGTTGCGCAACACATCAGCAAATGATAAAAGCCACATTTTAGGTAATGCGATTACTATCTCATATCGAAAAAGCAATTCACAGCCTCCCTGAATGATTTATCATTAACACACTAGGGTTATCGATTGTGTACTGATTTACCATTTACACATTAGGGTTATCAATTGTGTACTTCGTGACATTCACGCTATAAGAGAGGTTGGCCGCATTTCATCATGATAAAATTAATGTAAAAAGAGTTATGTTTTACCTTTCTTTCGGAATCACTATGGCAATATAAACAAGTCATAGAGAAAATATGTCAATGCATGAAATGGAATCGATCCGATATAAAATTATAATTATTATATTTCAAACCAGCGATCACTCGACCTGAAGTTAGCTTCCCTAACCATTAGCAACCCCCACTTATGTTTCAAAACCATCCCCATTCTTTACCATTTATATGGATCATACGAAAGGATACTTAAGGGGGGTTAAATTATGTTGCAATCTATGAATCCAATAAAAATTCAAAAATATCCGCCAACAAATTGCTCGCTCATAAAGATGCAAAATGTATATACTAGCAATTAATGCTGGAAAGCTTATCTCTATTTCTTCGATTTTGTCGCTTCGTTGAGAGGTATTTAACTTGACACTTATGGAAGCATCGTAAAAATAGAAAAGATAAATTATCAATCAACAGCACAGTGTTTTAAGCTCGTGATGCAACTCATTGGATTCTAATGAAATGTTACATTGTTGACTTATGCCATGCAAGAAATGCCATTACGATCTCACATAAAATTCAGCCGAAAATCATTTTACCTACAGCGAATGTTTAAGACAAATTACACCTAAAGACAATTATTTATGTACTACATGACAATTAGCGCAGGTCGATCTAACTTTCATCACGATGAGATGTGAGGTAAGGTGGTGGGGAAAAGTTTAATAAACCAATCCTCCGTAATCACAATGTAAAAGTGAGTTTTCTTCAAAAATAAATATACTGCATTTCTCTCAACATATGATATCGTGTTCGGTAGAACTCAGAATACCGATTTTGAGATTTCCCACGGGAATTACATGTTTAATGTCAATATGCATTTTCAACTGTGTGTCGTAGTGTTACACAACCCTGTTTTGATGAGCAAATATGCTTTCAAATGAAGCAGTTAAAAATAAATGCTCGTCATAACAATGATAATTTGTAATCACTCGACCAAGATTATTGTTCAGGGGCCTGTGATTTATGACAGCTGCTTCTAGCCACTCGGGACGTCCTGGATATTCTGCAGTCCTATCAAGATGGCCGTGGTTTGCGATTTTGGTTAATTCAACAAACTTCTCAAATCAAAATCATCGCGAGTCAAAACATGCAAGCTCTTTGAGTATAGACAACATTCAGATTTGGTCCAATTGAATATGTGTAAGTATTTGTTCATTGCTAAAAGTTTATGTGCATGCTGTTTTACTATTCAACCATGCTGATAACTCAATCACCATTCATAAACTCGAATATCATTAAGATTTAAGCAGACTGTACCTTCTGTAAGCCGCTCGATGTGTCTTCAAAATGTGCGTGTCCTGGATCAATAATATTCACCACAAACTGCTATTCGGGGAACAAACCGACTGCGCAGATTAAATCGCTTGAATGGTTCGTCTAGGTTTTATCAACTGTCCGATTTGGCTGATACTATAGAACAAACCAGATGAATTAGATGTCAAAGTATGCGCATAAACCTAATGCTCACTAGTTAACTTAATGGACACGTATGTTCTATGTTTACAAGAAGTGAGTAAGTTTTCGTGAGAACAGGAATCATAAAAAATAATTAACGCCTAAATATATGCATGAACATTTGCCTCATGATAATAATGGCCAACGTAATTTGAGGGTGACGTGAGAATCAAATTAGCTGCATCACATTATGCTGATATGCTTTGCTTATGTACTGCAATCTCAGAGATTTCAACTTAGCATTAGGATACCTGTCACCTTATAACGAATTCAACAATAATGGTGATATTCGTTAATTATTATATCATTCTGCAGATAATCATGGAAAATGGCATCTGTTAATATAGTGACACAGCAAACGATTTAGCTCCACCAAAGCACAACCTTTAGCAGCAGGTTCATTAGATCTTTCTAATACCTATATATATATATATATATATATATATATATATATATATATATATATATATATATATATATAGAGAGATATATATATATCTCTATATATATATATATATATATATATATAGATCTATATATATATATATATCTCTATATATCTATATCTCTCTCTATATCTCTATATATATCTCTATATATCTATATATCTATATATATGTCTCTATATATCTCTCTATATATATATATCTATCTCTCCTCTATATCTATATATATATATATATCTATATATCTATCTATATATATATATATATTTATATATATATATATATACAATTGCTTACAACGAGCTTATTGTCTGGCTTAACGGGCTCATACCTTTACCCATGAGAGCTTCCTTTAAATTAAACACAATAACATGGGTCCTGTCATTGCCATTGATATGACGCCACTGTGGCTTGTTATGGCGAAATACTTGACCAAATGACTTAGGCGGAAAGCAGACCGCTTTATTTGGATTATCAAAGTTTTGGCCAGTTGTCTAATCGTTCAATGCGAGCAAGATACCTGATCGAAATGCTACACATGACCTATAATGCTGCCAGCAAAGATGTCTAGGCTCATCTTCTAGAGCATTTCTACGCCTCCGTTACTAAAATAGTACCTATAAAACGTCAATAGCTGTTATTTGCTCGTAAGAATAATCACACATGAGAAACACGTGTTTGCCTTCTGTTCAGACTGTTTGATAAAACGAGGGATGAGCGGAGTATATAACAATGGTAATGATATTTTGTGCGCTGTTGTTGATCGCATTGATATCCTGTGGTATTACTTGGACGGATCATTCAGCCTTGAATTTGATGCGGGTGATCCATCAACGTCACGCAGCAGACATCATTCTAGTCCCACAAGTGATATTAGAAGGCATTGGAGATAAAGTGAACAATACATTACCTGAAAAATAATGCTTTCCTGTTCAGTGTTTATTTTGTGATTTATTGTTAATGGTTGATGCATTTTATTGAAGATAGAAGCCTCATTTGTATGTATTCTGCATTATCCAATGGCATAATGCAAATTGAACACCCACGGTTCGTAATGGCTTGGTCACTGAATGACAATACTTGGGCTACTCTTTGTTATCCATTGTCTCTGATAACATGTCAGTTGCTCGGTATGGATTAGGCCTACGAATTCCATTGCTACTGTTCTAGATAACGTATTACATTTCACTAACGTCAGAAACTTCAGTATCAACTAATATTGACTGCCAAAACCACATCTGTAAATGCACAGTATTGCTAGCAGCCGTGGCGACACTCCAGTATGGAATGATGATAAATTAAACAGAGAGCTATGAAATACGAAATTATCATTTTGATCATTTGAAATTGTTCATGGTGCAGAGAATTTACAGCCGACAACAGGTTGCAATAATCAAACGGAAAATATCCACAACTTAACAATAACCACGGTTGTGCATAATATATTCAGGTCGCTAATATGCGGATAGTTGCTTTTGCGCATGTGGTCAAATGATGCATACCTACTTTGAAACACTGTCAAAGGGCTCGGTGCACTTTTATTTGTTATATGACCAAGTTTACAACATGACATCACAAACATTTGCGTTAGTTTGGCATAAAAAATCAACAACATGTTCTATACTCGAACATCAACATTGTCAATGCATTCTTGATTATCTTATTCCGTTTGGCAGATTACATTAAGCATGTCAGCGTTCAAGCATCTATAAGTAAACAGGGGCGTATACAGTTGTTGCAAAATGCATGTGCCTTACTCATTTTTAAAATTCAAATTCAATGTGTAATTTTCCATGCACTTCCGTTGATGCCTAACAAACTAGCTCCCCCGAGAAGCTATCATCCGCAAACGAAATATTATGATGCAGCTAATCGCCTTGGTATTTGATCAGCACACCATAGCGCACATGGGAGCAGAGAAGTCTTTGTTTACAGATGACATGTTCTATGGAGAGCTATTCATTTAGCTGCCAGGTTGTATGCTAAATAGCCACATGAATTACGTGTAGGCTTTATATAGCAGAAATAGGGCTGTTTCAAGAAAGTAATCATAGCAGATGAGTTAATTCATAGCTTAACTTTGGTCTTTAAGCTGTAGTAATACGTACTGAATTTAAAGAACCTGGGAAGCATTATAGATACATAGCCTGACAAGTGGTACGTTTTGTGCAAGTAAAGCCATTTAAGAGTGACAAAAACCAGTCAGAGGAAGTTACATCAGCTGATCGCCATTACCTGTGAGCTGTGACGTTACATCAGCTAGAGAATATGCAAATCAGATTCCATGCGAGAACCGATTACTAGAGGAAATCACAAGATTAGATGTTAAGAGGGGCGGACAAAATTTGCACTGTTACATCTGTTTGTTTACCCCACGCTCTAAGTTAAACAAATACGCCGTTCAATTCTTTGTGAAGCATCCATTTCACGCCGATTTCACTTATTTGGCCCATGTAGTGAATCAAACACTGATATTTTAACCAAATGATATATACGCAGTCGGCTACATTGATCTTTGAATACGTAAGAAAGAAAGTCGAGAGCAGTGTTTACTTATTGTGCGTGATTGCCTACCAGTCTACGAGAGATATTATTACACTACACCCAACTATCCGTTTAACCCACCCGATCGGTCTGGATGTTCTAATCAGTGCTGTAGTTTAATCATCTGATTTGATCAACATAATGGCATACGATACGAACCTTATGTTAAGCAAACATAAAATGCGATTTACTTTGAAATATTGAATGACTTTCGGTATAATATCCGCAGTGTTGTCCTGATTTTGTGCCATGTTCTCCGTCCAAACTCCAGGCAATACAAATAGTTAAAACGAAAAGACTAAATACAACATAGACAGTTGTGAGATTCTGCTAAAAGTAGGCAACTACTTCCATGGAAACCTAAAGCATCACATTTAGTACTGTAGTCCACACTTGTACAGTAGTTGTTTGGTACAATTCACCTAGAAGATGAGAAGATGATCGAATATAATCCAGTTTGTTACATCGTGCATTAAGCAGTCAATCGGATCAATTTGATTGTGATTATGCAAATCCACGTTTTGTGAAAATATTATTTTCTCCTTATGATCACGTTTATCAGTAGTTTATATGAATTGGAGCCGAAAATAGACTTGAGTAAAGCCTTATGCTTTTTTTAATATTATCTTTCAACAAAGAGTTTTAAGAGGAGCCGGCTGCTGATGTACTACTCTATCTTATGATAACCTAGTTAAATAGGCGATCGTGGCTTAAGGTATTTCCATGCTGTCTTCAGACGTTCTCATATTATACCTTAAGTATGTTTTTTGTTTATGGTCAAAGGCAATAGAACGAGTGATTAATATAGCGTTCAAATAGAAAAGCGTGTTACCCATAAAATACAACTACAGTTACCAACAGAGGCCAGTAATATTTGTTCACATATTCTGCAAATATCATGAATATCGGTTTTTATACGATTGCAATCAATATCGGCGATGACTATTGATAGTTTTGACTATTTAAATTGCAATGTAGAACTACAAGAGCTCGGTCGAACTCAATTTAGTAATCTAGCAGAAGCAAACGCCACACAAAGCAACTCATTACCAACCAAGTTTCTGTATACGTATACGCCTTAAGCACAAGTATTGCTATAAAGTCTCTTTTTACGGGTTTCGAATAACAGTGATAAGCGTAAATGTGTCAAGCAGTTAAGCCAGTTAATATCCTACTTATGGCCTCGTTTAGTTCTGTCCATTCACTATGCATATCATCATTGGACCATAAGCATTAACAGTGCGTGGTGCAAAGGACAAGCATTACATGCATGAATACACTATACAGGTTAAAACGGTAGCAAACTTTACTTATCCATACCGTTAATCATACTGACAGCACTCACCACCAAATATGAAATTAAACAAACTGCACTAGAGAAAACCTAGCCCCGAATGCATTTTGAAATAAATCATATCATAAGCACTTACTTAAAATGGTTCTGATGAGAAAAAAATTCTGATTAGAGTAAGTGATAGAAAATTGTGCTCCTAAATAACAATTAAGTAACTGCAACAAATGACAATATTATGTGGATTTGTTTAGGGTTATTGCATTACAGTAACTAATCCACACCCATTACATGGTTAAGGTCAGTAATTATGATTAAAAATATCGAAACTTTCTGATTAGAATGAGTAATAGAAAATTGTATTCCGCAATCACAGTCAATAAGTAACAGTGAAAAAATAGTATATAATATGGATTTGTTCATGGTTATTGCATTAAAATGACTAAGCCACATCCATCACATGGTTACTGTCAGCATATGGTATTAAAAAATGCAAAGCACCGACTGGCCTTGTTTGTAAAGAGCTAACTTTGTACACCGCACTGTATACAGGATTTTAACTTTGCCTGGCAGTACATTTTCCCCAAATGTATCTCGGCATTGTATAGTACTGGAGTAACTTTCATAACTAATGCATGAATATCTTTTAGGGAATTGTGTATTGCAAATAACATTATTGCAGAATTTTTATAGGACTGTTGAATAATCGACAGACTGTGTTACTAATAAGTATATTTACCGTACCACTTATCACAACTGTTGCTGCCATGTGCATTATGGACATGACAAAAAGAGCGTATGCAAATGTCAACGCTGTTAGTATGACATTTTTTATTTGTCAATATCTACTGCGAAGGCGTACTTAACAACAATTCCAATCAGCTCGGTGGTTTATTCGTTCATCAATAATTGTGGTGTTCTCAGCATGAGGAAGACGGTTTAATTTACTCTTGATAGCAATTTATGCAAACCATTCAACGACAACTATCACTGGGCCTGATAAATATCTCCAACAGGGCAAAATAAAAATGGCTTCAGGTTATGAACAACCGAACCAGATTACGTCTTTTCCTGGCCTTCATCTGTCTTTTAATGGATACGTAATCCCTGTGGTGGCCAATACCAAGGTCCTTGGAATAATATTTGCCACTTACCTACATTCTTAATCCCACATGAGTAAAGAATGATTTAGACACGATACTAATCTTGATATGGTTTAAATATAAGTTGTAGAACGGTCCTCCCAAGATCGTACCGGGATCTTGGGTATTCATAATTGAATTAAGGTTATTTTGTCGTATACAAGTGATATCGGTTGTCAGTGATCTCGGCTGTTAATGATTTTGGCCGTTTGAGGCCTTGGCCTCGACCGTGCCTTGCATGTGAATGCTATAAAGTCCATGAGCATAGAGTGACCTTGTTAACATAATGTATGAACCTTTACAATGATAATGAGAAAATGTGGTTGCTCGATATGTTATGTGACAGGTCATGTAGGGTGTATTCCCAAGCTTTTATAGGTGTTGTGTACATGTGTGCAATTGTGTGCGTGCGTTTGTGTGTGTCGGTGTGTGTGCTTATGGTCGTGTGTGCATGTGTGTATGTGCGCGCATGCAAACTTTGGCATTTTATCCTTTATCATTATATAGGACTTTTTCAACCGATGCAAAAATACAATCTGATGTTCAAAAATGCGGGTAAGCTATATAAATCGTTAGCTACAATTTTCAAGTCAGCAAGTGTCCCTTGTGTGGGGCTATATAATCATCATTTTATTGCAGTCCAGTGATATACCTCAATGCGACTCATGAAGCATCTAGGTCACAACTAACCTTATGTCAATGTGCGGTGCTCTTTGACTGTCTTCAAAAATAAATTACGATTTTACTTCAACTTTCATAAGTGACTTGGTATGACAAGGACAGCTATTACCATTTAATGTATCAAAGGAGGGGAACAACGCATTCATCCTAGTACTTTTTAATGCGCCTTTTATATCATATTTGCTTGTACACAAGCGTTGTGTACGTATGTTTTATTAATACTCGCGCTATCTCATAATGTCATGACAAAACAATCACTTACAAAACAACGCCTTTACAGATCACTGACACAACTTTTGTCTACAAGGCAACCCTTTACTGATAGTTGGGGAATTTGGATACGGTCTCTAATGAGACTATGCCTGGGAGCCTTATAAGACCCAACAGTGATACGTCTCGACGTGAGACCCAGTGAGGTTCCACTTCGCATAAGACGTGTGCAAATTACCAAAAGCCATGCGAGCATGTTAAAATAAAATCCGGCATTAAACTTTACTTGACGTACCTTCTATGGCACACGCGATCTCCTTGGATCAGCAATGTCTAGATTCGGATATGATTGCAAACAGAAACGTCATATCTAAAACGTTAGGGCTGCAGCCTTGGTGAGGGCGCAAAATGCGTTTATCATAACACTGGTTTAACTGTGTATGATTGACAGAGCGTATTAACTGTTATAACACATGATAAGTATGACAGCGGGAAGTGGTCTTGTTATGACCCAGGCGCTAAACATACCGTTTGTGTTAGAGCTGCCCGCACGCACCTCTTCTTGCTCAAGCCACGGAATTCATATATACCCTCATCAAAATATTAAAACCTTCTTATGAATTGTATTGCAGATGATGGCAGAAACATTGATGAACACTGATTGCGTTTTGCATAAGCCCTACTGTTCAATTCATTTGTAAATCAATCGTTGCAAACGATCATGGCATTTGATATGTCACGAGTCTGATTTCTCATGGGATTGTGATGTTTTGTTACTGAGAGGCAAATGTTTTCCACCGTCCACATATTTACTTCCACATAGTCTAGGCACGTATCCTTGGAGCCCCTTACTTTGATAACAGCTGATGCTTGTGCTGACACTGACCTTCTCGAGCGGAACTATCTTGCACACCCCAATGGAACGTAGAATTTAGAATAATATCATAAATAACCTTATATGTTTATGTCTCCTCCTGTGTGTAAATATGTCATTTACAAATTTCCAAAGAAGATTGTAATCAATCAACCGGACAAGTCTTTTTGTCAGAAGTTCCATACTAAATACTTACCGATGATAGATGGTAACATAATTGTTTTTAAACTTATTAAAAATATTTGACAACTGTTCTATTGCCTTGACGAAAAATTTACGCAACATTTGATTAACATGTTGCTGTATATAAAGAGGTTATTATATTGATGTTAATATAATTGCATTATCGGTGTCTAAGTGGGACACATTTATATCATATTGGGACTTGCAATGCATCATATTTTATTAACCAGACGGATCACATTATGCTGGCGGCTTGCATAAAGAGCACACTTAATTGTGATTCAATTTCAGAGCGTTTATCAATGAATAAAGAGCCATAAACGCCTGAATACCTACATGCGCAGATTGGATGTAATCAGTAGTTACAATTTAAAAAAAATACTTAAATCATTATGTTATTTCTAAATTGTAAATATTTATCGTTCTAGGTTTGATGCGACAGTCAGATTATTTGAGGCATTTTAGCATCTCTGGCTGTGTATGAGAACATTGCATTTTGAAATTCCGTGCGTTTTATTTTGTAGAGAGAAATATTGAGCAGAATTGATACCGAAATGAGTTGCGGTTCTTCCATGATCAAATCCGCTATTTGCCAGAATGCTTTAGTAATCGAACATGGTTGAATTTTGATAATTCATGGTTATTCTGATTGTTGGGCGATATGTGGTATTATTATAGACTGGGGCGATATGTGGTATTATTATAGACAGAACATTGACCCCAACATTTCTACTACAAGCAGCCTGGAGTGCTAAGCAGATTTTGTGATGTACCTTTATAAAACGTGGTTCACATGTAAAGGTCACTTTGATTTACCCGAACAACATTTAGTCAGGCAATCCTTTACTATGATTTCTTGTACATCCTGTAATATTTAGGTATGTTCAGATTTCCCAAAAATAAACATTAGCATATTAATTGAGAAGCATTCGTTCCATCAAATCCCAATAGTAAATATGTGATCGTTATAACAGCCCATAAGAATTCGTCCATCGTCTCAGGGGCTAACTATATGTGACGAATTGTTTCGTCCCCATTGAGCTATATGAAAATGAGGCAAGGGCCTATTTTTTGCTTAGAGATATTGCATACTTAGTATGAAAATATATAGGATAAAACAGATCATCGCACTTATGGCAAGTAATATCATATTTTTGGTGTTTTTTCCGTTAGGGTCTACAGTGGATGAGCCGCACATACATTTATCTTCCCGGGGGGGATCATAAGTTTACTACCGTTTAAAGCATGATATTACAGTTTAACTTAAGCAGCACAAATCACCAAAGAGATGAATTTACATATTAATATTTTCTCGTATACAGATTCACTATGCATAAGTCAAGCGCCTCAGATCGAGTAACATCCCACGAGGCGGTGATTGGCATGATATGGCAATTGTTTTGGATAGAATGCTTAAAAATCGGTGTTGACGTAGTTCATCAATTGCTACAAACGCCTTGTCTGCTTCATCAGTTACACGCCTTACCTTATACATTTGTGGTTCATATACGCTAAATTAAGCATAATTAAGTTGCTAAACAGTACCTACATTATAACGTTGCGCCTTGATGTCACGTTATGGTGAACATATTAAATGGAGCATTATAACCTGCATTTATAGTGTTGAACGATATTATCAACACTAGTTTTTAGCTATTATGTTATTTGCGGAACATATTATTGGTCTGATCTGACCATGCAAATTGCATTAAATAAGGCTCTGGTCTCATGGATTTGTTGAAATGTCAAACTGGTCAGACACTGGGTCAAATACATTCACACTTTGTTGGAGACGACACTAGTACAAGCATGACCCGAACAAAGTGGTGCTCAAAATTCTTCTCACAAGCAAAATCTTTAAAGAACAGATCATGCTTCAGTACTTTCAGTTTTGAGTAATATCTGTGATACTGTTTCGTATGAATGGGCAGTTTATATATACACAGTAAGGTACAAATATAATAACCTACGTTAAATGCATGTCAATATCGTATTACAGGTAGCGTGTGTAGAGCTCCTTTAATTTCTTACATAGATAACTCCAACTACGCCTGGGCATGTTCGTGACTGATCCGTAGTCACGACAATTTCAACTAATATCCCCTAATTTAACTTGTTAGATGTGCAATCAGTAGATGTCACGAGCATTGTGCTATAAATCAGCAGACGGCTTCTCCCAAAAAAGGCCAAGGTGGATTATGTTGACAAAAGAAGAACTATGCCCTCGGTTCTATTTAATGTTCTAGTTTATGTTGCAACTTTTAGAAATCATTATCAGAAAATAGAAGCCACATTTACAGAGTTTGGACTATTTGATCGGCAAACTGTTAGCTTCCGCGTCGATTGTGACGCTTTATATGTTCATGAAAATAATTGTCAATTCACAAACCGCTCACTATCTAGTAACATTGTATTTGGTTGTTTCTAGGTAATCATCTGACGGGAAATGAAGACAGTAGCTAGTAGTAGCAATATATTTATAGGGTTATACCATTCTCAACTCAGCATTAAATGTCCGCATAGTCGTAAGCTTTGAATCGCTGGTTTTAGACATCCATCGATTGTAGTTTGAAATTTATAACGAATATCAGAACATTGTTAAAACAGTAAATAATCTGATAACATAACAAACATAAGCAACGTAAACCATCGTTAACGGTAATGTTTAGCACTACCAGTGTGTATTCAAATAGGATTAGTCCGATCATTTTTATTGCTCCGTGGACGTTTTCGGTCTTATGGTAGTTTGCAGATTATCATATGACTGCAATAGGGATTTCGGATAATTCAATACCTAGGTGTATAGTTTATGAAACATCGATATAAGACACTGTCATTGCATTGAAGATAACAAACACTGTGCAAACACAGTGGTTATCTTGGCTGTAACACGATACCTCAGCTGTTACACAATCAGTGTAACAATTCAATTATATATTATCCTGCTCCAAAAGGTACATTCGCAAAGTTATATTTGTGATGGAAGTCATTATATAGAGTGGTGTTCAAAATCGTATTGTCTATATTATCAGTACAGTTTAGATTCCAACGGATCGTGTTCTTTTGTGTCCGAAGTACGTAAATCGGGCAAATCGATTTAAATACGAATGATAAGACAATTATTGGAATCATTATGTATGCAATAATAATAACGAAGACAGTAAAGGCTGTCTGAGAAAAATGAGACATTTCGGCCGCCAATAATTTAACGGTGGTATTGCTATTATGCTCGGACACTTGCAATATCCCGTGCGGAACTCATATCAGGCTGCACGGTAATGTGTGATTACGTTTTTTAACAAACGCCAATCCAATAGCACGTATTATGAATTATAGGGTTCATTACAAATGATCTTACAACTATTCGGATACCGTTAAGCATAAAATTCATTGATTCATTGCTCTTCTGAGAGCTGTCATTATTGCATATTGATGCTAGCAGGACTAGTGTTATTATATAACCGTTCATTATTTTAGTGTATTCAAGAATATATCGCATATGTCATGTGGAACTGATAGTGTGCATCTCCTCCTTACTACCAGGCCCCATTGTACCATAGACATGTTGCATTATGATTAGGTGCGGTATATCCGTTTTCATGCTAGACAAACTAATACAAAATGCAAATGTACTTGTGTACAATTTAAAACCACCGTTCCCATCGTTTCGTGCCCTTTGCTAAGGTGCCGATACAAATTATGGCGTTTGTATGGCTTTTTCTCATTACCGGGTTTGCGTACATATATGCACAGAAGGCGCTGCAACAGTAATAAATTACCCAAATCAATTCGAAGATGATTTTGGCAATTTTATCAGTCATTTAACTATATACAATACGTTGGCTGAATCAGGTTGTATGTTCTCTATAAGCACGGCTGAAAGGTAGTTGTACATTTATACAATAATGGTTGCTAATGACGTAATAAGATGGATATTTCTAATGATCTTATAAAGGAGAGTACCACATGTGTGGGAATGTCCTGGTGTGCTAGTGTGCTTTTCGCTCATTAAAATGAAGTATATTCACTAGAAAGAGAGTATCTAGTCTGGAACTATTGTTATATGAAACAGTTACCGGGGTCAGATTTCAAACGAGTAACTTAACAATGAAGAGCGTTTTTCATATTGTAAATACGTGGAAATTGCAGCATTTCATTTCAAAAAGCTTTGGTGTGCGTGTTCAATGAGTATGAACGAAACTCCTGAGTATATCATATTGCATAATACTACTTTATACCCTCTTTTTCCTTTGGGCAGATAAAGCAGCACTGCAGCCTACCTACATCGTTAGCCGCATAGCCTTCGGGACTAGCAAAAGTGTAAATTGCTTTAGCTACGGGTCTAAAACAAAGCTAAAGTGGGCAATTTGCAAAGAAATTGCATTCTAAATCGCTGCAGAATTCCAAGTTATTATTGGTGACATTATAACAAGATTGACGTCGAGCCATAAATTTTGCTTTTTGAACACCGACACATGGACTTGCCGTAAGCCATTTGAAGACTGTCATCCTTCAAAAAAAAGGCGCTGTCGCCGAACGGCGGTATCAGCTGCCCTTCACTTAATTGGTTTTTGATACAATCTATGCAGTATGATGAAAAAGTGCATCGTTAACATAACAAAAACGAATTGATGTGGCGAGCAAATTCATTAGACAAACGAGAATGACTACACAGTTTCGGCAGCATAATAACTATCATATTAAACGAAATGGAAAAGCAGTTGGAGATTCCAGCAGTACAGAAAATGCAGGAATAACAGCCACAATTATTGCAAACATTTTACGGGAATTAATCAAACTTTTTTCCCAAACGATAATTGTTTTTAGATTGCGTTTTCAGTAAATGCGATAACAGTTGCTTTATCGAATAGTTGAACTGCAACATTGGTTTGACTGACCTTACGGGTTTAAAACGGATAGGTAGGTTTAATATCGTAATAATCTCAGTCGTAGTGTAATATGTACCAATATGGCATATTGCGTGACCAAATTCGAACCTTAAGTGATTTATGTGAGTGACGGTGATGCAAACAAAACTGTTGAGCCGATCGTGGATGCTTGTGTGCGCCTACATTACCCACCACAGGCGCTCTACTCAAACATTAATGAAACTCCACACGGAGCCATTTAATCCATGACTCGTCAGTCGTGTGCAGTAACAGCACCTCGCCAACGTTTATTATGATCCATGTAGTTATTTGGTAGTAACACAATTGTGAATAATGTTTTCGTTGCTTTTAAGAGCTGGGTTGTATCATGTTAAATTCTGTAATGCAAAGTGTATGCTAATTCACAAATAACATCATCAAGTGAAGCAGACATTTAGCTCAATTCATGTACTCATTTGACCAAATGCAATGTGACTAGTTGGCTTATGTCTAAATAAACACAAGTTAGGACATAACGATAAGAGGTAAATCTTTCTACATTAACAAATGGTAATAGACATAGACTACCCACCTAGTAGCATGCTTAACTGCAGCGATTGCACGTTTTAAAGAACTGGACTTGCACCGGGATTAATGAAGCCGACTGTATTCCATAGCGTAATATCTTGAGGAAGGAGGCATTCTGCAATTTGTTGACAAATATTTCACCATGTCGAACAAGTGAAATCGGCGCAAATAACATGTTCCATCCAGTTTTGACTTCTGAATGCTTTGCTTTTGCAAAACAATTCGTTGTGCAAATCCTAATAGTTCCATTTCGCAGCCAGTAACTTCAGTACAAATTAGTACTCATGGAATATAATCTCACACCACAGTGCCCGTATTTTTTAAGGCATCAAAACTGTTTTGCTATAAATTGCTTCTGAAACATATTTTCCATTACATGTATATTCAAATGCTTACGGGTATCAGTGTATGATTTCAGGTATTGAACATAAACCTGATTGCTTAATCACACCACACACTGAGCTTATAAGTATAGTGTCTTATGAGACATCACATATTGGCACGAACTATGAGTTTCAGGCATTTGAAAATATTCGACCAAGCAAGTTTTATAATAAACAGCTGCAAAGATGCTTCCAATTGATGGAGCGATAATATAGTTTCAATTTAAACCTCCCTTTATCACATGTCCTTTGCGGATATTTTCGGTTTTCTTTCTTTTGTAGAATTGTATTCGCTGCGTTTATTGACAGTCTTCAACTGTATATAATGTTGTACGATACAAAAGCTACACACGGGAACTCCATTAAAAGTAATAAAGTAAGCAGGTAAATTAATTTCCATCATAACGACTGTTCAAACAGGACCAGAAGCCTTATCATAATATGTTGTAGTTTATATGGATTTCTATTCATCAACAAATTAAAGTAGACATCCAATTGTAGCTTTCCATTTAAGTGAAACCAGTGCACTGGTTATGAACAAGAAGAAGATCAAATAGTACCTCTATGATGTAATTAAAGTCAGAAATAGATAAGTTAGGGTGGTATCAAAACCAAGTTAATTGTGTTGCGTGCACTAGTGTGCACGACTAACTGTCGGCAGATGCATATTGTGGGAGTACAACGATTACTGATGACGAATTTACGTGACAATTAACGATCAATACATTTGGCTGAGGGGAGAGTATCTCTTTAACAAAGCCGGCAAAGCCCACAATTAAGTACATATTTATATATACATACATATATATATATTGATGTATATAATATATATATATATATATATATATATATATATATATATATATATATATATACATCAATATATATATATGTATGTATATATAAATATATATATATATGTATATATATATATATATATGTATATATATATATATTGAATATATATACATGTATATATATACATATATATGTAAATATATAAATAGCTATATATACAGACATATATATATTGATGTATATATATGTATATATATATATAAAATATATATATATATATATATATATATCATATATACATATATATATATATACATGTATATATATATGAATATATATATATATATATGAGAGATTTAAGTTTACCTCTAAAAAAGGCAACACAGCAAATAGGCAATAACTCCTTCGAATAATTAACTGTTGTGCTTGAATTTAAATAACTCGTTGCTAAAACAGCAAATTTAATAAAGCGGGTTAATCTATTTATTGGGCATCTTTGTGATAACGATATTGTAATTGTGTTTTTTGTATTTTTACATTACATTCTAACATGGGTATTGCAATTCATATCCGTTATTTGTAGAACGCTTGTGGTTTTGAATGTAAGCTTCTTGTCGACTTAGTGAGAACCAAAAGGGTAACCGTGAGATCATTAAATACATAACAGATAGAATTCAGGCAATAAATGAAAGCAATGAGGCACATGGGCATTCCTTGTGCATTTTGTAACCATCTATTTCCAATATCATTTCGCCGATTTGGACATTAAGCTAATATGTAATGCAATGTTTTTCCCAAATTTATTGCATAACGTCGCTGAAGAAATTTTCCTCTTTGCGGGCATTAAACTTCCTCACCGAGTGTGCCTTTAATTTCGTCACCTAATTCTTGTTTTTCTTTTGATGCCGTAATAATTTTTAATGCGATTCCCAGAAAGGTTTTCTATAAGAAGATTGACGTAAAATGACAGAAGCAAGCAGACAGAAATAAGTCATCCGTTTTGGTTTTATACTAATTTACTGAAAGTCGAACTTGGAATGTGGCTTAATAACTTAAGTTGGTCAGTAAATTGCATACCCCAATATACTTGAGAATAAATGTTTGTCGGTCTAAGGTGCCAAATGCATCCATATAAACTAAAGCATTATGGCGAAGATGGTGACAACGAATTTCATTACAAAGCACCATCGGCTAATAAAGCGTAACTCATGAATATTTTCTATGAAGCTCCGATTGTCATAAGGAGAGATATGCTGTTATATTGGTTGTTATTCAGTGCAAGCAGCTGTCTATTCTGAAAGTTAAAACAGTAGATGGACTCCCCTAACACAAGCAGCAATGATGCAGGACACAAAGTAGGCTGTCAACCAAGCTAGTCACTGCTGGGGACAAATGATGGTTACATTTTCTGCACTCCAGATGACTTGAGGAAGAAGAGTATGAACAACTTTGGTTGGGAAGCTCACACGACCACACTACCAGAAGTGACCTATGCCTGTCACGGATTCCTCCAGTGTGGTGAGGACAATGTAAATATGTCAAGGCGGCACTTAAGTGGACTGTCCTTTGTCTCCGTGGTGGACTGTCTCTTCAGAACTAACATTGTTTTTACTTGAAAGCCTTAAATACAACCATTGAAGACCATACCCAGTTAATAGAGAAGTCGACATTCTTGTGGATCAGGACTCGTCGCTAACAAGTCAAACAACTTAGGGACTTAGAGATATGCAATATTGATAAGCAAAATACAGTATAATCTCGAGAGCTATGTGCTCTTACATAAATACACTTCCTAGTATCTACCTACCGGACAATGGAAAGTACTGCATTATACTCTCAGACGTACCAGTTTAAATGCCATCAATGCTTTTGTAAATGTTGCACATATTCATCGACTAATTCATTCTTTCCATCAATAATTCGCCTTCTTGTCGGTATATTTAAATTATTTTATTCAAGGGCACCACCATTACACAATTTAGCGGCAAACAGATTAGCTGGTCAAAGCAGCGTTTTATCGTTAAACAAGTTATTATCATGCAGCAGATCTGCCCCTGGCTGTCTGCTATCACAGTCGAATTCAACATAGTTTGGCATTGCTATCCTTGGCCAAGAAACGTACTTCGGGTCATTGAAAGAATGCGCTAACACGCGATAAAATCGTCTACTGCAAACTAGCAATTGACAATGATTGAACGTATTTAATCCCAATGGAGCGTAATGACAAGAGATGTATTTAGAAAAAAATATTCCTTAGAGAATACTTCGAATATTTGATCTCACTTCAACCGTACGTAAGCTTAAAACAATATAAGGCTATACACTTAGCTGTGTCTTGCACATGCGCTTTTGTATTCCTTAAATAATGTTCCATCATTGCTACCGTTGATTGTTGTCTGCATTATATAATTGCCTGTTGTAGACTTGGTGCACAGAGTCACACAAAAGGCTATGTTTTGCAGCCAATTTCTTTATTTATCACGATTCAATCACCGTCAATCAATAAAATATTGAGGTCATGGGAAGCAAATAATTAAACATGGATCAATAAAACCAATAGTAAAACGTCACTGACCTCTTCAGAAGGTTAGAATTAGAGATACTTAGAATGACATCGTGT
Source organism: Urechis unicinctus (assembly GCA_034190875.2). Classification (NCBI taxonomy): domain Eukaryota; kingdom Metazoa; phylum Annelida; class Polychaeta; order Xenopneusta; family Urechidae; genus Urechis; species Urechis unicinctus. The sequence continues at coordinate 59,921,381 of CM067343.1, read as the reverse complement.
GGCGGGATAAAATTGTAATTATCATGCATCATTGTAAGGGAATTTTCCACCCAAATTAAAACAAACATTTAAATGCTACCAAACCGTAAGCATACTAAAAGTCAGCCATAGAAACAGTAGGATTATGAGCTCAGACGCATGAACATAATCGCTAATGCAAAAGTCATGGAATAATCAAAACTTAAACATCGTGACAAACAAAAGTTCAAAAGTTTTAGACGATCTATTCTTTCATGATTAAATATTTCGACATCTTTACATATGTTGATCTTGACGTGGCAACGCTTATCCGGATCTTTCCATAAAATCGAACGCGACATCATATGGGTTTATTTACAGCCGCTTAACTTTCTACATTCATAAATCATCCAGCTGGGTGAGCTATGTAGTCAATAGTTTACCCGATGAAGGCAACAGCGCATGCAAGCATATGTGACAATAACACTAGTTTAGGTCTTTGCTAGACAATAGTATGCATATGTATTTGAGACATACATATTGCAGGATTTTAACCATCTGAAATTAGGCCAATGAGTGTATTGGTGCATACAAAATTATACTAATACAGGGATTGCAAATGTGCCTATATCGTGAGTCGGTCGAACATGCCTTTGCCATTCGTGAGGCGATTGAATTGAAAGTCATCTGATTAGCACCTACTCTGTTATAAAGCCGATATAATGTTTGAGAGCATTTGCCGATTATTTTTTTAAAGACGAAGCAAACAATTTCTGACAAATATCTATATCATCCGTCACCAACGCCATTTTCACCTATATTGCCTTCTGCTTAACTTCCCCTCCAACTATCACTCGTTATGGTATGATTATTTACTGTCTCTAAGATTGTCGCTGAATTCCCAACTAAAACATTATGCGAATGTCACGTATATTAAATCTCGTTTCAGTTGAGTGGCAATCCAAACGACTGGGCCGTGAGAGTCCCGTTGAGGCTTGACAAAGCAATCTGCAAATCAACACCTAATCCAGTAAGCGAATCGAGAAAAGAGTACTTAACTCTAAGGAATTAAAATGGATGCACCAATGTGTACGATATACGGCCGGTTGAGCTAACACCATACAGTTACCTGAATCCTCTTACGGGGGGCGTTTTACAATAATAATAACCAAGTGCCACCCATGTTATTCATTGCATAAAAAACAGTCAAGTTCCTCCAATTTGCAAATCAGTATATTTTGGGGAGACATCTTGGCCTCACAAAATATAAACAGGGTGGTGCATTTGCCATACTTTGCTTGTTGAAAAGGAGTGTTCAAATATTTCGTCATAATTATAAGGGTCTAATCGGGGAAGTAAAACGTTACTTAGTGATTTTGCGGAAGTATTCTGACATTAATGTAAACAAGCTGCCCGGTAATAATCGAAGAGCGTTTAGTGTATATATCTTCATCAATGCTACTTCCTTAGTACGTATCCCTCCGTTGTTGCCGTTGTAAAGGCACCTTAACACTGCTGCTGAAAATCGAACTCAGGCCATCGCTGAATTTCTTTTGTGTAGTCTAACTGACTGATCATACACGCTACTCCGCATTGAACAAAGAAGTGTTCAATCAATATAGAACACTTTCGAAATCATATATATACATCACAGCGGGAGAAAACAATATCGATTATAGTGCACATTTCTGAAAGTTAGAAGCTACAAACAGAGTGTTAAGGCAATACTATGTAAATTATATATTCAAAACAAAGCACATCCCATCTCCGAAAGAGGATGAACCCGATCCGGTAGCTTAATAGTACTGTGCTGGACCTTCGTCTCAGTGGCGTGGGTTTCGCAGCCCTGTCATGTTTGTGCCAAGTAGACGCTGGCATTTGAGGGGATCTGTCCAAGCATCACAATCATTCTCATCCATCACCTTTCGATTTCACCTGGTTGTTGAAAGTGACGTTAAACCCCAATATTACCATTACTTTTTTAACGTTTGGTACATCAGAGCTAGAACTTAGAATAGGTTCATTAATTAACTACATTTTTAACGCAAAAGCTAAAATTTCACACAAATAATTGCAGTGATATATCATAAGCTTGCACGTTAAATCAGTATTGCAGAAGATATATCCAGTTGATACTCTTTATAGTTATTATTCACAGATAACTATCATTAATCTACAATAAATGTCAGCTGTTTGATTACCAACAGCAGCAAGGTTTATAAAGGGAACTTTAACCTCGCGTACGTCTCATAACGTAACAAAATACTGGTTGATTTTACGCTGGTTTTTTTTCGAACTGATAGAACATGCTCATATCCTTGGTAAAACGTTGTTGCATACAGTGCCAAGTAGACGCAACCCAGCGAACAACTCCTTATTGGAGCAAATAGCAAAAAGCAAGATCCGGTAAATTACTCATATAACCACGGCACCACTTTCCCATTTACAACAACTATCAAAAAAGCGCATTCGAGTGCAAGGGTGTCATTTAATCATCCAGCCAACTCGCATTTAGAACACATAATAAGCTTTGTCAGCTTGCAAACCTTTATGGCGTGCCCAGCATATAAATGGGGTCAAACAATGGATTGTGAGGCAATAGCAGCAGTAGTAGATCAGGCTTTATTGAAGTAGAAATATCCTTGTACTACAGAATGTTTGTGTCAATAACGGTTGAGTAAGATAACGAGAGATGTTAGCGCGCTTTGGGTAAGTGACCATCATCAGACTTATTGAGATAAATAGCAGAAGTTCGCTTCTGTATGAATTAATTTATTCTGCGACTCAATATATCTGCATGTATATGACAAAATTACCTTAAAAATTAATGAGTCGCTTTTTTAAGTTCTATTCAATATCAAGCAGTAATTTCATCTTCCGCACATCCGTTATAACTTATGAGGAATAAATTTTTTTAATGATGTCCTTGTATTTACGAGAAAAGACGACTCCTCGGTGAGATAACAGTTTTTTTAAGCATAAAACTGTACCGAATTGTCATGAGCAGTAAGTCATACAGCAGAAAACGGCTCTGGATTAGCATTTTGTCTTTTTCGATGACAACTCTGACTTATAAGGCGTGGACTGGATTGAGATTCGATTGAAGTCTGATCAACCACAAAGCGACAAAATCACCGACGGCAGATAGATATCATGCATGAAAATAAAGAAAAATATTAATAAAGGCAGAAATGGACATAAGAACTTACTTCTTGTAAACCCATTGCCTCAATTGGTATTATATTTGAAAGACGTTCTTTATTTGTGAGCTGATGGAGTTATATATAAATGCACTATCAGGAACGTACATATCTCAGAGGTGTTATAAGTCATCATATAAGTTGGGCAGCATATCGCATTGGCATTTAATTTATAAACAGGAACGGCAGTCAAACTTATACGCAATCAACTGTATTTGGTGGCAATGTTTTAGTCGATCAAAATAAGCACCTTCACGTGATGAAAACGAGGTGCACTCGGTTATATGAATAAACTCTTAATTTTAGCAATGAAACAGGGCAATGATTACATAAACGATGGAATAAGAATCCCTCTGTGCGGTGCTTTTTTTGCCATAGGTAGAGAATAAGTGATAACAATATTGAAACATTGTAACATTGCAAAGGTATCAGTATGGCCTTCAGATTTTGACCTGTTATATCCTTTCATTCGGTTTTTGTGCTATAAACCCTAACAAACCATATATATCAATGTAGTTTTTGCAAAGTATTGTAACCCGATTTCAACTGGCTTGTATCAGCCTTAAAAGCCCTTACATTCATTTGGATGAGCAAGTTAAATCTCCTTTATAATGCACACGTTAATTGATTGCTTACTAAATATTCCGATTAAATGACACATACCATGAGAAGCAGACCTACGCCGCGTTTTACTTTTGGCTGCAATATTTTTCTGCGGTAGTGTATGCTTTACATGCGTAGGGGACCCGATGTGATTTTTTCTGCCACTGTCTGCTCCGCGGGATAAATATCCCAAAGCTGCGAATTGGGCGTTGCACCTGAACAGACTCGCGCCCACATTAAGTCATGCCGAGCCTCCATACTTTAATGGAGTGCTAAAAGGAACAACATAATACATGCTCATTTTACATGGTGGCTAAAACAAACCTTATTTGGCATATTTTCAGATATCATAACGAGGGTCATCTTCTACAGCTGTGTTAAAGGTTCATACTAAAATCATCGATTTGAAAGCGATGCATAAATGTGCCTGTTATTTTACATTACTAAAATTAGTGAGTTCAATAATAATGTTGACAGCAGTGGGTAATTGTATAGATATAAGCAGCACAATATGACCTAATTGTCTTATTGTCTGATTATCATTTTATTTAGTCGCATTGTAGGATCAAACGCTTGAAGCCAATGCAGAAATAGACGTGATCTAGGATTGATATGACAAAGATCAGCAATGGATTGCTACAACACTGTCCAATTATCACCACATATTCAGTACCAGTGGATATTGGGTGACTATATCGATGTCACGCAATCCGATTAACTTCATACGCAATGATACATGAACGATTGTAATGTCGGATTTTAATTTCAAAATATGCATCTGGAGCATGTCTTTGATGTCCAACAAAGCAGATATATTATTGTTTTTAACTTCCATGATAACATACAGTGAGTTATCTATCTAGCTACGTTGTAGCAAAGGGTGTATTGAACTGATATGCAGAACGCATTTGAAACGTGTTTGTGGTGCGCAATGTGTTAATTACGCGACATGTTATAAAAACTGTTCCGTTATTTTTATTCCTGATGTTTGGGATGCAAATGATATATGGCAGCATAGTTCCAACATCAGACTTTTGTACAGAAAATTCCCATGCCAGGTTTCGAGAAGATATTGGCTGACTATATCGATGTCATGCAATCCGATTAACTTCATACGCAATGATACATGAACGATTGTAATGTCGGATTTTAATTTCAAGATATGCATCTGGAGCAAGTCGTTGATGTCCAACAAAAGTTGTATGTAATGGTTTTTGACTTTCATGATAACATGCAGTGAGTTATCTATCCAGCTCTACTTCCGATTTGGTTTATTTAATTGATATGCAGAACGCGTTTGAAACGTGCTTGTGGTTCGCAATGTGAGAGCGTTGTTTATTACGCGACATGTTATAAAAGCTGTCATGGTATTTATGTACCTGATGTTTAAGATGCAAATGATTTATGGCATCAAAGTTCCAATATCAGGCTTTTATACATTAAATTCCCATGCCTGTGATCTGCCATCCCGATATATTTATCGAGCTATTACCATTGTCTATTATCTATTTGTATCTGTTATATTATGTAGGTATAATATTGCGCGGGGTTTTCAAGTATACCCATATCGGCTGAAAATTAAGATATTGCCTTAAATAACATTTTGATAGACAGCCATGCGGACAAACAAATGCTATGATAGCAGAACCTATATACCAAAACCAATAATCAGTAGCTTAAAGCATTGACGTGCCAGGTTAGCAATTGTTTGTACCCCGTGTTACATACTCTTGCAAATAGTGCATAACCTGCTCTTGAGGTTGATAACAATTTTAATGGCGTTGTATCAACAAAAAAGTCGAGTAAATAATATTTTCACTCATATAACCATTATATGTTGTGAATGCTAGCACACCATGACCATAATTGCATACAATTGTATTACCTTTTGTCCCAATATTAGATAAATATTTATCATTCAGGATTCTATTTGCAGATTCTTTTCTATATCACGTTCAAAAATCTAAACTGGTACAGTCTTAATAGCATTTTAACTGTTCCACTTCGAACTAGATATCAGGCCCAAATGAACCCTACTTATGGCTTCAGGAGGAGCTATCCACCGAAATATCGCCCATATACAATGGGAATGCTTGCAATGACAGAAACTATACTAATGCAGACTCAATGAGTAAATGTTTTGTAGATTTAAAAATATTCACAATATTAAATACAGGTCAGCAATACGAAAATGTCTAATTTCAAATTCTACATCAGATGAAAAGGGTTTTAGGTGCCATTCAAATCTAGAAAAGGCAGCAAAAAAGGCTAGCAGAGTTCTTGGGATGATAAGACAGCAGCAACAGTAACTACGAAAAGAATGCAACCGTCTGCATCCACTGATTCACCGATTCCCTTATTCACTAATTTACTTATTCACGAATGTACTCATTCGCTGATTCACTGAATCACCCATTCATTCACACACTGATATACTGATTCAATCATTCACTGATTATGTCATGCAATGATTCACTCGTGCACTGATTTGCTCACACAAACACCTAGTAACCACAAACACGCTAACTCACTTATTCCCGAAATTACTGCATCATTCACTCTCTCACTCATTTATTTACGTACATACTCACTACTTCCTCCCTCTATCTCTGTCGCTCTCTCTCTCTCTCTCTATCGCTCTTTTCTCTCTCTCTCTCTCTTTTCTCTCTCTCTCTCTCTCTTTCTTTCTCTCTCTCTCTCTGTCTATCGCTCGCTTTCTCTCTTTATCTCTGTCTATCTTCCAATCTCTCTCCCTCTCTCTCTCTCACTCTCTCACTCTCTCGCCCGCTCGCTAACTGTAGACATATAGTTAATGATATGCCATTATAGTCTTTAAGACTACCTTTGCATGACACATTGCTGAAAATGCTTACAGTATAAGATGATACGCATAAATACCGTCGTTAAATATAATCCCATGATATAACATGCATATAGCATGCGGTTTGTTGTCATCATCTTAACGTGACGTTACCACAGACAGGCAATCGCAATCGTAAACAAAAAGCTGTCAATACTTATAGCGCATTGAAATATAACCTTATAAATAATTGTGATACAGCATGAAATCAATCTGATTAACGATACATATTTGCGTCTTGAAACAGCGCACATAACTACTTCAATGGCTAAGAAACATCAATGAAAATACCGTTGTCCTAAATTATCCACTAATAAATTCCCAACAACTTGTATGCGTATGATAAATTGCATCTATCATTAGTGTAAGACGCATACACAACGGCAATGTCAAAACATGATAAGAGTGAAACAACCGGTCAGTCATTCAGTTTAAGTGAACGTATTTTTTGCTATGTGATATAGATATTTTCGAGCATCAGGGACGGATGTAATTACGTTTGTTAGAGATTGTTCCAAGGTATGCAAAGGGCGTAAGTCGTCTGATATAAATAAATCCATCTCATCTCTTCTGAATAATCGCTTTGAGAGGAGAGTATGATATGCGCCAATCACGTGTAACCTAACGATCCTCCCATTTTCACCTTTAACAATGTACCAGCAAGAGCTAACTTTGCAAGTTTTAGCAAAATAGCTTACGTCTCATCTCAAACCAGACATTCTATGTGCAGAAATAGGATAATGCGTCTTATGCAGCAATAGTATCCCTTAAGCCCCTTGCAGGTACAATATGGATCATTATCTGCCTCGCACTTGTCATTTACGCAAATCAAGTAGATGTTAATTTTGATACTTTTTCAAGCCAGCATTGGCTTGTTTTCATCTTCCGCTGCCTATCACGACCCACTCGATTGTGATATCTCAGAGGGTGGTCTGTATATTGCAGCCGCCTTTGAATTTCTGACATTTTTGTGTGGGATGTCCACGTCGAATCTCATGAAGTGGATTGGACATACTGTTAGAGTAGCGGTGCGGCTAGATTTTGTTTTTTAGCTCAAAGCAATAGTATGGGCTATTTGAGGCAATCGGAACCAGTTGTCATAGTCATTGAGTTGGATTTATTTGACTCTTAATGTTTTCGGTCATCGTCACAAATCGCACCAGAACACATGTAGAGCACGGATGTAGAATTGGGGCTAACAAATGAAGCATTGTTGTCACTTTTGATCTGCTCATATATTTACGGTGCTTTGCCACCATAACAAAATATGCCCGTGTTGTTTTAGTATCTACAAATCTCAGGGTAGTGTATATAGCCCAGATAGATATACACATACTGCATTGGATCTTCGTTCGTAACCAAACTCTGACATACCGGCCACCAGCTAAGTAGCACGCCTTCGCTCTCGCTCTAATATATCTGTATCTCCTTGAAGGAATGGTGACCAATCTTGAACTGAATAATGCTTTATAAAGTTTGATACAAACTCCCTTAAGACGTTCGTCTTATCACGTCGAGAACTATGGTACCATTTTCTATGGGTGCACTCCATTGGTTGCTGGATTTAAATGACTGATCAATTATTTACTAATTAAATCCCTTTCCTCTGACATCTGAAGTAGAATCACCCATTCGGTGTTCAAACCCACCCTATATGCCGTATTTTGCATTTTGCATGCTTCAAAGCATTTGCGTATCAGTCTAACTCGTTATGTAAGCTTTGTTGTTAGCTTATTATTATGCCTGTACGGCAGTTACTAAATGGTATGTAGTTCCTGGTTCGTCTGCTATTATATTATCTGTAAATGCATTCCACTTTTCGTCCAATCACCCTATCTAATATATTCGCATTGAATGCGTGTTCCCATCCAGTCCTAATCGTATATAACAATTTGCCTCGCATCAGCAGGGTATAGGGGCAAATTTTGTTGCAACAAAAGCAACATTCCGGGAGATGCATATGAGCCTTTGACGAGTGTTTGTGTATGTTGGGTGGCACCCATTTTCTTATTTTATAAAAAAAGTTGCAAGGACCAAGACATTTAATGAACACTAGAAAGATAAGAATCGCTCCTATCATCTTCAACCCTGTCCCAGGTTAATACAATGATTTTTCTTACAACTTGATTTAAACATTGCCTATCATGTATCATAGATAGTTTATGGAACCTTAAAACATTCCTCTGCATACTAATAATCTTGTCATGCATACGATTTGTACTAAACATTAGAATTAAAATAGTCATTAAGGATTTTAACATCATTAAATGTTAAAGATGCCATGTAGTCATAGCAATAATGACATGACAAATTCACAAATACAAGTTTAAAAAAATATTCAGCGGACATTGAATAGCATGGCAACCAGTAACTTCTTTGGCCTGACCAAACATAACAAAAATAGTGCCACACTGCCGACATATTAGTCTTAGTGTGGAATCAAAACAAACTGCATAAAGATAACTTGATGCTAATCATAGGAAATCTTTAATTTAGATCCGATATTAAATAAACGCCATTCACTGTCACTGTCCGAAGAGGCTGGCGACTGACCTGTTTCCTGTTGGCGTTTTCATCGGGCTTGTCTCTCAGAAAACTAGACGGCTTTGCGACAAGGAGAACGCATAATTTCCCAGAGTTTATTAATTAATTATGATTAAATTAGTTCCATAAATCGGGCTAATTTCACTCAAACTGACTTATCTTCGAAAGTTGTATAATATTGCAAAATAATATTAATAACTGGAGTATCACTTGCGTGCTGAAATGAAGGAGACGGTCGCATCCGTGATGTAATGTTGTATAGCTTTAGCTTAAGTTCACAAAATCAGTTCAATGTATTTTATCAAAAACATTTAACGGTTTGAGTCTTTATAAATGACCAGATATGGGCCCAATCATAAGATGCTTGTTGGAGGCCAAAAATTCCAAAACCATTCGATCTGCATTGATTCGTTCAGTTTATATTCAAAAATAATATCTTAGGTATCGTAAGCTCGTTCACGAAAGGTCGGATGCACAAAAGCAGCACGTATTTATCCAGTCATTCTGTGCACTGTAACGGCTCTACCAGGCGGCCTGATTATTCCACGGTGGTCATTTGTTCAAAAACTGAAATGAAATACTAGTGTTTACTTTACCTTCCCATGAAGACCAAATGTGGGCCCAATCATTAAATGCTAGTTGGAGGCCAAGAATTTCAGCACCATTCGATCTGCATCGATTCGTTCAGTTAGTTCTCAAAAATCATATTTTAGGTGTTATAGACACTTTAACTTCCGGTCGGATGCACAATAGCAGGTTGCTTTTATCCAATTATTTTGTGCATTGCACTGGATTATTACACGGTGGTCATTTGTTCAAAAACTGAAATGAAATACTACTGTTTACGTTACCTTCCCATGAACAGGGAAATTACTACGGTAATGAGTTAGAACTATAATGTTGTGTTAATTCCTCCCCTCTGTGAGCACCATTGGGCAATGGGTACGTCGTTTCGCCAGACCAGCCATAAGAATGTTATAGTACTAGCACTCATATGACATCGATTGAATGGCTCAGAACCGTTTGTTAATCGTAGTCCTCTATCTGAAACCTAACTGGTAAGCTGTAAACATACCTCACCATGTAAACTAAACAACGCTGGACTGTTGTCACAACGTTTGTGTCTTACTTGCTCCACCGCTTCTACTGAAAAAATCTATGATCAAAACTGTTATGGTGTCGCCTATAAAATATATTCTCTTATTTCTGTGCATTTATCAATTCTGGTAAATATTTTGTGAATAAATAATGATGCTGTTGAAACACGATGATAGCAGCATTCGGGTTAAAATACAACAGTTGAGAAGAACACAACCATGCGAAACGAGAAAATCGTGTTTTAATTTATGTTAAGCATTCAAAAATGGCTAATTATTTCTGTCAGTTTTCAATATTGCATTGATATATAATTACTGATCGATCAAAGCATTATTGTTCAGTGAATTTGTGTATTGCATCTGCCATTTGTACGCGGCCTCACCACGATTTAGATTATATGTGCAATGTAGTCATAGTCAATTTATCTTTAATATGCTTTATTGCTTTGATCACCAGTTGAGTTTGTGGTTTAACTTTTAAGTGTGGAAAATGGTTGCTAGACGTCCCGTTACCAAATGCCATATTTGGAAACAGCTTGCAATCTCGTCTCTGATCTATAACATTGCATGCTCATTGGTCTTCAATACAGTATTGTTTGTCTTAAATAAATTATATAAAACAAATCAATAAGGAACTAACCACATTGTGGCAAACCGCTTATAAGTTTATTTTATTAAAGTGCATCAATATTCAGTGAAGAAAAAGTGTTCTATGACAGATTTTCTACCACTTTTGAAAATGAAATCCGCATAATCGAGTCGAGTTGACAACCACTGCTATTTAAGGGTCTATGTGAAGTATAATTGCTTAGTTTTGAAAGGAAGTACATAAAGCTCAGTTGGACACTTTTGTGACCATAATCAAATGTTTATTAATCGCATATATTGAAAACTTGTAAACCATTTGGCGTTTCCGATACACAGAGAGTATAATAGGAGACATTTTTGCAAACGGGAAAAAACCGTAATAATTAATAATAGCACAATCTGCTTAACGTAAGGTGTCATGTTGGTCAAGGTAAAGTGACGCAAATCATTCATGTAATTTGTTCAACAAAATTTTAAACCACTACATTACTTACATGTTGCTCTTTTGTGATATTTTATAACTTATCGCATTTGTGTTGAGAGTAGGTTCTAAATTAGATACGATCACCATAAATTGTACTGAAGGAAGTTGATTTAATATATTGAGTTACGAAGGAAGAAATTACTGCAAACACTGTTTGTTTCGTAAATGTGGGTTGTTTCGACTGCAAATATAATAATTCACGTCAGAGACCAATGTAGTAAGATGACATGTGTAACACTAGTTAGCGCATTCAAACATTTCTCTGAATGGTAAAATGTGAGCTAACAGTACACAAACATGTGCGCTTCGTGATGGTTAAGGGCTTCTCGGTGGCTGATTCTCTTTTTCTTAAGATACAAAGACAATATGTCAGTTGCTCTTAATCTATTATGCGAGCGAAACATATCCTCCAACATATATGACATCAGGACCATTTGAAAAAATACCCTCACTTTTTTCAGGTATCTGGGTAAAAGAGCAAGAGTATTACAATATGTGTACTTGTCGAAGCGGGAACAGTAAATGTATATCATGGAACAAGTAGAAAGTCAAACAAAATAACTTACAAAGTATATGTGAATATGTGTACGATTTCAAACACATTCCATACTTTGCTCGAGCACTCAAAAGAATTTGATTTTACCTTCAAAAATTCAAAATAGCGTTTCGATGAACTTTTTTAACCAGCATGCGCCGACCATTGATTTCTCAGAAAATCTACAAAGCAATGGCAGAGATATATATATATATATATATATATATATATATATATAGATATATATAGATATATATATATATATAGAGATATAGATAGAGAGATATATATAGATATATATATATATATATATAGATAGATATATATAGAGAGATATATATATAGAGATATATATATATATATATATATTTGCACATATATATATATGTATATATACATATATATATATATATCTGTATAGACATATATATATATATATATATATATTTATATATGTATATATATATAAATATATATATATATAAATTTATATGCAAATATATATATTTATATATATAATATATATATATTAAAATATATATATATATCTATTTATATACATATATTTATATATATATATATATTTGTATTTATATTTATATCTATATATATATATATATATATTTAATATATAATATATACATTATTATTTATATATGTATATATATATATATATTTATTTATTGTTTTATATATACAGTCGTACAATCGTATAACCTACTAGTTATGATGATAGTTGCCGTGGTTTATGCATGTTTCAATAACTGATTCAACTGTTACATTGCATGCCGTTGCGTTCTTTGCTTGTTCATGATTTGAATTACCGTTTATCGTTTCTTAAACCTTGATTATCAGAGGAATGAGATGTCAAACCAATTGTAGATAAAGTGGTTGCGCATTAAGAGAATGTATTTCTGTTGTCTTCTCAACCCGCTCGCAGTATTCAGCAGCTTGAACCTGACATTGACAGACATTCCACGAACAAGCGAACACACACACAGTCACAAACACAAATTCAAACAAGCATAAGCTTGCACCAATGTTTTCACACATGAACAAAAGCACGCGCGCGCATTAATTCGTGCAAGTAGACATATTTATCAATATATAAACTTTTTCAGTGATTGTCAATTTTGTTGTATTAACAGCGGTTGTGTTTTGCGTGTTCTGTGTGTTTCAAGCGTCTCAAGCCCTTCAAGAGTACCTTATGGAGAGGCGCATAACTCTCTCAGTAATGCAGTGGTTATTTTGTCTACGTATGGCCCGTAGGCCTGACTTACCATTCTTCCTGGAATAATTTTAAGAAAAAAGCTGCAACCTTTGAAGTCGTAAGTAGTTTGACCTTTAAATAATTAGCTTCAATTTGTTTCGTACAAACATACTTGGCGCGATCTATCGTTGAGCTCATAGCCACGAGAGCGCCAATCACAATAACCTAAGCCATTCTGAAGTGGCTGGTAATTGTACAAATTGCACCAAGATAACAAGGACAATGGAAAAGAATTAAAATGTGAACGCATCAATCATAAATTGTGCAAATGGACTGAGTATTTGTTTCGTGATGAAGAACTCGTCATTGCTTGAGGTTTTTTGGCGACGGTTTTACGATACATATACAATTATTATATGTTCATATACTTGTTTCTTTATGCAGATATGTTTATCGTTAAAAGCGTTCTATTTCTTGTTGGTAATTAAATGATTTGATAAGATTTGTCTTGAAAGCAGCGAGGATATAAGAAACTATTTAGTTGTCAATATCATTAATATAATGACTATCTGTCGACAACACCAATAACCATATTATTTGCATAGAGAGTACAGCCACGACGGATATTGAGCTTAGGCCCATCACCACGGACCATGGTAAATTAAGACCTATTTTTCATCACGACCACATTCACTGAGCGGTCTGTTAAGGTTGGTTTAGTGCACGCTGACTTCTACCATATTCCCGTGATGCAGCTGTCTTTGCTCAGCAAACTTAATTAGAACAAACCAGTACAAGCAGACTAATGCACCATAAGTCCCATATGCCTACTGTGGAACGTAAATGATAGTAAATATATGTTTTGGAGTTGCCCTGATACGCACCAATTGTAATGCCTGATATCCTTATCCCTACACATGATCCTATTGCACGCCTGTGTGTTACAGAGAAGGGCACTATGAGGGTACAGCTGTTATACATTGAAAGGCCGTGATGAAAACATGGTTCCCAGAAATCAAATCCAATCGAGAATGTACGTAGGGGCATAAAGGCATGTGTTTAGCACTAATTAAGATGGATAAAAGATCCATAACCCATAATTATATTCATTTCTAGCTTTCAATTAAGTGTTATCCGGAATTCAAAACCAAGCTGACTTGATTTCATCAGTTGATGGGTGACATCATTAGTGCTTAACTTACATGATGACCATATAAGCCACAATTGGAAGGGACCATGCAACCAAGTTGATAGTAAGTTAAAAATGGCCCATTAATTTGATATCTGCTGCACCATCAGATTAGCGGTAACACTTAATGTTCAATAAACTTGATCCAAATTAAGATTTGGTTAAAATCGAATATTGCAGGGCTCTCAGTAGCCTTCAATTCTCAAGTGTCCCTGGACCCCTCGAGTACAATGCTCCAGTATCCCAGCCAAACATCAGGGTTCTACAGTTAACCCGAAGAATCCCAGGGCAAAAGAGATGTCGAGAAAGATGATTTATTAAAGAAATATAAAACAATATCATGCAAACATTTTGACATGCATTGCAACGTGCGTATGAACATTTTAGAACGTCATGAAGCCTTCATAGCTGTCCTTCAAAGCTCAAAGCATAGTTTGTGCGATGCACAAGCTCAGCACGACTCCGATATGATCCATTATCTTCGATGCCAATATATATGACAAAACGTGATCCATGTCAAATTTGAATAACATAAATTCACATAATTTTTTTTCAGATTGGACTAGCACAAAATAATATCGGTATTGGTATAGCACATAATTAGTAACTAACAATTGATTAACATTTGTACTGAATCGGAATACCTCTTACAAATATGTCATTGAATTGAAGTTGGAAACATATGTATACATAGGAAATATATCAGGCTGATATTTTGATTCAAAAAGCTGCATCTGCAATTGAATAATAGCTGACGTAACAGATAATGCGTAAATAAAAACTGCAGCCATAATTCTAAGCAATGATGTTACAATAGTTGTGTTGAATTCATAATGCACAAAGATATGTGCCGTTGTCGGCATTGACGCTTTTTAGTCTGCGCCACTAAGCCTTGTGTTGGAAGTATTGCACATGCATGTCCGTGATATATTCAGCTTCAGGGTGCCATTACAATTGTTTAAATGCCCCAGAGGTGGTCTTCTGGGGCAATTAACTTGGTCGATGAAGTGCGTACACGACAAGTTGTTGACAGTGATGTACATCTCTACCATTATCAGCAAAAACACAGATGGGAGGCACGGCTTCAAGCCCACTAACTGTCCGAATGAAAACCCAGTATTGAACAATGCATTTACCTATCGAAAAATAGAACTTTAACGAACCGTCTGGATCTATGTTTAGTTGAACTAGTTTATTTTTGCTATTCGAGCATCTTGAACAATTGTTGCTGTGGAAGCAGCTGGTAGTATCACATGTGTTAAGATGTGGCTAGGAGCCTCTAACGAGCCAATTGACATCTTGCACAACTACTTGACTTGACTTGATATATTTCGTTACTGCCAAGTTTGCTCGAATGATGTGTATTGACGTAGTTGCTATCATCGGATTTGCGAACCGTTTAAGATGGTCAAGCTAATTAGAGCAGTCTTATAGGATATTATTAAATTCAACTGAAGGAAAATTAAGGCCCAATAAAAGGTAAAACTGCAAGCGTTATCAGAAGAATAATATTGGCATAATATTAGCATTGTACGAAATAACATGTTACATTAGAAATTGGAATTTAAATTTAATATGAATGTTATCAACTATTTGCAGCAATTTCGACGTAAACATTAGCTTCATTTGTTTGGATATACCGTTTGTGGATATCATGTTACACTTTATGGGAAAATTTGCAGCTGCTATGACAAGTTACCCAAGTTGCATCAGTAAATAGTTAGAACACCCAGGTTATTAAAAACATCAGGGTCTCATCTATATATGTATCGCATGGCACCCTATTCTCAGTTGGCAAGATTAGGCAAGTCTCACCCAACAAATTATCAAAGCATATTCTGATCAAATAAACAAACAAGTATAGAAACAATAGTATTGATCTAATCATCACTAATACACTACAGTCACTAGTTGGTGGTAGCTGATCCAATGATAAGAACAACACAGTAAAACCCCGCTATCTAAAAGTCGAAAGTAATCTTGATTCGTTTGCCGCAACGCTCCAACCACACGCTATCCACTCCGTAATTACTTGTTGTCAGCGGGGTGCTGAACCGACCAGCAAAAGAAGCACCTCTTACTTCCCATTTGGTATCTACAGATGGGTCCAAGGGAGCAACAAGCGCATCACCAGGAACACTAAAATACGTCTCAAAATCACTGGCGTCGAAAGAAAAAAATCAAATCACAGAGATCTATAGTTGAAATCATCATCACAGGCAGCTTTGGCTCTCATATTTACAGGTCCTAGGCAGATACCTTACATAACATGTAAAGTGAAATTAATATTGACCGAAATTATGTACGTTTATTATTGTGACAGAGCAAAGTGGATAGGCCTGTTTGAAAAATATATTATTTTTTCTCTTAGGAGCAGCAGTCATGTTTGCATCGCGGTCACTCACACGATCACTGAAGGTTCGAGTGGTTTTACGCAGTATGCTATATTGGTTCATACAACGCTACGAATTATATTACTACGGTGTAAACCTAACCATCCGTTTTAAATCCGTATGGTCAGTCTCGATTCGAATCAATGTTGCAGTTCAACTATTATAGCATTTACTGAGAACGTAATGTTTAAAACAATTAACGAACACAATAATCGTGTCTTTGATTCCTACATTTTGTGTACAGCTGGAATCTCTTAGAGATAACTACATTTCCCTTTCGTTTAATATGATAGTTATTATGCCGCAATTATGTGGTCATTCTCGTATGTCTAATGATTTTCTCGCAACATCAATTCGCTATCTTAACCATGTGCTTTTTCGTTTCCTCATACTGTATAAATTTGTATTCGAAACCAATTACTTGAAGCACAGCTTATAACGACGTTCTGTGTGGCGGAGATCTTTTTGAAGGATGACAGTCTTACTTGGAATATCGGTGTCTATGTAGCACGTTGACTTTACGATGCTTGATGCTTCAAAAGTGAATTTATGCCTCAACGTCAATCTGTAGCTGTATTTACGACCCGAAGCTAAAGCAGTTCCTGTTAGTCCCGATGGCTATGTGGCTAACGACCCCTGTTGGTACGCTGTAGTGCTGCTTTATCTTCCCAAAGGAATAAGGTAGTATTCTGCATTAGTGATGAGTAATATGATATGCTATGCAGTAAACCAAAGCTGGTTGAAATGACATGCTACGATTTCCATGCATTCATAACATTGCAAAGTTACTCGTTTGAAATCTGACCGTGGTAATTGTTTCACATAGCAATAGTTGTCCCTGGCTAAATACTGCATTTCTGGTGATTATTGAACATTTCAATGTACCAAAAGCACACCAGCAGAGAATAGCCAGGATATTCCCACAGATGTGGTACTCTCCTTGATAACATAATTAGAAATATCCACCTTATAACGTCATAAGCAACCTTTATTCTATAAATATACAGCTGCCTTTCAGCCGTACTTATAGCGAACATACGACTTTCTACAGTCAATGCATTGTATATAGCTCAATGACTGGAACATTATACAATTACCACTCACCTAACAAATTGATTCGGGTTATTAAGGTAGTGGTCACGAACCGGCCCGGATGCAATTAGGGTAATTACTGTTGCAGTGCCTTCCGTGCACATATGTGCGCAATACTTGAAGAAACAGTCATACAAACACCGTATTTGTTTTATCGGCATCATAATAAAAGGAGCGACTGTGTGGGAACGGTGGTTTCAAATTATTCCCTAGTACATTTGGGAGTTGTAATATTTTTTTTCCTTTCATGAAATGTTGATGCTCTAGCGGATATACTGCATCTAATCATCATACAACATGTCTGTGGTACAAAGGCGTCTGTAAGTAAGGAGGAGATGCGAATATGGATTCCACGTGACATAAGCGATATATTCACCAACAATCAATTAGAATACGCTAAAATGAAAACCAGATATATAATAACACTAGTTGGTCTTTTATTGATCAACTAGACGTCGTTTTGAGTTGGGCATCCTGCTAGCACCAATATGCAATAAAGACGGCTCTCAGAACAGCAATGAATCAATAACTACCAATTGTTTTATGCTTATCGCGATTCTAAGGGTTGTAATATTATTTGGAATTAACCCTATAGTTCATAATACGTGCTATTTTATTGCCGTTGGTTGAAAAACGTAATCAAACTTTACCGCGCAGCCTGACTAAAGATATCAGTTCCGTGCTTGATAGCTATTCCACCGTAAATTATAGGCGGCCGAAATATCTTATTTATCTACGACAGCCTATACTGTCAGCGTTAATGTTATTGCACACATATTCATTGCATTCATTTTCATATCATTCATATTTAAAACTCTTTACCTTTATACATACTTAAATTCTCGCAAAAAATCTACGGACGCAAAGGAACACGATCCGTTAGAGATCCAAACTGTCCTGATAATATAGGCTATACGATTTGATCATCGCTCCATATAAGGACTTACATCACAAATATAACCAGGCAAATATACCGTTGGGAGCGGGACAATATATATAAATGAATTATTCCACTGATTTATGAACAGCTCAGCTGTTGAAAACTACTAGCTTCTGTCCTCATTTCCCGTCTCAAGTATTAAAGATGATTACCAAGAAAACAAATACAATGTTATTAGTTAGTGAGCGGTTGCTAAATTGACAATTATTTGCATGTACATAAAAAGCGCCACAATCGACGCCGTGAGTTGTTTTACCTTCAGGTAAGCTTGTTAGGGATATTTATGTATCATCAGTGGATGCAGACTGTCATACCATGCATAGTGTATGAGGCGCCAAATGACATATTCGGTGTGTGCAATACCAACTACGGTCAAAATGACTAATGAAAATAATCAACATTCAAGTAACTCTTCGCTAAAGTGAAATTAGTGCAGCTGTACTTATTCTTGTGTGGATGGTCTTGGAAGTAGAGCAAGGTAAGGTATACATATCCATGATGCTAAACAAAGGGATAATCGTGAATCAGTGTGTTTCCTTGTTCCAATGTGTAGAGATGCGTAATGATAATTTTTATAGTGCGTTTGCTATATTTTCTTTATTATTGGCATGTCAGCTGTTCGCCCATTTTACGCTGTGATTAATGTAGCGTGGTCTTTGTATTTCTAATGATTGATGTATAACAGGTCGGAGTTGAAACCATCCGCAACCGTACTCTTGTCCATAAACTAGGTAAAGATTAGTTTAAGATGAAATTTACCATCGGTTTATTTACGACATTATTTACCACATCAAACAAATAATTTTATTAAAAAGTTTAGAGTCATTTCCCCCAAGGGTGTAATTTCAGTATTTAAACGATAAACATTGAATTGAATTCACTCCATTTATTTTCATATACGAACACGCACACGTATATTTACGCCAGATATATTTATAACTACCAATTTATCGTGGAATAGTTGGGACCCCGAGTGGCATAAGCAAATTGAGATGTTAAGTCACGGACAAGATGTGCTATACGGCTATCCCCGAAAAAATAATCTTGAATAGCGCACATGTTGTCCGCAACATCGTGGCTATAAGAATACTGTTATTGTCAACTTGTCACTTACTAAATGATTTGTAGTGTATCTGATATCAAACTTTCATTGTAAGAGTAATCATCTATCGTTGATTTGGTAGTATTGTAGTATATCGCTGAAAAATACCGTTGCATCATATTGAGTTAGCTTAATATAAACCACAACTAAAAATTCCATTCAATATGGATAACATACTATGGGAAACATATTTGGCAGAACTTACCTTACGCATTAAAAGTTAATGCGATCAATATTAACAACACAAGTACTACCAGTACGATTTCAGTCGCAACTACATTTCTTATAAACCTTAAGAACCCTAATACAACTAATGAATAGTAATGCTCCCCTGGAGCACAATGGTATAATCCTAGTACCCAAGCTAACCAGAGTCCCATGGTATCTAATCAAACGCAATACACTTACTTTAAGTGATTGACTGTTCAGTCTCACAATCAAAACAGATTTAACGGGACGTTTCTAGATACCCCCAGTATATACCCAAACCAATCCCCCATAAAGAGATGATACCAAGGAGTCGCGCATTTCAAAAACAACAATGCGCCAACCGTCGAAACGTCGAGTTTTATTCCTCCTATCCCCAAACACCTACCATAACAAGCCACCCGTTCAGCAGGTCTTATCCAGCCATTCAAAAGTAACCTTCCTAACGGTATCACAATTATTTCTTGCCTTAAGGCTACATTTGCGCTCGATAACAAATAAATATACATTTCCTGATAGCTTAATGTTGTAGAATGTTAGCATAGTTTTTTCCTCGGTGCCCAAGGTCTAAAAGGTTACAGCGAGAGTAAAAATGTTCGGGAAGAGAAAGATTTTACGGAAGTTAATTGCGTCACTATCAGTTACCAGTGCATCTGATGGGGAAACTCAAGTATTGCAACCTTGTCGAAAATTGTCTCATAATTGTTTTTATGTAAATTGACTTTATCTCATGCTACTTGATACAATTTACCAGAGACATCTAAATATATAATATTAATAGCTGTTTTGTTCTACGATTGAAATTCATGCAATTCATCTAAAGGGGTAAGACATGTGCAGCAATCTGTGCGTAAATTAAGGTTAGGAAATTGAATTGCAAACCATTCATTGCAGCACATTATTAATGGTTTCTTAAAAAAAAGAATTAAATGGACAAAAACTTCACGAAAGTGGTCAATAATAATTGTGTCGTATATTTTCATTTAACCGAATTTTGCATTTTTTCACAATGAGCCTTTTGTCATCTGTTACTTGCACGACCATTCCTGCGGTAATACATGGGGGTGATAGAGCTTGAAATGGCTAATGATACGGATCGCCGACACGACCGTTGCTGTCACGAAAGAGGGACGCATTATTATATACAAACATTTCAAAATTAACGACATAAAGTATAATCATAATTCGCCACACATAATGAATCTCTTTATCAGCAACTGACTTTTTCGACATCGTTACCTAATTGGTAATTACACGGGAAATCAAAGACTATCGGAAGACAAAAAAACACTTATTATACCTATTTATATCGCCAACTACGTAGGCACAATGTTCAATTACTCATGCTGACAATCGGCAAGCAGTGCAAGAAAATTCAATGCAGCGTATTGTGCTTGGACTCACATTGAAGTATTTACAAAACAAGACAAAGAAGAACACGTAAGAACACGATGGTTATTGGCTATGCTAAGCATTCGCAATGACAAATAACAGGAAGATTGGTCGCTCCGACCAAATCGAGACCTAACACCGCTATTTTTCCTGGGTAGGACCAACACACACACACAAACACACACACAATCACACAACACACACACATACACACGCATACACTCTCACACCCACACACTTAAACACACACACACAAACACATTAACACACACACAAACACACACAGTACAAACAACACCCACACATACACACACATACACATATATACGTAGGTATGCATATGTATATATATAGGTATATATATATACATATATATAGGTATACATACACATACATATATCATATATATATGTATATATACATAAATATATATATATATATATATACATAGATATTTATTTATATACATATATATATTAATATATACATATATATATGTATATATATATATATATTTATATGTATATATATTAATATATATATATATATACATATATATGCATATATATATAAATATATATATATATATATATATATATATATATATATATATATCTATGTGAATATATATATATATATATTTACATGCATGTAATATATATTCCGCAAATATACGAAAATTAGTATTATGAGCATTCGTGGACTACCTTTAGAGGACCCCAAAACACATGTTCGGAATAAAAAGTGCAAAAAGTATTTTCATTTACATTAAACTTTTTCATTATATAAATTTTAATATGCCAAATTTATCATTAATGAGAACAATGATGTAAAATTGTCCACGAGTAGTAGGAGACTACGAATGGGTTGTAAATGTCACTATTTATATAAATATATATATATATATATATATATATATATATATATATATATATATATATATATATATATATATATATAAATAATTATATATATATATATATATTATATATATATATGCATACATATATATATATATATATATATATATATATATATAAATATATAATATAATTATTTCAGAACCAAATTGTGCAATGCATTGCTAAAGGCGATTATCGTATATATATATATATATATATTTATATATATATATATATACATATATATATATATAAATATATATATATGTACATATATATATATACATATATATATATATACATATATATATATATATGTATATATATATATATATATATATATATATATATATATATATATATATATATATATATATATATATATATATATATATATATATATATATATATATACACGATAATCGCCTTTGTTTTAGCAATGCATTGCACAATTTGACTCCGAATTAATTATTGTACATGTAGGCCATTGAAGACTTCTTTGCTTTATTCAAGAATTGTGAAATTGCACTACAGAACCGAGCTTCATTCCCATAGGACGGATCGCGTCGTCTCACATGTTGTGATTGGTTTGTTCGGAAGCCGCCGCTTAAAGGTGCACAGCGTATTTAAACGCCAGTAAAACATCCAGGGCGAATTAAATGATGCGAAACGAAAACCCGTCGATATTGGCCGTTTGTCTTGTAAGTAAGCCTTGCTCGTGATTAATCGCGAAATACTAATCGTTTGACAGTCGATCATCGAGGGCGGAATGTTTCATTGTCGAAAAGGTTCTATTGAGCATTAGAAACACTAATCGTGATGTATGGTGTCCCAGCTCCTCTGCTAATTTAGCACGCGAAATTGGCAGCGGAGTCGGTCATTTGCCTACCTTGCTCGGAAGGTTGGCATTGGCAACCAAGAGTCTGTGGTTGACAGTGTGATATCTCAGCTACAGCGCGGATATGCGAGATTAAAAGTAAACGGCGCGGATGCTGTCGCGGTGAAGTTTCTTTGCCTAATGAAGAACAGAACGGAACATTGGTTGACGCCATTCAAGAACCGCCAGCCTTCCCTAACACCAATGAGAACAGTGCCAGTGATACCCAGTGAGACCCACTCACTATGACAGCCATGGGCACTAAATCTCTTATGTATAAGTCTCGTAACTTATTTTAGAATAAATAGCTTATTCCGACCGCGTGTGGGTCATTAGGTTTCTGTTAACGCAGAAGGCATAACAGATAGTGATGCAAAGTTGGTTGTAAGCTTCGATGGTCGCGTGTAACCAACGCATAGGCGAGGTTGGGATGGTGTGACCACTTCGACAGTAAAGCGGGAGGGGCGCTTGAATTAGGGATTCAGTGTAGAATACGGTAAGATATGATATACACATTATTTCACCAATCAGCAAGCATCAATGCAAAGCAATAGTCATGGTTATGCCAAATTGAGGCGTCTGATTATAAATGCAATTTCCGATTTGTCTCTAGACTATTACTCATAGTATATTCAACCGTCATACTTGATAAGCTAAGCTTAGCCAATAAGTACGTAGACGTCTGTCATTAACACACGGATAAAGCCACCACAAATGAGGTATTGACGCATCCTTTTCAGCATCTAAAGTACATTTCGCGAGGTAGATTGGTTAGATTTATTTCGCTGATTAGACACGAAGTGACATCTGCCGCTGGAATAATAGCAATAATCTATATGGCGTCTCCAAGTCGGACCGGTCAGAAAAAAATGGTTGAGATTTTAACTATAACCCAGTGCTGTATTTACACATCAGTTATGTTGATCAACCCCCACGGTCGTCAGTCAGGTGTTGCAATAGTGTGGATGCTACATAAATGGTGAAGATTGTGTCTATTGACATCACGTTTGTCGGTCATGTAGCTACTTTGATTTAAATCATGGTTTGCATATATTTGGTCAACGGTATCTGCGAATCATATTTTACGGAGTCCTACTTTGTGCGCAACGCTTTCGATTTGATTGTGTAAGACGATCCGAGTTCACTGCCAATGATAATGATATCCCCAACAAAGATTAGGTATGCAGTAAACGTTGACAGAATCCCCAAAACCCGAACCCATATATGACAGCAATATATGCCCATCATCTAATACTGTGTACGTCCCTTTTCATCAGCCTAGGAGACGGGCACTGACAATATTTGTATATTAGATAGATAATATAATGAAAATTAACACTGGTAGAATTTAACGTATTTCTCCTGTGCTGTATTTCCTAAAATGATAATTATCCTGTACTGTGCATTCTTGAAGAATAATATTTTTGTTTTAATTTGCATGCAAAGAAATGTGCAATAAGCCCAGGCTACAGTATACTATAACTGTATTAGTGTATACTATTACTTTTGACTATCCACAACATGCTTTTGCTGGCACTAACTTGCGGCCACAAACGCAATAATGAGAGGTTTTAACTAATACATCTTCAACTCATAGGGTAACAAAACCCCCCTGTAAGTCTGTTCAACTGTTTACCAATGTCTTACAGTAATGCAATCAACCACAATGACCGCGAATAGAATGCTGGTTGATTGGCTGTAAAGCATTGCTTCGAACCAAAAGAAAGTTGTCGCGTTGTCAGTTGGAACATCTACAAGCTCAATGGATAATAATTGGCCAATCTGACAATGAAGGTTGAAAATTATTCTAAGCAACTCGCATTCCGTAAGGGTCGATTCACAACCCAATCGATTTAACAATTAACCACACCAAAAATGCGAAGCTGAGTGCTTCGTATAATTTGCGTAAGTTGTTCCAAAGTTTCCTATACGAACCGAACTTAGGAAGACAATTGGATCAAATTTGATTTTAAATAATCAAAGTACACAATAAGCAACAGAAATTCTAAACTCTTCAACTTTATGGCATGAATGGCGTACAATAGAATGTGTATGGATTCGATACAATGCCTAATATCGCCCATAGTAGATAAGATTTTTGCTGGATCTATTGAAAAATGTTGAGCTATGGAGGAGTTACAAGACCTTGACGAGTTTGTGCCAGTAACGGATTAGTTGGTTTATGACCTGCAATGTTAACAATGGTTTGTGCTTAATTAAATCTCCATTTTATACTAGACGTGTGGGTCAATACATCTTACTCATCTGTTTTGCTGAGACTGACGTCATCTTGCTTGAATGTATCACTCTGTGCTGACACAGCTGTTTGTATGCCACCGCGAGGAAGAGTTGTGTGATCAATCTTGGGAGAGACATTGATGTTTGTAATCGAAATGATTGGCTTATGGCACAATTATAATATGGGTTGCAATGGGTTTAATATACGCAGGTCCTGTTACTGCTAAATGTTAATGTCAAGTCAGTGCTGTCCAGAAGCTAACCGCTCACTGTGCACGGAGCAAATTCATTTGAAGAAAGAGTGGCTTACTGAACTGCGTGATACATCAACCATATAGTCCATGCTGAGAGGTAAGAGGGTGCAGCTGATTTATTTAAAGTCCTTGTACAGTTGTCGCATGTATTTGTTTTAGCGGTCTTAATCCTAGCTTGGGTAATTGGTACTGTCATCGTACAGCTATACTTCATCTGCACTATTTAAAGAGATGCTTTTTATAACGACAGGCGTACCGGAATCATACATTCGGTCGAAAATTAGGGTGGTAAATAAGTCTAATAATAAAGCAATTACTTTCCATCTACAAAAATACTGCATCAACAAATGTACAAAGATACGATATCCTTATGTCGAACCATAACGTGACCTTTTAGCCGACTAAAATCTATAATTAACGTTGCTGCATAAACAACCACTGAGCATTGATCTAACCCAGTGTTTTCTAGTTGTGATTCTAAAATGCTCGGCTAGGGGCTTGCACGTTCATTCCATGTGGTATAGCGACTGTACAAATGGTATCCTATTATATGGGAAAATTTAACAATATTTGCAGATAAGCACGCCAAGGCTCTCATTCGCATTAGTGACAAGATTGTTTTATTTGACACCATAATGTAATGCATAGCTATGAATACCATGGCACTATGACATGTTAAGGAACAATGTTTCTTTATTGTTAGATGATAATGCTAATTATGTAAATCAAAACCAAACAAGGGTTAAGCTAAAATTCAGATTAGCAATCAAATTATTTGCTTAGTATTGTGGAATTGTGCTAAAATTCGGCAACATCAGAGAAATACGATTAGTCATTTCTTTAAGATTGGATAGCCATATTGTTTGACTTATGCTGACTAAAAGAACAGGCTTCATCTGCAGATTGACCAATCAGTTACCTTACTACAATTAATCTATTGCGGTTACACATGGACAAAGATGTCTATAATGCAAAATATCAAGAGTTGAGTAAGCGATGGCCATTGCTAACTTCAGCCTGATGTTTTTAATGCAGTCTTATGTGTACCAAATTACCAGACATCATGCAGGGTTTGTTTCTACCTGAAACATCACATTTATTGCTGTCATGTGGATACAATTATGAGAACTGTTTGGCATTATCCACGTTATTACCAGATCAATGTTAATTTTACTCAATGTGCTCTCGGCCTGCCATAAAGGATTTCCCTAGGGCACACCGAGCAATACATCCGTTTGCTATTCATTGCCCGCACACATGAAGGAAGCACATCGCTCTTCGTCGTAATGCATTTACTTCAGATGCATCTCATTGGCCATGCAGTCAACACCAGCTTAGTTTGATATAAGCTTGATGTATAGAGCAATACCTTGCAACCGATTTTTGAAAACTTCTGATTGGATATCTAAACTGCTGACACGTCTCATAGATTGCATATTAAGGGTGTTGACAATATTTTAAATTAGCGCCACCATTAATTACTATGTAGAATGCAACTTATTTTTTTACCCGTCTACCACAGTTTATTCGGTAGCGAAGAAATACATGAGCAAAAACAACAACACTTGAACCGGAGGCACGGGTTTGACAAAAATGTTAAGCTGTAGGTTACATAACCTTATATCATTTGAATCAGGAATTTATCAATCTGTATAACGTTTCTGAAAAAATATTCTGTAGAATAAATAACTTAATATAGTTCATGATCTAGACCCAGCAATTCGATTCTGCTTCGCCCGATAGCATTGTGAACAAATAACGATGAACCGATCAGGGTAGGAACGCAGAGAACGTCATGAGAACTAATGAATACTTGTTAAAAACAAGCTTCCTTTTCAACGCCAAACCACCACGTTTGATTTTGACTGTTCTAAACGCGGTGGAGAGGGATAATGATGAGCTTCCAGCTCCGTACGAACGTTATTCGATCGACTGTGACATTCCGACAACTCTGAGGCAGACAAAAGCAATGTCATAACACATGTACGTACATAGAGTGGCTTGAATGTGCTGTCTGGGCAAGAGAAGACTAAATGACAGTCGCCTCGTTTTGTCTTCTTTGTCCCGTTTTTGCATCCCGCTTCCTGCTTCTATGCATCAAGAGCGTTTAAGGTAGTATTTTGCCCGTGATGAGGACTATAACAAAGTGTCATGAACGTAATAGATATTTTGGTGGGGAAAACTCTTACATCATTATGATAACAAGCATTACAATTTGAATTTTGATAGTCACAATATAATAATCCAACAGTACGGATGATCCAATCTTCCTTAGCTAAATTGAAACAAGCAGCAGATTCTACTCGTCAAAACCTGGAACCGGCATTGTTTGTAGGTTACCACGGACTGGCCAAAATCATAAACCAGCCTGGCATAAACAAAGCACTGGTTTGCATGTGTTATCACATTGGACGACGCTATAGGGAAGCGCGGAATGCTAATTAAACGCCATGAACAGAATGATTTCGTTAGCTATGATGACACCATTAGCAAGTCCACTGACAGACATGAGAGATATGCAGTCGCAAGAATCCAGCTATTCAGCTACGGTGCATTGCACTTATTATTATTGTAAAGCAAATAAAGTAGTATTCAATGTATCACACGTTGGCATGGGTATGGATATTGTGCTCGGGTGCAGCGGTGCTGTTGATAATTAATCCGATTATTTTGACGTATCGTAGAAAGAAGTGTAATACATTACTGTCACGGACGCACCTTTTAGATGTGGATGCTGATTCGTTACTTGGCCATGAACGCAAATTACCTCACGACTTAAATCCTGTCTAGACAGCGTAAAACGATTTCAGACACACACCCAACGCCCCGCATCCGTTTATAGCCACAATCATTGATAAACCTAGTAAATCCTCAGCACTATACACAGCCATCCTCCAGTTGGCAGTGTTATGTAAGTGGCTACATACTTAATGCCATAATAAATGGCATGCTCAATATGTATATATATATATATATAGAGAGAGATATATATATATATATATATATATATATATATATATATATATATAGATATATATATATATATATATATATATATATAGATTATATATATATATATATTTATAATATATCTATATATATATATATATATATATCTCTATATATATATATATATATATATATATATATATATGTCTATGTATATATATATCTATATATATATATATATATATCAATCTATATATATATATGCAATATATATATATATATAATATATAGGCACACAGATATATATATAAATAAAAACATACATTTATGCATATAAATATATGCATATATATATATAACATATCAATAAAAAATAGAGACAGATAGATAGAAATATATATATAGAGAATATATAGAGAGATATAGAGAAAGAGAGAGAGATAGAGAGGTAAATAGAGAAAATAGAGACATATATATATATAGTTACATATATATAAATAGAGAGAGATAGACAGATTTATATATTTATAGATAGATTTATATATATATATATATATATATATTTATATTTGTATATATATATATATTTCTATATTAATATATATATATATATATATATATATATCTGAATATATATCTATCCTTCTTTATATATATAAATATTTATATTTTTGTATTTTTTTATATATATACATATATATATAGGTGTATATATATATATATATATATATATATTTATATATCTATATATATATATACATATATGCATATATATATATATATATGCATATATATATGCATATATATATGCATATATATATATATATATATATATATATATATATATATATATATATATATATATATATATATATATATATATAGATATATATATATATCTATATTATATATATATATATATATATATATATATATATATATATATATATATATATATATATATGAGATATATATATATATATATGTATATATATGTATATATATATATATATATATATAGATATATATATAGATATATATATATATATATATATATATATATATATATACCTATATATATATAAATATATATATATATATATATCTCTATATATATCTCTATATATCTATATATATATCTCTATATATATATATATATCTCTATATATATATATATATATATATATATATATATATATATATATATATATATATATATAAATATAGACAACGCCTCCAGCGGTCGCAAATGTGTTGGCACCTCAATTGTAATAAAACGCTAAATGCATGCTCAGCTATGGTCCATACATGTGGTAAACATTCCATAAAGGTTACAATAACTTCACACCATTGATCTATCCAATGAGTATGGGTTTGAAAGACCGTATGGGTAGTTAAAGCACCTCTGCAATCACACTATGTCTCAAAGAAGGCTGGAAACAATGACAAGACCAAGAACAAAAAGGTTAAGTGTCAGTAAGAATGCATCATCATGTCTTCGTTTCTGATTGGATTGGCGATCTAATAGGATTTGTTTCGGTTCACAGTGCAACAAAGATTGCATTTGGGCTACTGTTGAAAACAATGACTACCTTGTCGCATACCCAGTCATGATGTAAAACTATTTTTGCCTACACATATCAATTGCAATTGAATTCTATGTGATCATGGATAAGCTACGGTTTAATGTTCCTTGCTTGAATGGAGAGATATTTCATGGAAT
Organism: Urechis unicinctus; assembly: GCA_034190875.2. NCBI lineage: Eukaryota > Metazoa > Annelida > Polychaeta > Xenopneusta > Urechidae > Urechis > Urechis unicinctus. The sequence continues at coordinate 59,891,044 of CM067343.1, read as the reverse complement.
CACTCTGTGGTCAACTTTTTGAGTGCTGCAAAGATTTTGTTAAGCTTGCCAGAAGATCTTGAATAATTAAAACAGGGGTTCAAATTCCTGTGTTACCATGTGATGATTTACAACTGAATCCGTGGCTTGGGTTTAACCAGTCTATCAGTGAAGATGGCGATTATTTATAGGCCGACTTGTCATTATATTGTCAATTTGCGAAACCACTCACGTGTCTGACATTGATGTTGCTCAAATGGGGGGGGGGGGCATATTCTACAAACCATTATAAAAACAAATCATCAGCCACAGAGAAGAAGATTACAATAATGAAATACGGACTGGTTGTACCATATTATTTTACAAAAATATGAATGTAACGCACACTCTCGCAGCATGGGTTTATTTTGAGAATTGAATGCTAATAACATCAAAATCTGTGTTCGTTATCTGACACAAAGCTGCACCATAAGTGCTCATACAGTCCTAATTTATTGTAAGTGATCTGACGATTAATGGACTGCATTGCACCAAGTTCCTCGATATATGTAACATAAACCGGTATATGTACAGGATAAACAACATGGAAGATTGTTGTAGTACACCCGGGGAGCCCGCATCAAGACGAGGATCGACTGAATCGATCACGAACCAACATTCACAGTATCCTAACCCTCTAATTTGTATATTGTACTATTATACGCACCTTGTTAATTCTGTTTCATTTTCTATGATGTCTACAGAAAATGTGCATATAGATTGCGAGAAAACATTGCTTTCGATAATTCATTATAGCCTTATTTATAATTTGCATACGCTTGTGCGCCATAACTGGCTTTGATTTACCATTGTTCTTGTGGCAAATTCTCAATGTCGAACTGAAAAACTTGATAGTAGACCATCAACAGCCAGCTATAACTTAAATCCTCTAAGTAGAATTTATTTGAAAACCATACAAGCTTTAGAAAAATCGCATTTATCTCCTAGATGATTTAAACAGTATATCAATGAAACGAAAGCATCCAGGGTGTGCCTTTAATCTGTAATATGCCATTATTTCTTGGGTAATCTGCCAGCACATCAGTTGGTTGTCATCTGGCGGCTTTGGTCTTAGGTTTCT
>CM067343.1:59879945-59884945 GCA_034190875.2 Urechis unicinctus | reverse complement strand
TACCGAACCAGTATGGCTGATCTACCATGGAGTGGTCAGTTTGTGTGCTGTAACCTAGAACCGATTCGGGCTGTGGGTAAGCAACATGGCTGCACTTGTGCCTAATGTGACAGAACAGAATACGAATAGAAAAGCAAACGCTGAAAATGGCAATGATGGGGATATGGACTGATCTCCTCAGCTCAAGAATCATGGTTTGGTTGGTTAAGAGTGAAATAAGTCAATACGCCTAGAGTGATATATTTCCATTTACCCTATATCCGGCACATTTCATACAGCAACTTCAGGACCATTTATGGAAGATAACATGTCTATCCTTGAAGGCTAATTACACAAAATTTCCCGAACATTAGCAACAGTTCAGCAATATATGCAGAAACGAAATGGTCTCCAAATGGTCAAATGGTTTTAGTATCTGGCAGCATGCATGACGTTGGTGCAGTCAGTATATTTTGTATTAAACGTCTGCGGTACTGGTGGAAATATTTTTTTAAAACAGTAAAATAGATGCCACGAGGCATTCAATATGACTGCAGTACATCGCTTAACAATGATGTATCATATCTGTGAGCATAGTGATAGAAGTGTGAAATCGGCTGGTCATGTTCGCCTAATTCCAGGTCCGATTCACAGCAATAAACAAGTATTTGTTTATTCCTCGGTTTAACATGTGTCATGGAGGCATTGCAGCTTTCTGAGCATTAATCATGCACATATATTAAACCTGCAGCACATTAGTTTCATTATTTTTGAATTAATTCCACATCGTAACATATATTCGTACTTTGGCATGGCATGTGAATTGTCGGGTGCGTTGTTTGGAATTGAATTTTATATTTGACATATGCGCGTGGTTTTAATGCGAGCGTTTTGAAGAGTATGCATTTACAAATGCAGGTTTAAATTGTATTAACTTAGGCTGCTGCAATCAGGATAAGCAGAAATATTTTGCATCAAAACTATGTAATGATCTGGCTGATGTCGAGCTGGATAACAGCAAGTGACATCGTCAGCGGGGACGTTGTCATAATATTGACGATAACGCCGAACACATCTTAAAAAGTGGATAAACAATAATAGATTGTGCGGTAGAAGTATGAGCACTCTCACCCCTACTCTGGACCTCAGACTTAACCCATATGTTAATGTACGTCGACATATTTGATGACGCAGCTGTCAAACCATTGAGTATATGTTATCTAACTGGATCATAAAATAGCACTGATACGCAATGCAATACACATATCAGTATTCTAGCTTGCAGAAGTAAATAATCATTTTGAGCTCTTACTGATAACATTATCGCTTGATAGCACTGTTTGTGAACGAATACCGCCAGAGCCCCCACTCATTCATAATCATGCAATTTCATCATCAGAGAAAAATATACTTCCTGTTGTGCTTGGTTGATGTTTCTCAGTGTAATTGAATGCAGTTAAATGGTATATCATACTGCAGTGACGTAATTGAGACGTGAATGCAGTTGTAGTGCTACATCATATCAAGGTCTGATGCATAGCAAAACATCAATGTTGCAATCCATCTGTTTAGTGGACTTATGGAAATTATGCAAGTTACACCAAACGTGTGTCCATGTCATGGTTTTAAATCTTGGTAAGAAAAACGAGGATCCTACGTGTCAAAAAGCATCCTGTGGTCCATGAAATATTAAGCCTTGTTGATGTATATTTTTTTAAGTATTCTTCAATTCCTGCCTTCACATTGTTGGGTTTCCGTCGCGGCCGCCAGGCGGCGACACTGATTTTCAACCAGTAGTAAGGGCATGTATTTCCAATAAGCAAACGCAATACACGACGCGGAACGTAGAGATTTAAGCTGTGGTGAATATTCGTTGTTTTATGTTTTATATTGGTGTTAGTTAGGGGAAATTATTGCAAGGCCGATGTTCGCCAAAAAAACGAAAAATCACTGATGGATGACAGTACAATTTCCGTCAGTTGTATTACTGACGTGATAAGTATATAGACTGTGTAATTGCAAATAGTTCTTCATTCATTGTAAATATTCTCTCCATCATCTTTGCTGACCAAGTCCACAATATTTACGGTGCTGCAGGCATTTGTTACTACGAGCTATGTTTTTCTTATAACTCGAGCAAAGAATTCCCCTATCTTTGAGGAAAGTTTTCAGCTGGGGTACTTTCCACTAATGAGGGGACAGTGATGATAAAGTGTAGCAACAGTCACGCACGCTAACTTCGAAATGATATCGGGTGAATACTGATGTTCTTGCAGGATACTTCACAGACGACTAGAGATGAATGTATTTGGCAATATTGAGAACTGTTTCAAATGTGCTCATTGCGACGTGAGAGCGTTCAAATGAACTTATGAGAAGCTCTGAATACGCTTGACATCTTCGGAGACGTCTTTGGTGTCCTTTGCAGCTATAGAAACACGCAACAAGAATGCGCGCAACAACGCAGGAACTTAAGACAGCTACTCGTAAAGCGCGAACAAAGCGCTGACAGCTTGACAGACAGAGAAACATGCCCAAGTTCCGGTCGAAATCGCTGGGCGCGACGGTGGTCCTCCTAGCGGCGGCGACGGAAACCCGAGAATGTGAAGGCAGGTATTATAAAAAGCATTGGCTTATTTATGTTACTGCTTACAATTGGCACTGCAGTAAACCTTTTAAGGACATATTGATGATATTTTGATTCCTTTAGCTCAATACGCCAGAACAATTGTGCGCTTGCAATTTATCGGTTGCTCTACGAATGACTGCCGTATGTATGCTCTTGGAGGTACGCCAACGTCGTGAATAGTTACATGATGTATATTCAACTTATATGCTGATGCAACCATGTAAAAGCTACCTCATGCATAATGCGTTTCGGACAAGCACGCTCCACTATAGAACAGGGTTATCACTATCCGCTCAAACACGGATTTGGTTTAATTATGACAACAGAGGAGAGAAGCAAGCCCACGAGATCTGAACGACGTTGGCGAAGATCTAAGCTTGAAATTGACAGATAAAGCTATATTACACACTGTTGGCGGGTCGATTCACTCTGTGCTGCAATGAAAGCTAAGCGACTGAGGGCAGAGATATTGGAGAACGCCAATGATCCACATAAACTTTTTAAGATTGCGGAAAGACTGACATATGCTACGGAAGATACCAAGCTACTGGCCAGTCTGTCTCCCAAAACCTTGGCAAATAAATTGCCACTGCATTTATACAGAAAATACATGCAATGCAATTCACCAGACCACATTAACAAAAATATTTTTAGCTGATCGATTTCAGGGCTATGAATTAGTCAATCGACTTGGGGACGAATATTAGTCGGCCTACAAACTTGCCATAAGTACTGAGACTGCACTTCTCCAAGTATACAATGACAATGCTGTTGCTCTCGTGCTGCTTGACCTTAGCGCAGCTTTTGATACTGTCGTTAATGAAATCCTGTTACGACGTCTTTCCGACAGTTTTTGTCTAAATGGATAATGCATCACATGGCTTAAGTCATACCTCATAAACCCCATGCAATTAGTTCGTGTTGAAGGCAGGTTTTCTGAAACACACCATCTTATGTGTGGTGTACCACACGGATCAGTCCTAGGGTCATTATTATTTACTGCATACGCATCCCCACTTGACAATCTTTTGAATAAAAATGGTCTGCAAGACCACCAATATGCTGAGGATATCCAAACCTATTTTATATTTACTCCGACGCAAAAATATTCGGATGATGCACGGGCCAAATTAGTAAAATACATCCGACAGATAAGATGGCATACAATGTTGTAAAATCGAATGAAGATAAAACTGTGATTCCATTTCTCGCATCGTCGTTTTGTCAAGTTAAAATTTGCGATTTGTAAAAGACCACATGTTATGAAATCAACACAACTCAAGATTAGGCAACATGCAAGAACCAATCCACGACTGAAAACATTGTTCACGCATTTATATCATCTCGACTTGATTATTGCAATTGGTTGTTGTATATACCTCATTTGTACCTTATTGCAAAACTAAGCAAGCACAAAATACTATCGCCCGCCTTTACGCAAAAGGATAGCACGGGAAACATTCGACAAATCATGCGTACCATATTGACTTCCTATGGGAAAACACATTATGCACAAAATTCCTCCACTCTCCTCTAAGACTATATATATAACCACGCCTAGCAACATATATGAACTTCCTGCTGTATGTATGTTTGTATGTATGTATGTATGTATGTATGTATGTATGTATGTATGTATGTATGTATGTATGTATGTATGTATGTATGTATGTATGTATGTATGTATGTATGTATGTATGTATGTATGTATGTATGTATGTATGTATGTATGTATGTATGTATGTATGTATGTATGTATGTATGTATGTATGTATGTATGTATGTATGTATGTATGTATGTATGTATGTATGTATGTATGTATGTATGTATGTATGTATGTATGTATGTATGTATGTATGTATGTCCTCCTGGTGTTTCGTAGCTGAAGCCGTAAGCTGAAATTATCGGCCAAACATTTTCGAAAGACCATTGTTTTCACGGAAAACATTCACTTTATCTAGCAGAACGGTCACCAACAAAAGCAGTTATGTAATATTACTGACAGTTGATCAACAAAGCCTAAGTGCAAGCAAGCATGAAAGCTTTACATTTGTGTTCTGCATTTGAGAGCCGACGACATCATACGATTCAAGAAACTGCTGAGAATATGCACATCAATAGTTGGGTTCAAGCCAAGTTTTGATTCCCAATATATCAGTATTTGAACACACAAAATGCTTTGCCTATACTGTCTTAGTCAGGGATCATGTTGTTCATTTCTACACAGTATGCGTGTACGTTTGATACAAATACTTATCCACTCTCACACTGCCTCATTTGATTCGTAAACTAGCACGATGCAGCTTAAAGTATGCGCGTTTCACATTACTAGCAGTAACGAGGAAATGACTATCCATCTAATATATGTTACCTACTATGACCAGGTGATAT
>CM067343.1:59857445-59874945 GCA_034190875.2 Urechis unicinctus | reverse complement strand
GCTATGTAAATAAATTAACATATATTCTTATGAAATTCCTTTACTACAGTCCGAGATGTTGCCTCCTAGACTCGACTAGAATAGCACAGCAGAATGATTTGAATGTGCCGGTGACGCCTGTACTCGGTGATGTGTCGTCACACAGTTCGCGTTAACTATTTGTTTAAAACGCTGCCAACTGTTTGGTAAAACATATTGATTCCTTTTGTTCTACAACGCCCAGTAATGCGCGAGTGTATTTGCCAACGAATTGGCAACGTATAATGTCGAATTTGGCAGCATCAATGCGCTTTACCTAATGTTGATCACATTTCTACTTTTACCAAATATGATCTTTTTGGACTGCTGGGTTGTTGGTTGTGCGTAATTTGTGCGGTAATGTGTATATTTGTTCAGAGTAATCGCTAGGGCAATGAAAATGCTGTAGCGCTAATAGACGATATAGCACAGTTGCTAGATGTTATTTGTAACCTTAGAGGAATTGTTAATAAGATGGCACGGAGAGCTAAGTAATTATTTTTGTCATTCGACCATTGATAGCAAGTCACACCACAGCACTTTGAAGGAATGATACTTGGTGTCATAATGCGTTGGGATTATCAAAGTTATTTGTTATCTTTTACCTTATAATGATATACTTTATATATATTTTAATTTTTGTCAGGCTGATGCCGATGAGGGTTTTCAACACTAAGTGTAGTTTGATTTTGATCGTCTTTATTTGGAGCTTTTGTTCAATGTATTAACCATTTATATCATGCAAGGCTACTGACTGGTGACTATAAGCAACAGACATCATTTCCGCCAAACATACGCGATAATTTGGATAATGAAGAGAATATGCAATTTCTAGAGGGGAGTATTTCCCATAAGATTTAAAGAACACGTAGCTTTCGTTTCATTGGCCAATTGCTTAAAATAAAGGTTAATGTAGTTAATTAAGGTTAGAAGCGCCGTTGATTATTTCAATGCACGATCCAGTTAAGGAGGTGGTACATTGATGATGAATGTTCATTGCTGAACTGCTGAAACGTGAGTGTATGTCGACGAACATAACGATTAGAGAGCATGAATTGCAGAGGATACAAAGTATGTGGAGCGTATCGATACAAATACAAGACCACTTACTCCGTCCAAAATGACGAAACGATGCAATATAACTATTGAGTCAACAATGATAGTGAATGAAGCCAGACAAGCAGCTGAGTCACTTCAGCCAAAGGGACAGACAGTAGCCCTGCATGACTTATGGGACAAAACTGCCACTGATGTAGCCAGCCAAATAACTACCCTTACCAAGTTACTGCTAAGACATAACAACACAGTTGTAATATCCAAGTTGCTTCCTCGTACTGGACTATCCATTCGTGGCAATGTACGTGAAGTAAATCAAACCCTACAACAAGCTTTCCGACATACCCCAGAGGTCAGATTTACCTCGACTGAACAGTTCCTGTACAATGAGGAATGACAGGGGGCCACCACTCATCCACATCAACCCGAAACAGTGTCTCTAACTCTTGAAAGTTGTCTTCTAAACATGTTTTTATTTAATTTTGTTTGTATATGAAATACTCAACACCAATTGCTAATGTCTACAATAGCCAACATCTGTTAACGCAACCAGAAACCCATGTGTATGCATGCACACGTGTTTAAATATATATATGCATGTTTGTTGAATATATGTGTCTGTAACATGGCAGCTCTAACATGGCAGTTATAGAAAACTTTGCCTAGAATTTGTGTATTAATTGATTCGTTTGATGTTTTTCTCTTGCATTCTAATTCTAATTGATACTTGATGATTCCTGTTCAAACTGGTCATGTAAATAGCTCATTAAAAATTGGAATCTGGAATATCCAGGGTCTCATCTCTAAGGATGTGGATAAAACGCTTGATTTGACGTTTAAACGAGAGATAACTGATTTGGATATTGTAGGTTTGCTTGAAACACACATAGTCGAAGGTCTGGGTGACAATATGCACTTCGATGGCTACAAAACTGTAAGATATCATAGACCTACACACACCAAAGCTACTCATGGCTCAAGAGGTATCACTGTATTGATTGATAAAAATATAGCGCCAGGAATAACATTCAAACCCTCACTAAATAAAGATTATGTAAGGCTCCAATGCGATGAAAAATTCTTTGATCTTCACAATCATATCTATGTGTGCATAGCTTACATACATCCCCCTGACTCTTCATACTCAAAACGTATCCAAATCAATCTCTTTGACCAAATCGAGTAGGCGCCATATAACACATACGTGTTGGTGTGCCGTTAAACCCTATTCTCTCCTGACCAAATCGAAACCGATATATTCAACTACAAACACACTGGCCAAATAATTCTTCTTGGAGATCTCAATGCTAGAGTAGGTACATGTAAAGACTTCATTGTCAATGATAGTGACAAACACCTACCGTTAGACAGCTACAATCTTGACTCACCTGAAATTGCAAGGATTAGCCAAGACGATATGGTTGACAAAAGGGGCAAACATGTGCTAGAAATCTGCATAGGAGCACAAATGAGGCTCCTAAATGGCAGAAAACTTGGGGACACACTTGGCTACTTCACAAGCCATCAATATAATGGGCGTGCTGTTGTAGATTATGCCATGTGCAGTGAATCACTCATTGATAAAATACCCTACTTTAAAGTACATACCTTCATTGGCTCTCTCAGTGATCACTGTATGATTTTCTTGACCTTATTAGCAAAACGACTCAGGATCAGAGAACATAGTGTAAAGGTATATGATATGCCTGATAAATTTAGGTGGAGTGATAACAGCACCTAAGCTTTCAAATCAGCTTTAAATATGGCACCTCTTAAACACCTTGTTGAGGAAGCAACTGAAAATGTAAATAACTGCATGACCAATGATGACATCAACTTGGCCACACAAAAAGTCAGCAATATTTAGATTGAAGCTGGTAAATTATCCCCTAAACTAAAGACTTCAAAAGTTAGACCTCCATGGACAACCCACAAATTCAAAAACCTAGAGAGAGAATTAAATAAAAAATCACAACTAATGGCGAAATATGGCACAGGAGAAATCAGACGAGACTTTTTCATAACTCTAAATAAATATAGAAAAATATGCCAAACGCTGCTTCATAAATAAACAGATTACAAAACTAAACTCTCTGGAAAGAGATAACGCTAACATATTTTGGCAACTACTGCAAGATATAAAGTCAGGCCCCAATAATGCTAATTGTGGAAACAACATCGAGCCTGGTACATGGTATGACTACCTCACTTAACTCAATAAAGATAATAGTGATGAATGTACAGAAATCGACAAAGAAATAAACAGACTCCTCTCTTCAAAATCATATACCACCCTTGATTATAGCCTTAAAAGCAAAGAAGTACTACAAGCTATCAATAAACTTAAAAACAACAAAAGTCCAGGCCTTAATTCCATATTAAATGAAATGATAAAATGTTCAACCAAAGAATTGCTTCCTTGCCTACTTGGCCTTTTCAATAACATTTATGTTATGGGAATATGTCCTGATAAATGGGGTACAGGGTACATCACACACATTCAAAAAAAAAGGATGTATCAGTGATCCCAAAACTATAGAGGCATTACAATAACCAGTGCACTTGGAAAGCTTTTTAACTCAGATATGGGCCAAAGACTTCAAGACTATCTTGAAGAAAACTTGTGTATCTCAAACCTTCAAACTGGTTTTCAGAAAGGCTCAAGTACATCTGACCACATTTTCACCCTCAAAACCTTAATTGATAAATACACACACTCGAAAGAACAGAGATTATATGCCTGTTTCATTGACTTCAACCAGGCATTTGACAGAGTATGGCACACAGGTCTGCTTCTAAAACTAGCAAAAATAGGTGTCAACAATTATCTCTATAGCTACATCAAAAGCATGAATGCCACAACCAAACTTTGTGCCAAAGTGAAAGAAAACAAACTCAGTTCTTCCCATCAGACATAGGAGTGAGACAAGGTGACAACCTCAGTCTCATTCTCATGTTTTCATTAATGTCCTGACTGATGACCTACACAACACCATTAACAGTGATGCAGTAACACTTGGGAATGAACAACTAAACTGTCTATTATACGCAGATGATGTGGTTTTGTTATCTACTAGTCCATCAGGCCTTCAGAATTGCATTAATACAGTCAAGACTTTCTCAGACAAATGGAGACTAACTGTCAACCTTAGCAAGACCAAGACTCTTACTTTCAACAAAAAAGGGAAGTTCATTGCTCATAATTTCCTGTTTGGGAGCCACAAAATTGAATGTATAGATAGTTATCCCTACCTGGGTATTAATTTCACATCATCTGGTTCACTTAAGGACTCCATGGATGCACTCTTCCAAAAAGGGTTAAAAGCAATATATAAACTTAATAAACTCATTGACCACAACTACAACATAAATGCAGTTCTACATGTCTTTGATCACATTGTTAAGCCAATCATATTGTATGCCTCTGAGGTGTGGGGTAAAGAGATAAGAACACGTTTTTTAAAGAATGGTCAAATATGTGACAATAACCTTGAAAACAGTCTAATATCTCAGTTACAGCTCAAATTCTATCGAAGACTGCTGCATGTAAAGAGAGACACACCAATTCTAGGTATAAGAGGGGAATAGGGAAGGCATCCAATTATATTTACAGCCATACTGAATTCAATCAAGTACTACTATACTATAACAACCAAACCTGGCAACAAACTGGTAAAAGAAGCACTCACTGAGAACTTCAAGTTGCATGACAAGAAACATAATGTATGGTATTCCAAACTACTTCATATCTTCGACAATCTGAACATTAGTAACAACCCAATTTCTGCCAGCAAAATAAAACAATCTATAAAGAAAACTCACCAAAATATTAAAATTATGTTTGAACAATATATTGGCATCAGGGAATAAATAGTCCAACAAGTTTGTCCCGAAATAACGGTGGAAACAAACTAAGAACTTACAAAAACCTTAAACAAACCTTTGAAGAAGAGAAATATCTAACTAACACTGATGACAAAAACACATTAATGCTATCTCACAATTTCGTCTAAGCTCCCACTCCCTGGACATTGAATCAAAACGAGGAACAATTAAAGACCCCAGTAATAGAATATGCCATTTCTGTACAGCACAAGTTATTGAAAATGAGGAATACTTTTTGCTCAAATGTCCCCTGTAAGACACAGTAAGACAAACACTGAAGGACACAATTTTCAAGAACCCCTACGTAAGGCAGCTGACTAATGAACATATGTTTCTCTGGCTACTCAATAACGAGGACAAAGAAATATGTAAAGCCTTCGGAAAGTATAAATTCAACTCATTTAGCATAAGAACTCTGAAGTTAAATGCTAAATGAACCGCTACAAGCATCCACCCCCTGGACTGTGTGTGTATTGGGCAACCATTTCCATGTCTGATCATTATGTATTTATAATCATAATGTAACACAGCCTCGTGACGTGTTACATGTTTGTCTTTATGTGTTTTTTACCCTGTTCGTTTGTACTAGCATTATTATTGTTCTAATCACAATGAATGTACATATATGTATGATTGTCTGCTCCTAGAGGGCGCGTGATTGCCAAATAAAATTCTATTCTATTCTGTTCTTTTCTATTCTATTCTAGCCCGACAAGAAATTAATACATACTGCTTAGCACAATGATGCAATTTGCGTATTTTATCCGTTACTGCCACGAACACACGCACCACAATTGATATAGGATATACCTACGATTTACCCATTTATTTGATAGCCTAACACAAATTATTTGACATCTTATTCTAATTTCTTCTTAAATATTTCATTTTTCCGATCAAGTATCATAACCTCTTCATATCGTCAGCTTAACTATCATCAAATACTGAGCAGCAACCTGATTAAACATGAACGCGCTCTATTGCTGGAAGTCGAAAGGCATTCGAAGGCAGTGAAATGGCCGATCTAGCGGAGTTATTCATTTGTAAACTGGCAGGTATCAGCTATACTGGTCAAACTGCATCATACTATTACATCTTGAATGATATCATCTTTGCCACGGTGGTGTTGTTAGAAGTCCAACAATTATTACCCAAAACAGGCTTAAAAGCTTTTAACGTCTACTGTACAAATATCATACATCACTGACAATGAACAGAAAATTTGCACACGTCGTACCGCGGCACAATAAAGTGAAATGCGTGAGCATTTTCACTGGACTTTTGTGCGTGAAAATTTGTAGGTACAGGGACGGAATGTGGTGTTTGGACGCCACCTTGGTTCCGAAATCTAAAACTAAAGCCACCAGATGACGTTCAATTGATGCTTCGCTTGCAACAACTATCCCTATCAGTCGTCGAAACATAAATGCGTTGGCATTAGCGCAGCCTAATGTTAAAATAAACAAACCAATGTAATTTGCTATAACCCATTCGCTTGCGCATATTATTGCTTCATAACTACTTTTGTATTGGATCAATCCAAATGCCACAGTCATCAATTTACAATTTCCTAACTGCATGTTAATGTTCAACTACTTCTGTATTATGGCATCGATTCTCGCTTTAGCCAAAAGGCAGTTTGTCCCAAATAATGAGTGGAATATTCCACAGTCGGTCCGTAATGTGCTCTAATAAATGTCGCGAATTATGTCTTTAGGCAAATGTTGCGCTCATCCGTGTCCTACTTGCATATACTCATTTCCATTTATGGTGTACCTAGCCATGTCTGGTGCTGAAGAGATCAGTTTTCTGTCTAATTGCTTTCAATGCAACCGATCTGTGACCCATTCCGATTAGTTTCTGTCATAATAGGCACAGAGACCATCAGGCGGATTACTAACCAATTAATAGTAAACCAACCAAGACTATACAACCCATTTTGCTAAGATAACTTATTACGATGCTTGTTGGATTGGTGGTCAACGGCAATAGAATATGAGGCAGTTTGCTTCGCATAATAACATTTATTTTCATTACGTCATGTTTTATTATTATGTCTCACACTTCATAGTTACAGGGTAATAGGACATCACGTATATCCAAAATCATCGACATTGCTATAGAGAGAATGTTTTGTTTTGCTACGCCAAGACACGTTACTGTGCAGTTTATTGCGATCAGTAGGGTTTAAGGTGTTGGCACTGCATGCTATTGCTACAGTATCCTATTAAGCTGTAAGCCTTGCAGATGCTAAGTAAAATACTGGATATTTTGTGCAGACAAATATATACGTAGGTATATTCCCTGTAAAAGCCAATGATATATACTTCCCGGTTTTTTATTCTTGGTTGAACGCTCGCTTGCATCAACTGCACTTAACCAGAAGGTGCTATGCACAATTTTCGTTCCTGTGCGCATTTCATTGAATCTTCAGTACTAACTTCACTTCCCTAGGGTAGTAACATCTTGCTTAAAGTAGCTAAGAACCGAAATTAAGGTCTCCCTATATATGTGCAATCAAAAATCGTGGGAATAATTAAGCAGCCTAATGACCAATTGCGTCGAGTTAGTCAAGGAAGCGTGAGTGATGCCACATTTTGAAATTAAGAAATAGTTAATTGCGTTTATATTTGCTTGACTAAGCAACATAAAATAACCAAATGTGAGGAATATATTAATCTATCTTCGGCATCCAAGGATTTTTTTGTGACGCACTGAAGGATTTTATTTGAAAGGCATTCTTTATGCTGTTTGTTGACCTAGACGGCAAATCAATTATATATTTTTTACCTATTGCAGCCTTGGATTACGTTATGGTCTACCCATCATTTTTGGAAATGAATGTAGTAGGTGTTTTAGCAGAGGATTATTTGAATAAAGACAGTGAAGTTATGCTCTTATAACAAAATACATTGATTTAGGTAATGACATTTAACAGTAATCTTGGAGGGGGAATCGACAACATATAATGATGTTATAAAATTGACTTCAGTGGAAATTTTGCGGTTGCAAAATTTTTGGCAAATATTTCGGAATAAATCAGAGTTAGGATGCTTTAAGGTTTTGACCCTCTTCGTTTGGAATGATGTCATAGTACTGTTTGTACTATGAAGGGTCATGAAAAATGTTCGACGAATGATGTGCAAATTGCCTTTAACATGCACCGGATAAGGCTGTTCGATTATATATTAGAGATTCACAAGTTGTGACTGAAATCCACAGAAACGCTCCAATTCATCCAGTGATTCCAGCTACCGCTGCAAATCACATATGTATAATACCTCCCATCAATCGACCCAGCGGAATGACCCCAAGATGATGAAAACGACGCATCAATTTGTCTTGTTACCATGCTTTATGCAGGGTAAGATGATGGATGCTTAATACAAGCGAGGTGTATAACAGGTAAAAGATTCGACACGTAGGGTTCTTAGTGATATGCCTATTTTATCATATCTTGGACATATAAACGAACTTTTTAAACCTTTATGATAATCAATTGCTATGAAACCAGACCTGCACTGTGAGAGGGATCTTACCTATGATTGTGTGTAATAGTCCATAATTAAGTATTTTAACTCATATTATCTTCAAGGTGAATGTAGGAGATAAATATATTCTTATGCTATTTCCATTATCGTCTTCATCGAAGATGGATAAAATCCTATTTATGCAACCACAGGTTTCGCATGCACTCAATATTGTTTTGTGTTCTCCTAACCTTTATCAGTTGCAGTCGACAACACAATTCGAAACTCTAGGTCCGCTGATACGCAAAACGATGGTATCAAATATGGATTATTCTCAACTGCAGATTTTTTTCTCTACGTGCAAAACATACTTTTGTCCGTGTTTAGCATTCACATTGAACTTTCCGCTACGAAAGCTATGCCAGGGGGCGAATATGCTGTGGATGAATTAACTTACTAGTTATGGTAACAAGTTATAACATAATCACCAATCTCGATTCTGAGATTTTGCAAAATGTTTAAACAGACGTATAAAACATACCGCATTCAACTTAAAACTATTTATTTCATAAGATAATCCACTAAGCCCTAGTTAAGCATACGCGTAGATGGTGACGTTCATACACACATACATACATACATACATACATACATACATACATACATACATACATACATACATACATACATACATACATACATACATACATATACATACATACATACATACATACACATACATACATACAACATACATACATACATACAGACATACATTTGACATACATACAGGTTACATACATACATACTACATACTACATACATACATACAGCATACATACATACATACATACATCATACCATACACACACACCAAATATCACATACATACATACATTTCATACATACATATGCATGCATGCATCATACATGACATCATACATGGACATACATACATACATACATACATACATACATACATACATACATACATACATACATACATACATACTTTTACATACATGACATACATACATACATTACATACATACATACATACATACATACATACATACAACAACATACATACAACATACATACATACAACATACGTGCAAACTACATATAAATGTTATACTTTAATAGCATCCTCAACCAGATATCACATTATTTCAGTATGTCTTGCATATGAATCGTTTGACACATTTTTGTACAAACACAAGCCTTGTAATGACTTTCAAATGATAACTTGTATAGCAACATAGACACCCAACCGTGCTGCTACATGCTTTTACAGCCGGAGACTTAGTCCTGGATATACCTAGCTTGTCACATTTATGTTCAATGCAACAGCATGGCATGCAAGGTCCACACTTGACATTTTGACAAATGGAAGCTCCCTTCACAATGCGAATTATCAATGTCATCGTGAGGTGGAGCGCATCTGCCCGCACAAAAAGTATGATATATAACGTATCTTTGATGCAGAGAGGGGCGTTTGATTTACGTCACCTGCCACAACCAATTGGATCACATAGCACATATGCTCAGCTGCAGAGACTTCAATGTAAAGCCCAACGGTTCTACAACATGAATAATTAATGAAAACCGTTCGTACAAATCCCATTGCTTGCAAAAACATGCTCCATGCACAAGAAAGGCATACAATTGACCCGAACGATTAATTCTTGACACGCCACATTTCGAATACAGTGGTATTACTATTGTACTTTGAGATTATGACCATGCTGCAACCTCGTCATTATTGTTGGTCTGTCCAAGTTGATACCGCCTACTCGACGATAGTTACAAAACCATGCAGGACATTCGTCTTCTAGCTGGTGACCAATTTGCACTAATTTACGAATCGAGCCCTAGTTTTGCATCCAAATGAGGACTCATTTTCGTCACTTTCGTCTGAAAGGTTTCCTTTTGATAATGCACATTCACTCTCAGCAAATCAATCGTAATCCCGTCTAAATGTGGTACATCTATTCATTTTCAATCATTATGCTTATGAAGCTATCACACTAACCTCTTCTGGAGAGATTTAGGTATACCTCTAAAATAGGCAACACAGCAAATGGCCAATATAAACAACTCCTACAAATAGTTAATTGTTGCGGTTGAATTTAAACAATTTGTTACTAACTCTGCAATTTTAATACAGCGGTTTGATCTTTCTTCAAATATTTATTGACAACCCTGTGTTAAAGATATTGTGATTGGGTTTTTATGTTTTACATTACATTCTTATATGGATATTTCAATTCATGTCAGCCATTTGTAGAACGGTCTGTGATTTTGAATTTAGGCTCCTGTTCGACTTGAGCACCAAAAGGGCAATAGTGAGATCATAAAGTACATAACAGGTTGAATTCAGGCAATTAATGAATCGAATGAGGCGCAGGGGCATTCCATTAGCATTTCGTTGCCATCAAGTTCTAATTTCATTACGCTGCTTTGGACATCAAGCTAATGTGTGGTGCAAAGTTTTGGCCAAATTTATTGCAAAACGTAGCTTAAGAACTTAACCGCTTTGCGGGCACTAGATTTCCTCCTCTAGTGTGCCTTTAATTTCGTCACCTAATTCTTGTTTTAATGCCGCAATAATTTTAAATACAATTCCCAGAAATGTTTTCTATAAGAAGAATGGCGCAAATTGACATTAATTTACTGACATCGAAGTCGAACGTAGAATGTGACTTAATAAGTTAAGTTGGTCAGTATATTTCATACACAAACATACAGAAGAATAATGTTTGTCAGGCTAAGATGACAAATGCATCCATATAAACTAAAGCATGATGGAGAAGATGGTGACAACGGATTTTAGCACAAAGTACCATTGGCCAATAACTCGTGAATTCATAAAGCAACATTTGAAACAAATAGCACGGTTATTTCATGAATCTTTTCTATGGAGCCCCGATTGTCATGATGATAGATATGCTTTTATATTGGTTGTCATTAAGGGCAAGTAGCTGTCTTCCCAGAGCATTCGAACAATAGATGGACTACCCCGCCATAAGCAGCAATATTGCAGCACACACAAAAGGCTGTCTATCAAGCTAGTCACTGTTTGTGACAGATAATGGTTGCATCCTCTGATCTCTCAACCCCATGTGACTTGGGGAGGAAGCTCACTGGACCACACTATCAGAAGTGACCTATGCCTGTCTCAGACTCCTTTAGTGTGGAGAGAACTAACATTGTTTTTTGCTTGAAAGCCTTAAATACAACCATTGAAGGCCATACACAGTTAATAACGAATTAGACATTTTTGTGGATTAGGACTCACCACTATTATGTAAAACCACCTAAGGCATAGCAAAATACTGTATAATCACTGGAAAGAACTGCATTATACTCTCACGTTTAACAGTTCTTTGCTTTAGGAACTTTCGTCTGTATATGTTGCAAATATACCTCGACTCATTAATTTTTTCTCATCAAAGATTCGCCTGCTTGTCGGTATATCTAAATGTTTTGTTTAAAAGGCACATTCATAACTAAATTCAGCGGCAAACAGCTTGTGATCATTAAACTAGTTAAATCATGCAGTAGATCTGGCCCTAACTGTCTACTATCACGGTCGAATTCAATATAGTTCGACAATGCAATCCGTGGCCCATAAACGTACTTGGAATAATTGAAATAATGCGCTAACACGCGATAAATCATTATAATCCAATAATATTATCCTTAGACCATACCTAAGCTAAAAAAACATACGGCAATATACTTAGCTATGGCTTAAGTTATTTTATTTCTTAAATAATGTTCCATCATTTCTACCGTTGGTTTTCGTCTGCATTATATAAGTCTACAGAGACACACAAAAAGCTATTTTTGAAGCCAATTTTAATGTTTATCACGATTTATGGGAATATTGAGCAATCGTCAATTAAAACAATAGCATAACATTATTTTCCGACAATTTCTTTAAAAAAATTTCTGGCAAACATCTATACCATCAGTCACTAACGCCATTTCCACCTATATTGCCCTCCGCTTAACTGTGACTCGTTATGTTATGATTATTTATTTCCTAATGTTGTCGCCGAATTCTGAACTTAAGCATGATGCGAATACCACGTCTAGTAAATCTCTTATCAGTTGAATGGCAGACAAACCAACAAGGCTGTGAGAGTCCTCTGGAAGCTTTGCAAAGGTGTCTTCACATATGTACTTTATCAAACGAACGGAAAAAAGTACTGAAAGTGGCTGCACCAATGTGTACAATATACTGGCGTTGAGATAAGACCACATAATAACCATGATGGCTACAACTGAATTCTCTCACGGGGTGCTTTTTCAGATTATAGTAACCGAGTGTCACCCATGTTGTTCGAAAAACTTGAATATCTGACCGTTATTACAAAATTCTTAAGAAATTATTCTTTACAGTCAAGTGTCTCCAATTTGGAAGTCAGTATATGTTTTTGTGCGGAAAATCAGGGTAGTGCATTTTTCATACGTTGCTCATTGAACAGGAGTGGTCAAATACTTTGTCATCTTTTTTAGGATCTGTTTGGCGGAGTAAACAGTCTCTGAAACATTCTGTGGAAGTAATATGACATTGATGTCAGCAAGCAGCTCGGTATTATTTGTAGAGCATTTCATGTTTATTTCATCATCAACGCTACATCCTTAGTAAGTGCTTCTCTGATGTTTTCATTGTTAAAATATAAACCATTTCTACTCGCGCATGGTACAATCTGGTATCGCCTGAAACGTTTATTTTCAACTGCAGATATCTTACTATGTATTTATATTTGTCTATGCCTGTTATCTTTGTAGGACAGCTGCTGCAAATGAAACTCAGACCATCGCTGATGCTCATTGACGAAAGTAAAATATTTACGCTAATACCTCACAGGAGCTAATTGCATTCAAGAAGCAACACTGGAAATGTAAACTATATCACTTTTGTCGCGCACGCATTTTTTATTCAAATGGCCGTCCATCACCAAGGACAACAATATTGAAACATTGTAACAATGTACAGGTATTAGTATGGGTTTCAGACCTCGGCCTTTTATATCATTTCATTCGGTTCTGTGCTACATACCCTAATTAACCATCTATATCGATGTAGTTTTTGCTAAGTATTGTTTTCCCATTCAACTGGCTTGCATCAGCTTTTAAAGCCCATGCATTCATTTCCATATTTGAATCAAATAAGTAAGTTAAATCTCCTTCGTAATGCACAAGTTAATTGATTGCTAACTAAACATTCCAATTGAATGACGCATACCATGAGAAGCAGACCTACACCGCGTTTCATTTTTGGCTGCTAAGGACATGTACGACACTATATTTGACTGCGGTAGTGTACGCTTTACATGCATAGGGGGTCTTTTGAGCGTGTTTCCTGTCTGCCCCTTTATGCTCCGCTGGATAAATTTCCCTACGTGTGATTTGGGCATTGGACATGAACAGACTCGCGCCCGCATTAATTCGTGAGCCTCCATACATTAAAAGAGTGCGGTAATGAAGCTAATAGGCGGAAACCTAATAAATTATCATTTTACATGATGGCTTAAACAAACCTGATTTGAAAGATTTGCATATGGCATAACGAGTGTGCTGTTCTACCACGGTGTTGAATGTTCATGCTATGATCATCTATCTAAAAGCGCTGAATACATGTGTCTGTTATTCAACATTACTAAAATTATAATCTTGACAACAGTGGGTATTGGTATAGATGTAAACAACATAAGATGACTTAATTGTCTTATTGCCTGATTATCATTATGTTTGGCCGCGACCAGTACAACATTGCATCATCTAACGTTTGAAGCCAATTCAAACATGGACGTTATCAAGGATTGATATCATATAGATCAGCCATAGATTGTTACAACACTATCCAATTATCAACGTCTGGATGTACACGTGCGCATTACGGGTGGTGGTACCTTGATCACTGGTGTGGGTAACTATATCGATGTCATGCAATCCCAAGAATATTCAAACGATTGTAATGTCTGATTTTAATGTCAATATATACATCTGTAGCAAGTCGATGATGCCCAACGAAAGTGATATATTGTTAATGAGTCATCAATCCATCTCTACTTCTGTTGTAGAGAAAAGTGTTGTGAGTGTATTGCTTATTTACTATTCGTCCGGGTCTATCATCTGCAGTGGCTTGAGCAGTACACTCATATATATCAAGACTTCATTGCGTACGATATATACTTATTGACTACGGTACCAACACCGCGTTATAACCGGTCTTACGCTGTATATGTTATAGTCGCGTCCATCCTGGGGGTAAGCTCCCGAAACTTGGACGCCCCTTAAATATATACACAATCCAATGTCCCCTCATGAGACCAGCTCTACCTGTAATTGGCTGACCAATCACAGGCGGCCACTATACTAACCGATTACAGTGAGGCCCATTCATAATGTTACAGTGGAGTGTACCTTAAAGGGTATGATGTGGAGTTAAAAAATAAACAGGTTAAACCATACAACATAGTCCCTTTCTATAAATTTTGTACTTCAAATGTACATTCATTAAGCCAATCATGACATATACTTATATATAATGACTCCGACTGTCCCTTCTTCCTACGTCGTCTCAAATTTCCCATTAATTCCGTACGCAACCTTACTTTTCTCCCTCTTAATAGTTAATGCTGTTCATCTCCTCAAACAGCTCCACCAACGGTCGTGCTGCCTTTATAGTACTCGTTACTACTGTGGTTCCTCACACTGCTCAGATAACATCTCACTCTACTCAAAGGCTCACAACAATAAAAACAAAGGCATACTTTACTTAACCTCACTATCACACGAATCGAACGTCCTCTCTTTCGCTATCGCACCATCCGTTGTTAATTACCAATTTAACTGTAAATGCTGAGAGGCCTCTCTGTCGATCACTTGGGTACTCCGAAACATATTCCTGTCAATGTCGTCGACCGTCCGCTGTGGCTACCTGAACGATTGCCAGTTCCGTGCAGGTTCCGGTTCACACTAAGCACTATGCTGCTAAATAGACACGCATCGCCGCTTCATTTTTTTCTCTTGATTAGTGAACGCGGGATCGACTCACAATAAAGCCACAATTCTTTGCTCTCCCCCCAATCCGAAAACCAAAATTTATAAAATAATGTTTTTAGTTTCGGTACATCTGTCTCACAGAAGGGGGATAATGTTGTATGATTTATTAATTTCTTGCGTGTTATATGTTCATTTGAACGATATTCTCGGCGAATATTCAGGGACCACTAAGACAAGTTTAGTGACGTATGCAAACTATGTGAGTTACACGCAAGCTGTTGCAATCTCGAGAATAAGAAAATATTTCACTTGCGTACAGACACGTCGATATCATTATCCAGTAAGATGGAGCAAATATTGATTTGATGGATTAGCTCTTCCGTATTTTGTGAACAAAGAACAAGCAAACTTATTGCATATGTATGGGTAACGATGTCGGGGCATTATATTGTACCTCCATATCTTTATAATTGTAGGCATTGATACTTTTTCAGCTACATTTAGTTAGCTTTTCGATGATGCTTTATTCAGCAAAAATATGTGTAGATGTAGTGCAGGACAAAATAATGTTTTCTCCGACAGAAGTGTATTCGTTAGAATATACTGTTATTATCTACTGACTAATGATTGTTTGCAGCTACATGTCTCTATGCTTCCTTAATGAGATCCACGGGTGTATGTAAGGCCATCCTTGTGGAACCCAAATGCAAACACACCCCAAGCATGGTGCATGTTGGCCGAACGGTATATTATTGCCCTTTAGCCAACGGTGCTAAGTAGCCGACTAAGTAAGTCGAGACAAAATATAAGCAATGAAAGTAATAACTTTAAGTATTGTATTCTAAACTATCAATATGTAGTGTATTTGCTATATACATAGTCGTTTATTAAGCTATCGTTACAAGTATAAAGTTATTATATAAGAAATACCAGCAGAAATAAGCTACTAATCAGTACTTGTAATTGACACATACAACATTCAATTTGCATTATCTCTTCATAATGCACGATAAGAAGGGCAAGAGATATGTCCCAGCTGTCAGCTTTAAGCCAAAACTCAGTACATACTGCAAATTATATATGTTAAATATAAGTTTAAGCATGTGACAAGTATGGCTTCGATCATTGCAGGCAATTTCACCGTGGCTTTCCGGTAACATAATTCAGCATCGGCAAGTATTGCATCACCAAGCATCATCCAACTGTTCGGAATTGAGTATTACAAAAGGAATAGTGCGGCATCTACAAACACGAACTGAATACATAGGCATTGTGTCGTATTTGGTTGCACCGATGATAACGTTCAGATAGTTTTACCTACTTCCCCGGAGAGTGTTCTTTCATATTGTCCACTTCCGACCTTCCATTTTTTTTGCTTAGCTTCTCAGTAAGGTTAATTATCAATGTCTTGCTATGTGATGTCACAGATGACAAGTATATCAAAGGTTATCGCTGATGCCTCGATCCTTTAGAACAGATTCGGGGATGCATTCTTCTGTTTTTAAATAATAAAACTGCGTGGTAAGCAAGGCCTACTCCATATATATGTCACTTTGTCATGCTGCTGATGATAGCACAAACAAGGGAACTAGATCAGCAGCTGCTCTGCGGCCTTTAAGGATATGAAGGGCAGCGTGTTGAAAGTAACGAAATGCCGCGGATGTGACCTGCCTTTAATAAATCCAGGTATGTATCAACAAGTGCAAATGACATAACAAATATATTAGATTGCAATATATTCAAAATTGCAACTGTACTGATATTGCCGTTAATAGAATATTATTTATCCTGGTTGCATTTCAACTGAAGTTCAATATCATTGCTTTACCATCTGTGCAAGAATACCAACCAATTCAATGTCGTTCGGTGGACCTGTTTTTTGCTCAAAGACCTCACTATTTTGCCCATAATGCACAATCTGTCACAAAACGTCTGTAACAGCATACAGTAGGTGACCCGTACAAACAAATCCCATACAAATGTAAAACGCTGAGTGATGTCCTCATCTTATGAATAATTGAAGATGGCGAATTTGTACATATTACTAT
>CM067343.1:59842445-59852445 GCA_034190875.2 Urechis unicinctus | reverse complement strand
CGATTGACTTATTGAGATTTTGTTTAGTTTAGAAAATTAACTGTTGGCTGATTCTTATTTTTAAATATGTGGCAGTGTTTCTAAGTGTCAGACGACCAGTATGATACATGAATCCGTGAATGGTGGTATCAAATTGTAATATAAGCTATAAATATCATTTTCCCAGGACTATAAAACAACGGATTCTGATGCTCGACATCACTTTGATTGATCACTATTCGTCATATTTCAATTATTCTCACATTGCACTGATATATGTTATACATGTATCCAAGCTAAAACTCTAATTTATATACATTTTCGCAAATTGCTCTCAAAACTGGAATGCAAAATATATAATGCATACATTAACATAGTCTCTTGTGGGTCATGCTACATGCACTAGAAATTGGTACATGTATTACTTCGTCATTGAATGTACATCACATTGCCGGCATGTTAATGCACATGCAAGCAGTGATAACACAATTAATGAATCCTTGGAAAAATATGTCCAAAGATTAATAAATATACATGTATTATGCTAGCGTCAATTGCATATCAGCGATGTTTGCAAGCTGCAACAAGAAGGAGGGCAGTAACGATCTTGTTTTAAATATGTTTGGGATTTCTGAATGCTTTTAGGCAAGTCAATGATACATAAATCTATGCAAGCTGGTTTCTAAGATGTAACATAATTTGGAACGTCGCAATTGTTAACGACTATGCAAAACAGTACGGATAGGTGCATGCGATTGACATATTCATCAACAGGCCATTTGGTCGATAGTTGATACAATAACATACCATTTCGTCAGCATACGACATCACTTGGAATGATCGTAAATGATATATATTGAATTATGTCCAAACATTACTTAATTTATATACATTAATGATGCATAAAAGCACTCAAAACTGCAAATTGCTAAAATGAATGAAAAATGCATAAATTAAACATAGTCCTCCTCCTTGTGGGTATTACTTATACAGTGAATGTACATCACTTGCCGGCATGTTCATGCAAGCAGTGAAGACACAATATGAATAACGAAAATATGTCCAAAGATTAATAATGGCCCATGTATTATGCTAGTCAATTGCATATAAGCGATGTTTGCAAGCTGCAACAAGAAGGAGGGCAGTAACGATGTGTTTAAATATAATGTTTTGATTCGTACATTTTAAGAAGAAATCATACAACTCTGCCAAGACAATCAGTGCAATATTGTTTAAATATCGCAAGCTGGAACGAAAGGATATACACCTATAGGCTCTGAATCATACAAACTCTTGACATCAATGATGAAAAGCATATATTTGACACTGTCGCAAGCTGGTAAACAGAGAATCATAACACGAGGGGATTGTAGGCATGCCATTGGTAAAGTTGCAACAGGCCATTGGCGATATTGATGTACACAACATACCATTCATATAAAAGCAACACAATAGTGTATAATAAAGAAACAAACATATAAAAGCAACATAATAATTCCAACAAACAAAATATAATAGATGACATTTCGACATCTGACAAGCATTGGGGTGCTCGACCTTTGAGCCACGCGTGTAATTGGCTCATATAAGGTTCCTGCAAGATTTGCTCAATAGCTTGAAGTCGGCTGTAAAGGTAATATGAATACACAAATGCTAAACATTTGCTAGCACACAGAGCGATTGTAATTGTCTTTAGGCGCATCGCGTTCCACTTGCAGGAAGCATCTGCACAAAACCGTCATCACTGAAAACTTGTTAATTACATTAATCGAGCTCAGTGGACTAGTAAATCAAAGAAAAGCAAGGTACGACTGGTTTAGTGGTAACATGGCACCGGTAGTAACGGATAATAAAATTGCAGGTTACAGAATATTAGACAATGCTGCTTTAGGCCTCACACCGATATAAAGCAGTCGGAAATCAACAAATTATAAAAATGGTGCTGCAACCGCGCATTACATATTTCACGTTATGATGTACAATTGTTCAGCGAGCATTAATGAACAGCATAACCACAAATATTTGTATCTAAAAAACACAAGCAATGTGTCTATTTGGAGCCAGTTATCTGAACATTCGACGATAATAATCTGCTGACTGGCCTGATCCGTTCCCTTGAAACGGCATCCACCACTCTCATCTTAACAACGTTGCTACACATAGCCGCATGAACAAGGGCGTTCCACGATTAGTTCATCACCGCGACAAGACACGTGGGAAGCCGGCGATGTATCAAATCTGACCCATTAGACATATTGAACCAACAAAGCTTATCGACGTTGCAAACGAAGATAACGTCACACAAACGAACTAATACTATAGAACAGACTTTCAAATCTGAGACCATCATGCTAGAACAAAACGAATGTAATCGCTTGTTCTTATCAAGCACATTATATTGGTTATTATTGCCGGAAACAACCCCTTATGCCTGGTAACAACCTGCCATTGTTCACCTCGTGTCAACAAAATGCAATGTTCACACCGTTCCGTTAACACAAAAGCTAAAAGCACTGCACATTTAGCATATGCAAATAGTAAAACATAGATAATAAGCACTGAGACCTGGTCGATGTTTCACCAACGCAAAACCCTCATGTATATGTCATTAAGCCGTTCGATGCAGACATCAAATAAACGAATATTTTAATATGTGTGATAAATTGTTTTTACGAAATAATTTAGCTGAGTAAGTTATTAAGTTTTTCTACAACGCAACAGCAAACATTAAATGGATCACCTATAATATATATCATGTATACCGCCTTGACGAAGTCAACAAATAAATACATGACATGTAGCCTAGTCTGTTTTGACACGGGAAAAATAACATATGCATTTTGTAAATAGTAGACGTATGAAAGAGTGCCCTCTGATTTTCATATAAGTTATTATTTCACAACTCTATAACATCCTCAGGTCCGAAGATGGTATGCCAACAGATGTATCTGAGAATGCTAGAATTATAAGTTGATTGTAATGAAAATGTAATGAAAAAGCAACTAATGTCCATGGCCAAATATGTTATTGTTCACTCAATCTGTATGTTTGAATGATCTCACTTAGGTAAGATGTAAAAAGTCGGATGAGTTAATTATTTGGAAATAATTCTACCTTCATTAACACAATTATCAGATCTGCTTAGTTGAATGTGTATCAAAGAAGTAAAACGACAAGAAAGTGGTCGTGAATACGTTCAACTGCTATATTTACGTGCATTTATGTTGAAATTTAAAACGACCAATGCATGCGGGATTATCAAGAAAAAAATTGTAGTTGCATGTGAATGCAACCCGGAATGCAGTCACAATTTGTTAAACATAGATAAACCCTGATCAGCCATTCGCAGCTGTATTTTTTACCAAATGGACATAGCGTTGTTCTATAAGCTTACATTAACGTTGTTGCAATGTCAAGTCGAATTTGATGCCATCTAGGTGCAGTTGATTATATTACGCATTGAATTACCATAATGTCAATGTACGACATATACATGGCGGTCGCAGCATACGACTTCTCCCGCAATGATTTTTGTAATACGACGCTGGAATGGCCTTTTGTAACAAATATGATTTGATTTATTCTAGAGGGGATTTAATTTTTTCATTAAAGATAGTCGAGTAGATTATTTATCTGTGCAAAACAACTCGACGATAACACACGTCTGCAATCAAAGTGAAATGTTGTTACCGTGGTACAGAAATAGCGCCGATCTTATCCTATATTTTATCAAGAGTGACAGTAAGAAAGAAAATGCTGAAAACTTTTTCACATATGTTTCAGTGTGAAATGAGTGTTTTATGACTGGACCCGCGATTTGCATGCCATGCCTCAAGACAAGAACAAATGACACAGATAAATGTAGGCTGAACACTATGAGGACAAATCCACATCCAATATGATTGAGTGGCAACAGGACGATCATTTACTGCTAGCCTGTTCAATAACCAATGACCAGGCGGATCGAAATGCCAACTCTTAGCATGGCTTATCAAGCCATTTTAATATTTCTTATACAGAAGGAACAACATATTTATCTGTTATCTGACATGGTGAAGGATTATACCCAGGGCTATGATGCCATCAGGTCAGGCATTCCACTGTTATTATCTTGTGTCTATGTGGAATCTTCCTATCTCAAGACGGCATATTCGCGATAACCGCCTCACGTTGCGGTATTTTTGACTGCCAATTTCATCCCTGTCGACTAAAACAGACAATATGTAGAGCTCGTATTTGTGTATTCAAAATCAACACAAATTCTGCAAGTGGCTGAATATAATGCGACATTACGGTCATAGCGTGCCGCGTAAATCATTGCAATTAGCCAATTTTCTGCCCTTGATTAAGGAAATAAAACTCGATAGGCTTGTTTTGTCAACACGTCAAAGACAATCTCCCTTTAGCCTAATGTATTGACCGCAAAGGCCATGTAGGCCTTGCTACAGTGAGGGATCAGTTTGAAGAGGATAGCAAACTTTTTCGCATCCGGCAAAATTCATCAGTCGGTAATTGAACGTACATATCGAACGTAATGGGGATTGTTGGCGAAAGCCGCCAAAAAATGTCCAGCGTCTTATATTTGCGTCCCTGTAATTAAATGAACCAAAACGAAAGGAAACTGCATATATCCTTTACATCTTGGTTAATAAGTATCAATATATACGAACGTATTGGGAGTTTAATATATCGTATTCGACCACCAAACATATGCCTGATCGAATTAAATGATACTTTATTCGGGGATTTCGAGCTATGGTAATTGGTTTTCGCTTTTGCCTGGTAGCCAAGATAACTCTATTGTAATCCCGTATTTGGTATTAGAAACACAGAATCATCAATGATTGGCGCCTCGTCTAAACTTTGGTTGCATAAATATGTGAATAAGCGAGGAAAATAACTATGCGGGCATAGTTCAAACATTTCCTTGTATTATTGCCCAGGTTGTTATGTGTGGAAGTGACAAAAATGTTTAATTTATTGAGGACACATTTGGTCTAGTGATGACATTCTGTCAGGCACAAATCATTCATTAATTGCCCACTTTCAGGTGTTTGTGTCTGAAAGTGTCATAAATGTTTAATTTATTGATGACACATTTGGTCTAGTGATGCCTTTTTGTATGGCCCAATTCAATCAGTTCCTGGCATTATTACCCACTTTTATTTTTTTTGTGCCTAGAAGTGTCAACAATGTTTAATTTGTTAGTGGCACATTTTGTCTAGTGATGACATTCTGTCAACAACAACAAAACGTAGACCTAGTTATCATTGCCATCCGTGTTGAGATGATATGTCAAAGTCATTAGGCCATGATAAGCATATGATAGAACATTTATTAACGAAATGCTAATTTAAGATGATCATTCCTGTTTGTACACTTGTTTGTTTGCAACTTTTGCGATTAATGTCGCAATATTCAGCATTTTCTGGTATGGTAGTCATCAACGACGCGCAGAACCGATAAGTTTTGTCTTGACCTCTAACTCAAACTATGATTAGGTTATCCAAGTTGTAACAATCGTAAATTCGTAACATCTCTGTGAATAATGATGTGATTATTCAAACGTTTACATTTTCCATAGGCGTAATTATATTGTAAACTTTAGAAAAAAAAATCATTGTAAATAGTGTATGTCAAAGCGGCCCAAATCGAGTCGCATGTCAAAATATTCGCTTTAAAAAAATAGGCAATATATATGGT
Source organism: Urechis unicinctus (assembly GCA_034190875.2). Classification (NCBI taxonomy): domain Eukaryota; kingdom Metazoa; phylum Annelida; class Polychaeta; order Xenopneusta; family Urechidae; genus Urechis; species Urechis unicinctus. Next base: position 59,846,763 of record CM067343.1, on the reverse strand, counting down.
GGCAATAGAAATTTTGTCAAATGTTTCTCGTGACAGCGACAATGGCATCATACGATTTCAGTGCTGTGCATGTCGTCATGAATTGTGCATAGTTTTCTTGTTTTCAGGCAACAAAAGCGACCAAACATCCAAATTTGCCAAGAAAAGTTTGATCGCTAATCCTATCGTTATTAAGTGCTTGTTTTCATCTAAAAAAACTAAAACGAATTACAAGATGAGAAGTTTGTATATGGTGTCACGACCGAGTGCGATTTTAAGCGTCTTTGGACAATACCAAATTTGGGAAAGCTCTCTGTTAGTCTCCTACTACTGCCCACGTATGTAAAGCCGCAGTTAACTTGAACACTTAGTGTCTGTGAGTATAATCAAATTCATATTTTCCAAAAGCATCATGACGATGATGGTTAGGATTATTTGGAGAAATTTCATAATTCGCCAAGGTTCACCTATCGCAACAATGGGTCGTTTTGTTAACGGTCGTGTTCAAGGTAATTAATTTGTTATATTTGCAAACATTTTGAGTCACTGAAAAGGAGCAACGCCTCAGCAGCGTAGTACATTACATGGCCTATGTGCCGACGCTCGGGGTTATTGACATGCTTAAAGCTATTGATTAATGGTTTGGATATATAAGTTCTCCTATCATAACATTTATATGTCCGCATAGCTGTCTATCAAAATGTTATTAAAGACATATTTTAATTTTCAGCCGATATGGCTATACTTGCAAACCACTCTGAGGTGCCGTGCATTATTATTCCTACATAAGAAATCAGATACGAATAGATAATAGACAATGGTTATAGCTAGATAAATATATTGCGATGGTGGATGACACGCATGTGATTTTAATGTACAAAAGTCTTAGATAGAATTATGCTGCCATAAATGATTTGAATCAAATAAATCAGGCAAAGAAATACCTTGAACAGTTTTATAACATGTCACGTAATGCACAACGCTTTCACATTGCGAACCACAAACACGTTTCAAACGCGTTTCGCATATTGATTAAATGAACCAAACATTTCTCTACCACAGAAGTAGAGATGGATTAATAACTCACTGTATTTTATCATGAAAGTTAAAAACAATAAAATATCACTTTCGTTGGACATTACAATCGTTTAGGTATTCTTGTGTTTGTAGTTGATCGGATTGCATGACATCGATATAGTTACCCACACCAGTGATCAAGGTGCCACCACCCGTAATGTACACGTGGACACTCAGACGGTGATAATTGGATAGAGGTGCAACAATCTATGGCTGATATATGTCATATCAATCCTTGATAACGTCCATGCATTGGCATCAAACGTTTGATGATGCAATGTTGTACTGGTCACGGCCAAACATAATGATAATCAGACAATAAGACAATCAAGTCATCTTGTGCTGTTTACATCTAAACCAATACCCACTGTTGTCAAGATAATTATTTAACTCACTTTTAAATAGGTGATCATAGCATGAACATTCAACACCGTGGTAGAACATCACACTCGTTATGACATATGAAAATCTTCCAAATAAGGTTTGGTTAAGCCTTCATGTAAAATGAGCATTTATTAGGTTCCTCCTATTAGCTTCATTATCGCACTCTATTAAAGTATGGAGGCTCGGCATGACTTAATTGGGGAACGAGTCTGTTCATATCCAATGCCCAAATCACACCTAGAGGAAATTTACCCCGCGGAGCATAAAGGGGCAGACAAGAAACACTCTCAAAAGGCCCCCTATGCATGTAAAGCGTGCACTACCGCAGACAAATATAGTGTCGTACATGTCCTTAGCAGCCAAAATTAATAAGGGGGTTAGTCATTCTTCTCAATGAATGTGTCATTTAATTGGAATGTTTGGTTAGCAATAAATTAACTTGTGCATTATAAAGGAGATTTAACTTGCTTATTTTGTTAAAATATGAAAATCAATAAACGGGGTTTTGAGACCGATACAAGCCATTTGAATGCTTGGCAAAAAGTACATGGATACAGATAGTTAGTTAGGGTATGTAGCATAGAACCTAATGAAATGATATAACATGCCGATGTCTGAAACCCATCCTAATACCTTTACAATGTTACAATGTTTCAATAATGTTATCTTCCAAGAAGATCTTGCTGATCTTCCAAGAAGAAATTACTTTGCGTTCGATTCTTTCAAACGCCTATGGCAAGCAACGCACAGCACGAACGGATTCTTTTCCCATCGTTTGTGCAATCATTGCCATATATCTTTGCCTAAATTAAGATTGAGTGTATTTATATTACCAACTGCATCTCTGTCTTTTAGATCGACCAAAAGACTACTCTTCTAATTGCAATCGAATACAATTGATTGCGTACAATTTTGACAGCCGTTCCTGTTTATGAATAAACTTCCCATGTGCCAGGCTGCCCAGCTGCTATGATGACGTATAAAACCACTGAGATATTTCTGTAACGTCCTTGTGAGTGTATATATAACGTACTCCATCAACTTATAAATAAAGAACATCTTTCAAATATAGTGCCAATTGAGGCAATTAGTTTACAAGAAGTAAGCCAAAATATCCGTGTTTTCTTATATATGGATGCCTGATATATATCTGCCGTCGGTTGATCAGACTTCAATAGAATCTCAATCCACTGTACGCCTTATCAGTCAGCGATGTTATCGAACAATGCTAATCTAGAGTCGTTGGCTGCTGTAAAACGTCCTGCTCAGGACTATTCATTGCAATTTTACGCTCCTAAAATATGTTAATGAAATGGTCCAATCACCAAGAAGTCTTCGCTACTCTTATATTAGGATATCAGTAGTTATAACGGATGCCGGGACGATTATATTACTGTTTGATATTGAAAATTGATTTTTTTTTCAAAAAGCGACTCGTTTATTTTAAAGGCAGTTATGTCATATACACCTATTTAAGTGTCGCAGAATGAATTAATTCATACAGAAGCGATCTTTTGCTATTTACCTCAATAAGTCTGACGATGGTCGCTTACCCAAAGCGCGCTTACAATTCTCGTTATCGTACTCAACTGTTAATGGCACAAACATTCTGTAGTACAAGGAGATTTATACTCCAATAAAGCCTGAGCTGCTGCTATTGCCTCACAATCCATTGTTTGACCCCAATTTATATGCAGGGCACGCCATAAAGTTTGCAAGCTGACAAAGCGTATTATGTGCTCTAAATGCCACTCGACTGGATGATTGAATGACACTTTGTTTTACAGTTTTGCACCAGAATGCGTCTTTGTGTTCGTTGTTGTAATCGGGAAAGGTAGAAGTGCCGTGGATATATGAGTAATTTACCAGACGCTTAATTTCCCTTTTTGGTCCAATAAGAAGTTGTTCGCTGGGTTGTGTCTATTTGGCACTATATGCAGCATCGATGCATCAAGGATATAAGCAAGTTCTATCAGTTAAAAAAGAACCATGTCCAGCGTTTAATCAGCTAGTATTTTGTGACGTTATGTGACGTACGCGAGGTTGAAGCTCCCCTTATAAACCTTGCTGCTGTTGGTAATCAAACAGCTGACATTTATTGTAGATTAATGATATTTATCTGATAATAATAACCAATTGGATATATCTTTTGCAATGCTGAAAGCCTGTAATATAAAACTGCAATTATTTGTTTTATATTTCAGCTTAGTTGATTTTTGTCCCCAAGATTTACCAAGACAACAACCAGTGTCCTTCCTCATCCACCCCCAAGTCACATGGGGTTGAGAGTTAAGAGGATGCAACCATTATCTGTCAAAAGCAGTGACTAGCTTGATAGACAGTCTTCTTTGCTTTGTGCTGCAAAATTGCTGCTTATGGTGGAGTCCATATATTGTTCTAATGTTCTGGGTAGACAGGTGCTTGCACTGAATGACAACCAATCTAAAAGCATATCTGTCATCATGACAGTCGGAGCTCCATAGAAAAGATTCATGAAATAACCGTGCAATTTGTTTCAAACGTTGCTTTATGTAGATATTGGCCAATGGTGCTTTGTAATGATATTCGTTTTCACCATCTTCGCCATCAGGCTTTAGTTTATATGGATGCATTTGGGATCTCAGTCTGACAAACATTTATTTTAATGTATATTTGCGTATGCATTATACTTACCATTCCACGTTCGACTTCGATTTCAGTAAATTAATATCAAACCAAAACGGATGACTTATTTCCTTCTGTCATTTTGCGTCATTCTTCCTATAGAAACATTTCTGGGAACCGCATTTAAAATTATTGCGGCATTAATGGAAAAACAAGAATGAGATGACAAAATTAAAGGCACATTAGATGAGGATATTTAGTGTCCACAAAGAGC
>CM067343.1:59779945-59837445 GCA_034190875.2 Urechis unicinctus | reverse complement strand
TATGGTTAATTCTCGATAAGTTCAACTTGATAGAGGAATAACGGTATATATATATACATACATATCTATATATATAGATATATATATACATATACATATATACATACACATACACATACATATATATATATATATCTATATATATATATATATATATATATATATATATATATATATATATATATATATATATATATATATATATATATATATATATATATATATATATATATATATATATATATATATATATATATATATATATATATATATGTATAATATATACATATATATGAACCTTTAGCCAGCGAGAATAACTAACGAAAAGCATTAAAGTGTGTTACTTGTTGGTAAATGCGTACCACTTTGTGTGGGTCTTGCTTGTACTAGTGTCGTCTCAAACAAACTGAAGTTTGAATGAATATGAACTGTATGGTAAGGTCAAACCAATGACATGTCCCGCAGACGAACAAATTGCTTAAAACGAAGGGTTTTGTTCAATAAGTTAATAATATCATTCAGCACTATAAATGCAGGTTATAACGGTACAATCAATATCTTCACTTTTCGTGACATAGAAGCGCAACGTAATTATGTGGGTACTGTTTAGGTTCTTAACTAACGCTTATTTAGCCTACATGAAGCACAACATATTTCATTATTAACATGTAACAATGGAATAAGAAGAAAAAGCGTAAGTGCTTTCTGGTTATAAGAGCCTTTGTGTGTCCATCAAGTACTGGATTACTTGTAAGATGGTACTTTTTTTTGTGAGCATTTCGTATATAATGATTGGCAACTTTTTTCTTTTCATTTCGCCTATCAAAGGATTTCTATGTGCTGAATTGTTTTTACAATGTAAGATGATATGTTCGATATTTTCGTTTTTCTGATGACAATACAAGCAATTTAGATCTTAGTTCATAATTGCCTGATCATACTCTATTCGTGGATACAAAACGCTATGTTACTTGCTTGATGCAGCCCATGCCATTCTAATGCGCTATTTTATAAATCCTAATCTTGACCCTTTTTGGGACACGAGTACTCTTGAGCTCTGCCTATTATACATCAACCTCTGGGAAAACGGAACCACCGCTACTGTTATCATAGCATAAACGGCATGGCTGCTAAGGGGTGAATGACTGACAAACAGTCCACAATACAATGACAACATTAGGGGAATTATAGCAAATGCGTCATTAAAAATATTACTTCCACCTCCACCCTTGTCTAAATTTAATACGCATATGAAAATAGATCACTCTGATTCACGACATTGCCTTTATTTGGCATCACAAGCACGCATAAGGGTAAGGGCGGTAAGGATTTTTTAGTGTCCTCGGTGGTGGCTTTTAATTCTAGGCTTCTTTCGATTGCAAATAAGCCAATAAAATAATGTATGATATAATAACATATCTTCTTAAATACAAAAAGGTTACGGACTATGGCTGTATCATTACAAGCTGTATATGATATGAATTAAAACCAACTACCGTTACATAGAGCTTAACTGATGTTCGCTCAGGAATTTCCGAAATGGATATGCGAAAATGATTGGCGAATATATGGAAATTCGCCACTCAGGTTACTAAAAGGCACATCTTCTGATACTGCTATATATAAGTAATGGCAAGCAATAACCTAGTGTAGGAACCGCTTTTCATGTTCACGTTATGAACCTTATATTAGATGTTATATATGTTAATGTGGACGGTTTATCTGGTGTATACGATTTAATGATAGCTCAATGCTGGCTTATGTGATCTTTTCAAAACGCCGCTATGGCAGATTGACAAGGTACATCATCGTGTATACTTGCACGCTGGTCCAGCTAACAAGGCATTAATTGAGAACCCGAGAATAAAGCATGGACGCCATGCGTGAAAATCTTTTTATCAGAACCATTTTAGGTTTATGCGCTTGTTACGATATTTTTCAAGATGCATTCCTGACTTTTAGTGCCGTTTGTTTTATTCACATTGGTAGCGATTGCTGTCAGCATGATTAACGGGAAGGATAAAGTTTGCTGCCTTTTTTAACCTGTCTTGTATATCCATGCACGTAATGATTGTCCTTGACAACCCACACTGTTAATGCTTATGGTCCAATGATGCAATGCATAGTGAATGAACAGAACTAAACGAGGTCATAGGTAGTATTAACTGGCTTAGCTGTTTGACCCATTTACGCTTATCACTGTTATTTGAAACACGTAAAAACTGATAGAATTCCTTGACTTTATATTTTGTTTCCAGTGATATTGATTATTTGCTGAATAATTGAATAGCATACACGAAAACTAAAGGAAAAGAAGTTGTAACACAAAATAATCCACGTATCATTTTAGGCATCGTGACATTGATCACCAATCGTTGCTGCATTACGAGAGTTAACACTCGGGAAAATTCAAGTCATTACAATTTGGAGGATATCGACGTAATATTTGTGCTAAAGTCGTAATGTATGAAAACTGTAACTTGGTATGTAATGCATTGTTTTGTGTAGCCTTTTATTCTGATGGATTGCTCCATGGAGGTCGACCGAGCTCTTTCAGTTCCTCATTATAATGATAACTTAAATAGTCAAAACTATCTATAGCCATCGTCGAGATTGATTGCAATTGTCTAACATCCGATATTTATGTTCTTTTCAGAATATGTGAACACAAAATACGGCTCTCTATTGGTAATTGTAGTTTTATTCTATTGTAAAAACGCTATCCTTTTTTAAAGCTATTTTAATCACGAATTTTATTTTCTTAGATAATAAACAAAAAAACTTTAAGTATACATAGAGTACGTCTGAAGACAGCACGGGAATACTTTAAGTCATGACCCCTTATTTAACTAGGTTATTATAAGATGTGCAATAAATTGCTGTTCCGCGCATTGAGTTGTACATCAGCATATAACTTTCCTTGAGACTTTTCTGCTCCAATTCATATAAACTATTGCTAAATGTGATTATAATGATAAAAAACTATATTTTCACACAACGTGGATTTGATGAGCAAAATTGATATGATTGACTGCTTAATGCAGCATGTAACCATCTGGATTGTGATCGACGGCAATCTGCCAAATAGGTGAATTGTACCACACACCTGCGGTACAGGTATTGACTACAGTACCAAATGTGACGTTTTAGATTTCCATGCAAATAGTTGCCAACTTTTAGCAAAATCTCAAAACTGTCTATGTTGTGTTTAGTCTTTTCGTTTTAACTATATGTATTGCATGAGACATGGAAGGCGGACATGGCACACAAGCAATTAGTTTCCAACAATATATACATAAGATTATGCTGTTCACTTCGTAACTTTGTTTACGTGAAATGCAGCGACCATTGAGTAAACAAAGCATTTCGATGGCCAACAGTCAACTGCTACCTTAGCTGCAAAACAAGACAATTGAGAATACGGTAGCTCAAGGAATAGCGCAAGGCAATATGATTAATTATATAACAGTACCACCTGACTGTAATGACAAAAACGCGATATGCTTTTTAGATAATACCAGCAGTGCTGTCCTGATTGGATAACAGTTCTTCCCATAGCACAAAACAGGCTTTGAACAAATTCCTTAAGGAAACAAGAATATATTTCAAACCAGTTAACGGTTTGTTACAAAAACACAGCAGCGCGAATGACCATATAAATGTCTTGTATCTCAGTTACTAAGCCTGTTCTGACGTGGTAGATATCTAACATGTGATTACAATGGTCACTATTTGATTCACTAGGTGCGCCAAAATCGGCGTAAACTGGGTGCTCCACAAAGTATCGAACAGCGTATCTTTATAACTGAGAGCATGGGAAAGAAAATAGATGTAACAGTGTAAATTATATCCGCCCCTCTTTACATATATTCCTGCCATTTCCTGTAGTAATCGGTTCTCATGTAACCTGGCGGGATGATGTCCTTATTTTCTGAGAACAGCAAAACTGATTTGGATCTTCTCTAGCTGATATGACGTCACACGTCACATGTATTGGCGATCAATTTGATCATCAAACTACCGACGAGACAATGACGTCTTACGCGGCAAACAATTAGTGGAACTATCTATCATGCAATCGGCCTTCCTCTGGTTAATTTTGTCACTGTTAAATGGCTTTACTTGCACAGAACGTACCTCTCGTCAGGCTATTTATCTATAATGTTTCACAGGTCGTTTAAATTCAGCACGCATTACTACAGCTAAGCTATGGATATGCTCATTCAGCTCCTATGATGACATTATTGAAATCGCCTTAGTTCTGCAATACAAAGCCAATGTATGCGTAATTCATGTGGCTATTTAGCATAAAAACGTGGCAGCTAAGTGAATAGCTTTCCATTGATTCTGTCCTCCGTTTACAAAGGTTTCTCTGCTCTCAAATATATTGTTCGCTATGCTGTGCTGATCAAATTCAATGGCGATTAATTGCATCGTAATGTGTAGGTTATTTCGTTTGCGGATGCTAGTTTCTCGGGGGAGCAAAGAGCTGATTTGATCGATGTCAACAGAAGTGCATGGAAAATAACTACTAAAATGGACTACATTAAATTGAGTTAGAACTTAAAAAGCGTGTTATTATCTTGCAACATGCAATATACCGTTCCCTTCAGTATGAAATACAAACACCGTATATAAGGCAAATACATTTTGTAACATGTGTAAGTGCCCCTGCATAGATGCTTAAATGCTTATATGCTTAATTTAATCTGATAAATGGAATAAGAAAATTTTGAATGCATTAACTATAATACAATATTGATGTTCCATTAAAGAATATGTTATGTATTTGTAACGCCAAACTAATGCATGCGCAAATGTTTGTGATACCATGGTGTACCATGCCAGTGTTTCATCGTAGGTATGCATCATTTGACCTCAGATGCTTGAGTATAATATGCGCAACCGTGGTTCTTTGTAGGCTGTTGATATTTTCCGTTTGATAAATAATAATAATAATCTTTAATTTCGCACAGCAGGTGTACAGGAACATTATTATTTGATACAACAACAAAAAACACACGAGAACGAATAAACAAATAAATCAGTTACGATAAACACAATTCCTTTAACAGAGCTTCAGCTTCATGTCGGGTAAGCACTGGTAATGAATCCCCATCTCTAATATAAATAAGCTCTTTTATGAGCATGGCAATATTCTCATATTCAGAATTACCTGGTGGATTAATCTTATAGCTGGAGTCCTTAATGCATTCACTAAGCTGTAATAAATAACAATTATTGATGTTCAGGGCATGCATTATTTTTCGAACATTATCACTAACAATTGTTCTGCTATAGAAACAACATCTACTTACATAAAATACTAAAACATTGGTGCTGTTCAGGCACTTATTAAAGAAATTGACGAAGCGCAACATCAGTTGATTTCTAAGGGGCAATTTTCCCGAAATGAATGGTAATTACTTTGAACATGTTCTGGACTCTAATTTCCATAAAGTTTGAATACACCTTCTCCAAACACTACACAATTTGACCAGCTGGTTGGGTCTAAAACTCCACATCGCCGACCCGTAAAAACTACTACAGTATACTTCAAATAGCGAGTTTCTAATAACAGAGTTGCAGTATCCAAAGCGAAACATATTCGTTTTCGCTATCAAATCCTTACATGCACGCTGTGTATTTATCAAATTCGCACAATAACCAAGTGAACAGCTTGTTTCTCTTGTACAATTAATTCACCATTTAGTGTTAAATATACTGGACTGTCGTAAGCATTGAATGCAAGCAACCGGCTTTTTGCAAAATTGAACTGCACATAGTATTCCTTCGAAAATTCCTCGCATATTCTAAGCATTGTCTTAGCCGCTGAAACTGAAGGTGCAATGAGTGAAACATCATCAGCATAACTCAAAGCACCCATATAATGATGGTCCATGTGACATCCAACATTAGCTTTACGAAGGCGCCTTAGTAATTCATCGATATATACACAAAATAATAATGGCGAAAGAACTGCGCCTTGCTTAACACCATTCGTGCAAATAAAAGTCTCAGAACTAGAAACATTCCATCGGACTTTCAGGTTCTGACGTGTGTACATATTAATGAGTAATTTACATATTGTTGGACAGAGTCCTTTCTGTCTGAGAAGCGCAAACAATTTCACATAATTCACACGATCAAATGCTTTAGATGCGTCCAATAGAATTACAAAACAAGATGACCCCTGAGTTACAAAGTGATCAACAATCTCTTGCAAAACAAGCGTGCATTGAGTGGTAGAGTGTGACTGTTTGAAACCGAATTGCAGATCGCTAGTTTTCAGTGTGTCACTCCGGTATGTTAAAATAATATTATCCAGTAATTTTCCAAAAATACTACTGATTGCTATGGATCTGTAATTATCACTATTATTCAACGATTTTTTTTTTTCTTTGGTATAGGTATCAGCGTTGAATGCAACATACCCGGTGGAGCATATGCATGCGAAAACAATTCTTGACAGGCATTCTTAATGTGATCAGAGCTGATTTCAGAATTACCATCGGTTTTGTCTGGTTTCAAGTTCCGCGTTGCGACCTGGTTTTTTGCATAATCATGATAATGTACAATAGTACTGAAATGTTTATGTGTGGAACTATGTCGTTGTTTCTTTTGCAGTCAACTTGATGAGAAGCGTTTTTCTTAGTAGGATTACCATTTAATTTTGTTTCTCCGCAACCATTATCTTAACTGTCAGAAATAACCATAATCTATTTTCGCAATCAAGGATACATTACCGGTATTGCCGGGAACAATTACAGAAGCAGAGCCATGCGATTATTTTATACAGATGTAAAGTCATGGCTCATCAAATTACAGCTGTTATGATTGCAAATCTAATTTGAAGGTTAGTACCCTGCACAAATACACAAAAAGAGTTGACCTAGATTAAACTACTTAAGGGAGTTGCTTGGCCCCGCTGACTGGCACGTGTCCATTTCGATCTGTAATGTGATGTAAATGGGAAGGTATTTTTCAACGTATTTGGGCATTGTTGTTCATCCAGGAAAGTGTAATAATCATAGTTGTGGCGTCATACTTTGGAATACATAGTTTCAATATATATGTATATATATTCTTATATATATATATTTATATATATACATATAAACATATAGATATATATATATATATATATATATATCATATATAGATATATTTATATATATAAACATATATATATATATATGTATATATATAGTTAATTGAAGCATATATATATATATATATATATAATATATATATATATATATATATATATATATATATATATATATATATATATATATATATCTATATATATATATATATCTATATATATATATATATATATATATATATATATATATATATATATATATATAGTTAATTGAAGCAGCCCGCTGAGAAAGGAAACAAAATGAAATTGCCCTGAGCCATTGTTTAATTCGATAGGATACAAAAAACACGACATACATTAAATGGCACCATACGTAAGCTCGCTATATTGACGTAACAATGCAATTACACATGCGAAACGTATTTTCCTGGAGATGCAACTAAAATACAATTTATCAGATCTTTGTTCTTTTCGAGCGGCATTTGCGGACAATTCTAAATACGCGCACAATCAATTACAGGCTGACGCACGTTGTGAGGAAGTAAACAGCTTGCAACTGATTCATCGCCTTGGGCAGACCTTCATGACATGTACCAGCAATTCATTAGAAAATAGAAGATTTTCTCCAAAGGCATTATATTTCCTTAATCAAAGACAGAAAAGTAGGTTATTATTTTTTTACGGAAGCATTTTAATTGTACCTATATATACCTCGACGTCTAACTTGTTTGATCCTTGTTTGAATAACTATTGCTATCAAAGACATTGCGTCCAACTTGTGTATGTCGTACATTAACTTTATGATACAATAACATATGCTGCTTAACTGGGTATTCAAGCTAATTGTACATGGATCACATGTAATGGGACTGAACATCTCGTACAGCATAGTGAAGGCTTTTTGATACATGTCGCAATATCGATGTGGTCCAAAACATCTACTGTGATTGGGCATGTATAATTCAGGCCACTGGGTATTGCATTCTGTCTTGTATTCAGAGCCAATCACAGGCGACATTTAATGTCAATACTTCCACTCACAGTGTCGTGTCTATTACAAAATACATGTTCTTTATGCTCACAGAACGACTTGAACATATCAGAATTGGAATTAGTAGCACGGCACCTGTTGAACACATCGACCACTATAATGCTGTACTATTCCTATTTGTTGATAAGCATACCCGATTAAAAAGGGCGCAAAATTGTACGTCGTTGACACCATTTAATTTGGCCACAATCTTGCCAGGTACACAAGGAGTGCCGTACGTATGAAGCCATTTTGTAGGTTTTGTACTACAACCGCGGTTATACGTCGAATAGGTGATAATGCGTCTACTTGCCGGCGTACATAGATTCGTTTTTTTGAGAATCAATACCGCATTAACGTACTGTGTGGCCGTGTGTGCGTTATCTGGCTTATGGTCATTATCCTTTGTATACTAAATAGATACTAAAACAACTTTACTGAGCAAAATAGTTTAGTTGATTAAAAGTAATTTGACAAATTAGTTTTTATGTTATTATTGTTTTTAGGATGCTTACCTCTAGGAGCAACCAACGTCGCAGTTACCACGCTTGAAAATTTGCCTTGCGTTTCTCTAGAACAATAAAAGTAGGAATGCCAATGTAGCTGCATCCCTTATTAGGATATAACTCATCATCGTTTCACATGAAAAATGTCTTTTCATTTGAGAAAGGGTATGAATCATTGTTATTAGTGTGCTTTTGTAGGATGTTGTGCAGTAGAAAACGAAGACCATTGTCGTAATATTGTTGTCAGTTACTCCGTAATGGCGCGGTAATCTTTTATTTCCAAATTTGCACTTCTCTGTGATTGACCGACATTAAAGCTACTCTTGAACAAATTTCATTCGATATTTAACACTCGTTTTGTAAACATGATGCTTTTTTTCAATACGTATAACACGTTTATATACTGGTCTTTTTACGACGCGCATCGTCGACTACAGCAAGTCAATTACACGCGTGGCGTGAATTTTCATTTGGTGGTATGCTCAACACAGAATCAGAAATCATAACGGATATAATGAGTTGCATATTGCGTGATCGTTTTAGGCACACATCTGGTTCGCATGACGCAGCAAATGTAGTCAGCCGATGTGGTTGCCCAATCACTCAAATAGAGTGAGTCGTCGTGGTAATGGCTGATGATCGAGGTAATAAGAATCTATAAGCAGTTAAAATAAATGGCGTACTCTCTTAGTGTTTAGTACACATTCCAGGCATGATAATGCCCTACTAAGTACCATTATCATTATAGGTGACAGTTTGCACGAAAGTTCTTCGAATCTGTATATTTGGATTCCATGATATACACACATAATTCAATATTAACAAATTTATGGCGTAAGAAAACTTTTATTACTGCTGCATCGTGTAGTAAGATTTCTTTATACTTGGGTATATTCTGCCTTGGGCGCTGGCATTACTGTGGAGCCATCGGTTCTACAGAAAGCCAATGAGGACGTCTTATTTCTGTTCATTCCGATTCATTTACCTTTTTACAAAAGGCGAATGCCTCCCTCAAATTTACTATTCTATCATCATTACGTGCAATCACAATCACATTTGCTTACTTCCCTGAAGGCTCTGTTAAGACGAGTTCAATGCGCACAAGGACTAGGGCTGTCAATAAAATTGTTGAGCTGGAGTACCTTATCCAATGGCTGCTCTTCGAGCTATTGCATAATATTAAGATATATGAATTTAGATGGACAGTGTAATTACACCAAGTTTGCTGGGTGTGGATTAAGCGCACGTTGGGCACAAGTTACTGAATGATAAACGACCAGGTGCTCTATAGGGATATCATTGAGCCAGTTGCATTTCGCCTCGAGGATTGACAAAAGGATAATCATACCAAGGCGTCAGAAAATGTCACAGCACATGTTTGGTTCATTCTGAATATTAATCAGTGCATCACGATAAATGACTGCGCCTCGAACGATGTTCAAAATGGACCAATTCAGCCGACAAACTGGTCCTGCCACTTCTTATTCTCTATAATTGTTAAATGGCACTGCTGGCTATTCACATCGAGAAATGATGCAGTGCATTTATAGATTTTATTTGTTTTTAAACGATCAGCTCTGATTAAAAAGTCAGAAATAATTTGTCATTTGTATGTTCGCATGATTACATTATGAAGTCTTCGGCTATGCGGTTGCTGCCCTGTATGACAAACGAAGTTAGCATATGCAATTAAATAAGTTTTCTCTGACATATCCTCCATACTCCATCCTCCGTTTAATGGCTTTTGCAAAACATGTCTCAAGTCTAACGCATTATGTACGATTTTTGGCCTTGTTTTCAATCTTGTTTAAGTAAAAAAAAACGTCATCTGCTTGTTGTTTGTCTTTCATACCTACAACAATGTTATCATCGTTGTTAATTGAGAAGAGAATAGGCCTAAGCACGGTACCTTGAGAGAACCCATTGATAAATTTTGTCCACATTAATTCCTACTCTCTGCTGTCAATCATGCAGTAATAATTCAATCCATGCTAGTGATTTTCAAATAAACCCTAGCAGGGCGTATTAGTGAACATCACTGGCATTCAAAGTAACCTGAATATAATAAACTTCGAATAACGCGGCCCCTTAGTGTCACATAATTGCAATGTTTATAAGAAAGGGATAATATTGTAACATTGCGCACCACAAATGTGAAATTGAGCTTTATTTTTTCATTTACATTTGAACTAAAACATGGCATCACATATTAAACATCACGAGCTCCGTATAAGTTGGAGAGAGTATTTTGTGGAAACAATTAAGCCGTATAAATTATACAGTACGTAACAAGTAAGCTTAAGCAATTCATAGGGTAGCATTTACCATACTGACCTCATCAGTACGTATGTCACACCCGAAACACAAATGTAGTCATGTTGTTCGGTCATTGAAGCGGCTAACTGCACTGCCATCCGCCATCTGTCTATTGACAGAGTATGGATGGCAAAGCACCGCTCACCATAATTCATGTTAAATGTGGCAAATATCAACCACCATGTGACTTTAATAAAAACAATGAATAAATGTATAAAATACGGCAGGGTAAATGCACTGGACTAGTCGTACATATACTACATTCAATAGGTATCTAAGATGATAAGTTATTTGGGTGCATGCATCCAAAACCACAAGGGCAGTCACAAAAACGACATGTAAGTTTAGAATATGATCATCGTGAGGCTTAACAACAGCGTTTTGATTGAAAATGTGTAACACTGCAACATAAACACGACCATCACCAGCAAATCAATCAGCATAGTGGTATCACATATTGGTAAAAATAATATAGGTAAATTTATACACTGTAGAGACAATGTTTTTATTCCATTGCTCAACAAGTTAATTGTTAATTGGTTTAATACATGCTTTAGGTGTCCGTCTCTCTTGTGACCGGACATGGGATAACTTCAAGGAAGACGTGTTCGTGGCAACCATTTATGATATCATGTCAAAACACTGCTCCAAGCATAACACAAGATTGAGAATTCGTAACAACAGACCGGTATGGTAGGGTGTCACAGGGCTTGAACTTGAATGTTCGTTGTCTACGCTAAGTGGCCTAAAATGCCTTAACACTGACTGGCAGAAGCGAATATAGAAGTTGAAGTCTCTACGATCACCCATTTAAGCTTGCAATGCCAGTATAATACATTCTAGCATGCAAGCATAACCACATACACAATACATAAATACATACATTCATACATATATACATACGTACGTACATACATATATGCATACAAACTAACATACATACATACATCATACATTCAATCATACAAACATACATACATTAATACATCATACATTTAATCATACAACAATACATACATACATACATGCATATTTGCATACATATACGCATACATACATGCATACACAAACACCAACACATACATACATACATACATACATACATACATACATACATACATACATACATACATACATATATGCATGCCTGTATTCAAACATACATACATACATACATACATACATACATACATACATACATACATACATACATACATACATACATACATACATACATACATACATACATACATACATACATACATACATACATACATACATACATACATACATACATACATACATACATGCATACATGCATACATACATAACTTGTTCCTTCATGCTTAAGTTAGCGACATATACATATATGTATATGAATATTGTACTCACATATGAAACCTAGTTTAAAGCCTAAAACAAATTTACTTGATGTGACACCACTCAGTAACTGAAGTATCAGATAGTGCAGGTAGCATCTAACATTCTTATCTTGCAATTCACTATTTATTTCACCTTTTTATTCTAGGTATGATGTCGTATATTGGCATGCCATTTGATAAACACTATCAAAGAGGTTGTAAAAACAAATGTAGAGGAATGTTAATAAGCCACATAACGGCAACATTGTTTGACACAAGTGATCGAAACGACAATATCTAAAAGCTGGAAGGATCTATATTGGTGGAAGTATCTACATGGTCGTGACAATAAACTTATAACAACGCCAAGTAAATTGTGGTTTTAATCAAACCGTACAAAACCCTGTCAGTAAGGCATCGATGAGTGCGCACTGATCCTAACCGACCACGATAGTCTCTCAGCGTGGATATCGGTTCAAGAGATGATTAACATATGGTTTCCGGTTTCTTCATGATCTCATAATCAAAACACATAACGAGCATATATGCATTGTAATTATCATTTAAAACAGGACAAGTGGCATGCAAGCACGCATTAAATTACTGCGTTTTACTCGGAAATACCTATATCTGTCTTCAAACTAATGCACATCACCTGCTCTTGTAAGTCTGTAATTGATATCTGAAAGATTGACAATCTGAACACTTGTGCTCTGTCAAATTCTTCCGAAATTGATACAGAGATCAAGGCGACAATGCCGACAACGGCACATAACGGTGTCAAATATCGTTCGAGCTCATCAGTTTTTTAAAGAGGCAGACATATTCAAGTTTTTTCCATAACTTGGTAAACAGTTTGAATGTAGTGCTACGATGAACGGTACCTACTTTTCACTTACCGGCTATCTGTGAAGTAAACTATTACAGACTCAGATGCAGCTCCTTTAATATAATATGTTGGTTGGAGAATTTATCTATAAGTACATTATTTCCTGTTCAACTTCGACTGTGTATATATAATGGGTTTTCTGCCTTAAGCGACCAATCAGTAACTGTCAAATGTGATAGCTTGTATCAGTAGCATTGGAAATTGACAGTTGCAATAATATATTGATTGATTGATAATAGATAAGGGACTATTTTCCAATTTGGAAATCGCACAAATAATGTTAGCCTATTAATAGGCATTCGGCCAGAGGGAAAAGCCATATGATTTGCATTATTATCGTCGAAGATAATTGTAAAGCAACCTGGCTTCTTATCTTGTAAAGCCGTTATTCATACTTTTCGGACATCCCCTCATATCTCCAATGTCACATAGTATGCTGTCGTGTTTAATTGCTCATATTCTGCAAATAGTCCCTCTGTAGCAAACAGTGAAAACGGCAATGTAAACGTGTCTTATGTGCCTTGCACCGTGATGTAACTGCGCATCATGGAACACCTGTACAAAGCCCGTCGTCGAGCTAATAAACGGCACCAACATACGCAAGCACTATGAGTAGCAGCACTATTGTCTTATATGGTGCCAACGATAGAGAGAGCAGTGTAGACAGACATTAATTGATTAAATACTACAAATAATTGCAAACCTAGGGCCACTTCTAATATTTCTGGATTAAAGGATTTATGTAATTCATTTAACATGAATAATATACTTCAATGTCAAATCAAGAGCCTTTGATAAATCAACCCTTTCTGACTTTCTGACGTACACTGAACACAGAAATAGAATCAGATCTTTCCATGAGAATTGTGTGTACATTAGCAAGGGATGCACTCAGGAATCGGATCAGCTCTATGCAGCAAGGTAGGAGTTGTATTTATGTGGCTCATACGAGCCCGAGCAAGGGTGATCTTTGCGCTTAGACAGTCGTTTCAGGTGTATGACCGTTGCCCAAAGTGCTTGAGATTATTGCCGACCTGAGGTTGGAGGTGTAAAAACAGGACATTAGCCTCGATAATATCCTTTTTTTATCAAAACGATTTATGACATCATGGAAAAGATCCAAAATATGTTCATAGCTTCTAGATTTCCGACCAAAGATCCTTAACTTGATGGTGAACTGAGTGAGTGCTTGTGGATAAAAATAGTACAACAAATTGCTCTCGATTGAACAAATCTGGGATGACAAATAACTATTTGTTTACATAATTCCAAGAATAAGGCTAAATTATCCCCAGCTGAGTGACTAAGATAGTTATATGTCTATCCATTACGGCAGGCTGAAGGAAACTTAACGCACGAAATGATACGCTCACATAATTCTAAACACGCTAAGTAATCACGGATGGTATCAATACATTAACATGGTTGTACTTTTCCTTTAATTGATCAAGCACTTCATCATGACATGTTGTAAACCATGGTGTTTTTCTCGTGTCATGTTTGTTGTTATCCATACAAATTGTGTTTGTTTTTCCCCAATATTCGTAGGATAGTTCACAAATGTACTATACACAAAGTGGCCACCGTTTGCTTTGCAAACCTTATAAAAACCAATTTCATCAACGGCGCCTTTGAGAGCCGTACAGCGACCGTGATGTCATCGCCTGGACATTGCCATTACAGTATTTGAATATATCTAGTTCTGCATGACAGCAGTAGAAATCAATAAGAGACTACACAACAGGTATTCAAGGTCAAGCAAATATGGAAGCATTTGATTTTGCTTTAAAAGCTACGTATGTTTAGTTAGAGGCGCAAACTAGGATAAAGTTTATGCCATCAGTTAATTGGTTGGCGCAGTAGATGAGATTGAACTACTCCATGTAGCTGGATCTCGATTGAACGCTCTAGGTGTCACTGCTGCCATACCTCCTCGTTCATTTCCTTAAGTAGGACACGTTTCGTGAGCCATGGTGGATGTTTGACATTAATTGTATGCGTACGTCAAGAACAAAGGCTGCGTAATCAACTTCAGTAACACCGGTAATTCCTTGTGGATTATGTAGCCTACATTCAATTGCATGCTTCTGAATGCACTATTGTCATTTTAAATAGCAAGAGTATTCAGGACTGTGGGTTGCAAGATGTAGAGGTACGAATGAATCGACTTTATAAGTTTCGATTCCATGTTCGGGTAGCACAAATTGTAGCCTCAAGGTACCATCAAACATAGCTATCGATATCGAATGAATATTTTTCATCCAGCGCAAAGCCTATGCTCTTGTTGAAAGGCGCTGCAAAAGGACTGCCCAGAAACAGGAATGAAAGTTGGTTAACTAGGATCTACCTGGTTTGATTTAAGCCCTATGTAGTTATTGTGTAAGCTCGTTCAGCATCACGCTGCATCTTGTGTTGTGGCTTACTGCTAAAGAACAAACCTGATATCATAGGTTCGTAGCTAATATTCCCTCGTTCAGAAAGCCCCCACTACATGTCTGTGCATCTCCCCCATGCACCCACATCAATGCGACGTTTCATGATTGATGCATGTCGCTTGACTAGGCTGAGTAATTAATCATGGTTATGTCACAGAAAGCAAATGAAAATTTACGCTTCATATTTGAAAACAGCTATTGTTACATTGACACTAGCGTATTATGTGTTGATAGCCGCGGATATTTGCAATTGTACTTTAATGCATGAAAATAATCACATGTCAAACATTTTGCTTTATAAAAGTTCTTATAGATTTGTTCAGGGGCAGAACTCGTTTCCATCTCTGTGTCGATGAAATTGACAATCAGTCCATCGAAGTAGACGAAACCGATGTTTTGCATGTATAATCAGTATACTTATCGGTTTAGCGTATGGATGAGTATCAGGATATGTGCAAATTGCACTAAGAGCCGAAGTTGATAGTTCATCCGAGACAAGAGAGCAGCTAACGCAAATCTGTTGTTGCAGCTGCAATTCAGTTCTCACAGTATAATTGAATTAAAGGCTACAGGTCACAAGCTATTTATCTCAATATAATACCACAACGAATCAATTTGTGTTGCATTTGTATGATTAAGTATGGTATAATAACATATTGGTAATATTTTATGTAGTGTGGGGATTGAACGCCATTTAACATTGTGATCCCCACAAGCAGCAATAAACCGACTTATATACTGAGATATTTGTGTGTTGAGCTCCAACGTCTATTCGAAAGATGGGTCATTATAACAACCCATCAAAGACATAACGATGCCATACATGGCGCTAAGCTTGACATTCCTTATATGTCTCACAACTGACTTTATGCACCATAAACATAGCCACCATGCCAAAAAAAGATAAATAATCAATTAAAACTGTTGTTGAACTGACAAACATGTAACTAGTAGAATTAGTGTGAATGTACTAATTTTGTATGGCATTTGATCTGAACGACACGCCTTAGGAATTCGATGAGCGTATCATTGCAAATGAAATTGTTCTACGTTAACAGCGTAGAATAAATATGAATTGCCTGTATAGTGCTTTGATGTGTAATTTCCCAGGCAACTAGATTCAAAATACATAGCTGCTAGCACACTGGTAGAGCTTGATGGGATCATAACAACATCCTTTCAATCGGGCTTTTATAGATTCCACATAAGATTGACAAACGACAATCCATCATCTTTATTTAACGCAACATGCGGATAGTGTTAACAGAGAGGACGAGTTAGGCCTAACGTCATTAACACAAAAGTTCATGTATTTAACGTTGTTGTCCTGTCTAATATAACTTGTTGTCGGGGCCATACTTTGTGCTGTGGCATCTTATAATGTATTTATCTGAAACATACTTCTCCATCGCCAGTGATATTGGTTCATCTCGCGCTTTTATTTTTTAAATAAGATTCATTATTTATATTAGCAAACGTTCAAGAACTCGTTATTCGCTTATCACTATCTAATTGTCTTTTCAAGCATTGTACACAACGCAGAAACGTTTAGGATATATCCATGACCAAAGTTAGGTTTTTTATTTATCCAATATTGAAAGACGATAGCAAGTGTGTATCGCAACATGTTTAATCGGTCATTCATTGCCCAACGCAGAGCATGTGAAATTTGCTAAAGGTCCCTGCAAATGTTAATAGTGTTCCAGTGTCTGACGCGTTGTTTGTAATAGACACCACATTAGTATGGTCAATATATTTTGTTTCAGAGCAAGCATATGTTCATCACGCAGTCCATAAGGCATACGTAATGACTGCGGTATATTGAAAGGCAGGCATTATGACTGAAGTTTGAGATCGTGCTCTCTCAATCCAAAGACCGATTAACAGCAATAAACAAGTGGTTTAAGTGCACTGAAACCCTAACTAATATATTGCAATTTATTATATTACCTGCTGCGTTTATTAATGAAATAGCTACACATTCGAGAGCAATATTTCCAACACTTAATGTTAATGATTTCTAATGCACGGCGTAACAATCGTCAGGTGAGTTACTCGACAAAATAAGATTTTTTAGGGAGGTTATCTGGGAGAATTTAGTAGGATGTGATTGTGTAAACGCAGGTCGGAAATTTATAACTGTCCATTTCGGTGTTAAAATCATTTACCGCCCCGCTGATAATGCAAATGCAGGGTGCAAAATGGCACATATCGCGAGGAGAGTATCTGAACAAATGCCACAATGGTCTATTTGTTGTTTCGTTGCTGTAGCAATCTTTGGCGAATTATATCTGTAACATACTAGCATCACATAGAATGTTACAATGTTGTACTCGATCATAGCCGTTATTAAGTTAATTAATCTGGTTATGAACAATTTCGAATGATTTTATTTTGCATTTCATAGCTCTATGCTTGATATTTCATCATTGCATCCTGGAATGTCGCTACGTCTGCCAGCAAGCTGTGCATTTACAGATGCGGTTATGGCAGTCAATATCAGTTGATATTAAAATTTCTGATGTAAGTGAAATGTAATGTGCATATACGAATTAATCATTTAGAATAAATCACGAGATGAAAATTGCATAGGGAAGCATTATTGTCCAGGTAATTTATTGTTCACTTAATCTCCAATACCTCGGCCTTATATCACATATGGGACTGGAATGATGTCTGCTGCGTGACGTTGATGGATCAACTGCATCAAGATCCAAGGTTGAACGATCCATCCAAGTAATGCCGCTGGATATGAACGAGATTAACAACAGAACAGAAATATCACTGCCATTGTTATATGTTCCGCTCATCCACCTTTTTTTTGGAACAACCTGAAAAAAGGCTTAAACGTGTTTCTTGTTTGTGATTATTTTTATGAGCTGATAATTGATGTTTACCATATTGATAAAAGTTCAAAGAGCGACAGATAAGTTTGTACTAATCGTGCAAAAGGCATAACCACAATCTCATTCCAGCTAAAGCACAAATTAAAGCTTCTGATGGTACACTGGTACTATTTAATTAATGGTGGCGTAGAAGGAAATGCTCTAGAAAAGGAACCTAGACATCTTTGCTGGCAGCATAATATGTCATGTGTGGCATTTAGCTTTGGTATCTTACTTGGATTGACCAATTAGACAGCTGGCCAAAACTTTGATCATCCCAATGAAGAGGTCTGCTTTTCGCCTAAGACACCTAGTCAAGTATTTTTTCATAACGGCACAAAGTGGCTTCATACCAATGGCAATGACAGGACCCATGTTATTATGTTTGATTTAAAGGTAGTTCACATGGGTAAAAGTATGAGCACGCCAAGCGAGACTATAAGCTCCGTGATGTTATCTGTTCGTGGCACCGAAACACTTTATTCATCGACTTATCAGTGAGTCTTATGTGACCAGATAACAATAAACAAATAACTGTATCAAACTAAAGTGAACAATTATAACACTTTACTGACTCGGAGTAAGTTTGATGATATGTAGAAAACATATATATATATATATATATATATATATATATATATATATATATATATATATATATATATATATATATATATATATATATATATATATATATATATATATATATATATATATATATATATATATATATATATATACTTGATGTGCTTTATAGTATCAGCCAAGTCAAATTCTATTCAAGCGATGACATCTACGGTGTAGGTTTTTCGTTCTAACAGAAGTTTCATAAGAATATTACCTTGATTATATATGCCGCAACATCCATATAGAGAAGGTACAGTCTTCTTACCTTAATGCTGTTCGAGATTATGAACGGTTGAATTGTATTCAGCTGGTATTGTAAACGTTTAGCAATAAACAAATACACATATTTAGCGGTACCAAACATAAACGTTGGCTATACTTGAAGTGCTCTCGTACTGTTTGACATCAAATTTTGATGGTTGCTTTATAGTATCAGCCAAATTCAAAAATCATTCAAACACAGCCATCTTGATAGAACCGTAGAGTTTGTTCCCCGAATAGTGGTTTGAGGTGAATATGACCTTGATTAAGACCCGTAAACAATGATTTCGGTCGAATGACTTCAAATGATCATTGTTTTGACGAAAATATGTTTTTAAATTAATGCTGTTCATTTGAATGCTGATTGACTTAGTAGCTCGGTTGAATTGTTCGCCCACCATAAACAAATACACATATTTAGCGGTACCAAACATAAACGTTGGCTATACTTGAAGTGCTCTCGTCTGTTTGTGACGGCTTAGTTTCATAAAGTACAAAAAGTGGTTAGAGGCAGCTGTCACATTCAAGGTAAACATTTCGGTCGAATGTTCTCACATTGTTTTGGACGAAAATATGTTTTTAACTGCATCATTTGAAAGTACATCGCCCACCATAACAGGGATGTGTGCTACTACGGCACACAGTAAAAAACTACATAAGGACATTTTACATGTTCTCACGATATCATATGTTGAGAGAGACTTTTGGGACTGTTTTAATACTGAATAGGGTTTGCTTATCATGTATTTGTCGGGTACCAATTTGTTTTTCTATATCCATGTGTTGCGTTCTATAAGATGACGAGTACGTGCTAGGTGTGGGAAACATGCGCAGCAGAATTCAAGAAGCGTAGCATGCTTATGCATGGAATACCCACACTTATCTACTCTCACTCTTCCTCAATAAATTTGTAAACTAGCACATTAACATGTTTTATAATTATGCACGATTTCAAATACATCACACAAATACTAGAGGCTTACGTAGCTTGCAGTGGCGAGGTATATTAAATGATGTTCTAGAATATACATCGCGTTCAAGGCGACGGTGATGCTTGGACATGGTTACTTTGGAACCAAAACCCACCTTACGCAAACCCTCACCGGTTGTTCACCCCAGTCTAGTACTACACAAATAAGTCACCAGATTGGGTTAACGATAAATACATCAAAACTCGTCAGCATTATTCCCCTATATGATCAGTAACTGACTTGGCAGACGCGTTCTTAAAATTATAACCCGTTTGAATTGTGTTGCCAATTTCTGTTTTGAACATATATTGACTGTTGTAGAGTGCGTTGCATCATTATGCTATCAGGTTTGATGAGAACAACATTGCAAAGGGTATGTGCATGTGTTCAACTCAAACTTACACATTCTCTGACTTTGCCAAACATTGCATGTGTGTTTTAAAGTAGTTCCTGGGGTCACACTGACGTTCAATTGAATAACTACGTCATGACTTAAATTAACATCACTGACAAATATAAAAAAGGATATGCTGCCGAATTACTTTAACATAATGACAAATACTTTACCCATTGCGATGACCACGCTTGTGACGTTAGTGTCCATCAACAACATCGCCAGTACCAAGATAATCACGAATGCCATGTGCGGATGAAGTGCCCCCTCTTATCCCCCAAGAAAATGTAAAGAATCGTAGTTAATTGGGACTAACGTATATGAGCTCCATGTTTCCTTTCTCTTTGTGCAAAAAATAGCATGTGCTTAATAAAAGCAGCACAAGTAATGTATTGAGTATCCAAGTGATATATTGCAAATAATTGCAAGCAGTTATTTTGGCTTTCGATAAATTATTTTATCATCAAAACGCTGTCAACTGATGATAACTCTGCATCGTGTATATATATATATATATATATATATATATATATATATATATATATATATATATATATATATATACAAATATATATATATATATATATATGTGTGTATATATATATATAATAGATATATATATATATAATATATATATATATATTTTAATATATATGTATATATATACATCTATATATATATATATATATATATATATATATATTTATATATATATATATATAACATATATATATATACTATTTCTCATTAAATTAGTCACGTCTCCTTTGTTAGCATTGGCTGCAATATGACTACGAACCAGGTACATGGTGGAATGTCCGAATGTCGTCATGAGAAAATTTATTTATTTATGGACGCTGGACCAGATTATTTATCCATTTTAAACAGCAAATCAAACCAAAACGTAATCTGTTTTCGATGATTGTGTTGTAAATGACTGTGGGTAGGCTGCTGGGGCACTTCCCTCGGCTCTATCACGTTGATACTCGTTTTAATTGTGAGCAGAGCATGGTCTAAAAGAGCAATCGTTTTCGGGCAAAGCCAAATACAGAATCAAAAAACCATCACAAATAGCGAATTCATATAAGATATGGTGTAGGCTATAAATTCTTTAAAAAAGTGTATTTTCTACGCTTTCATAGAAACGCCTCCAAGATAGATAAATAAAGTTCGGGGAACTAGTAGCCAATTCAGTTGACTGTAGTTTATGTTGTAACCGTGCCAACTCTTGTACCACAACACAACTTCCACATGCTTTGTCACTTATTTTTTAATGAACCAAACTTATTGTACAGGCTTTAAAGCTGCTGGGTTGTTCTCGTTTCAACTACGTCTACGCCACCTCCGCCATACACCAAAACATATGAGACAGATGCTACGATTGAAGGCTGCCGCTTGATTCTGATTGATTACTTGCATCAAGATTAATGGGTGAGCAATATATCCATGCGATATATAGTCCACGCGAAAATGTTTGCAAAGATCTTAGTAGTGGAAATCAGTGATTTCAACCTCCAAATATTAGTTGACATCCTCGACCCAATTGTTATTGATTATATCAGGGCTCAAAATTTAGTATCCTACCATAGCCATACCTATATCAGACACATATGCATAATTTATGTATTATAACATTTCCTTTATGTTTCTCTGCTGTTGTTTAGTTGTGCATTTTTTGTTTGACTAACCCCGCACAAAAACCAATCTGTTTCATTTCGCAATTGATATTTAATAGCTTATATGATAGTACCTGTGCTTGAAATGTGATATCTAGCACATTTGCCATATAAACCTGATTTTCAGTACCATTCATCACCTTAAGGACTGGCACATCTTTTGATATAACGATTAGTATTCATATATATCTTCACCTATCACCACGGCACATCATTGTATCAAAGCTTCATTAGCTACGTTGAGGTTATGGAGCTCTAAAAGCTTACCATCATCTCCAAGTACAAGCTAGAGGTCCTTCGGTACTAGTGATCCCCTGTACTCACAATAAAGTGCAACGTGTCTTCATTGAGGTTTCGGTTTACTTTTGCTCATTTTCGATTATTATGTGTCTTCAGCTACCTGTCTCTACTACACCATGCTCGTCAATCTCCAATAGATTATTATGATCGTCGATGCTGCCATGGTGGCCCTGGTATGTGCCAAATCAAACTGTAGTCATAAAAGTGAAAATCAATGCATAATTGATTACATTAACACATGCAAGTACCTTATTTGTGAAATATCCCCTTTGCATTTGTCACTTCCCAATTTGCTATGCCGTGCTCCATGACATAATATTTAATCACACTCTAACTACCTGCTGTGTGATCCAGGTAACTAGCAAGAATGGGGAATGTGGTGGGAAATAAAGTGGCGTGATAAAGGTATGAATGAGGAATGTGGTGGGAAATAAAGTGGCGTGATAAAGGTAGCTGGCTCCAGATAGAGAGATTGCTGGTTCAAATCCGGATGACGGTTAAACCAGTTGTCCGTTCAACGCGAACCATAGAGTCTTAACAGGGTCTATACCAGTAAATGTGATCACATGCAGTTTCTACCAAAGAAAACAGCATATTTATTTTTGAAGAACTCTCATGTTGGTTGATTAAACCACCTCTTTACCTCCGATCTCATCCTTTTGAGATTTGATCGACCTGCACTGACATGACGCACTTTAATAAAAGGTGTAATTTTTCTTAAATATTCGTAGGTAAATTTATATCTAACTGAATTTGCTGTGAGATACTAATGGTATTTCTTGCTTGGCATAAGTTTTCTTGAGACATTTATTCGAATCCAATGAGTTGCACTAAGAGTGAAAGTATAGACACTCGGCTGTTGATTGATGTTTAATACCCCTCGACAAAATCGAAGAAATAGAGATAAGCGTACCAACATTAATTTCTAGTATATACAATTTGCATCTTTATGTGTGAGCAATTTCGCTTGTGGAGATAATTAAATTTTTAACAGAGTGATAGATTGCATGATAATTCAATCGCCCTCAAGTATCCTATTGTATGATCCATGTAAATAGTACAGAATGAGGATGGTGTGGTTGTTGATGGTTAAGGAGGCTAATTTCAGGTCGAGAGATCGCTGGTTACAATATAATCAATTATAATGATAGTAAATCCCATTACATACATTGACAAATATTCTCTATTACATGTTTATATTGCCATAGATATCCCGAAGGAATCTCTTTACATTTATCTTATCATGATGACATGTTGCCAACCTTTGTTATAACGTTAATGTCATGTAGTTAATGTCACAATTGATAATCCCAGTGTGTGACAAATCATTAAGGAGGACGATGAATTGAGTTTTCGATATGAGATAGTAATCGCATTTCCTGCTGGGCAAACGGCAGCAATGTGGCGTTTAATATTTGCTAATGATTTGCGCAAATACATAACGAGCAACTCATCAAACCAGCGGGGCAATAAAATTAATGCTTGACTGTACCAGTCGCAACAACTGTCAGTTCAACACAGACATTAGGGTAATACCCGGCTTATACCAGTATATGTTAAGTCATGTATACTCTATCACGATATAAAATAGCATGATACAATTTCAGATGTAAAGAAGTTCCATTCTTTGTTAAGCAATTGTGATTAGCTATAAGTTAGTCCTATATATTTACCCGCCACATCTCATCATGATGAAATGTAACCACCTGTGCTATAACACGCATGTGTTATACTACATAAACGATATTGTGTAACTATCTGTCATATAGGTTGAGCAGGTTATAAGTATTATTTGACAATGTCTATAAGACTTGTAGCCCGGGCAAATCGACACTGGTACCAGATCTCAAGGAGCTGCCTCTATGTAAATTCCCTCCCCAACACACAGCCTGAAGTGTATAAATGCAGTTATACGGAAGAGTGTGAAAGGAAGTATTCGGGGAAAGCTTATAGACATAATGAACGGCACTGGCCATGGGCATTATACTTTTGTCCTGACAAGGCCAATATGAATGCTTGCAGTGGTAATGGACACGAATCTGATGATCACTCAGTGAGCCTCACTTACGAAAAAAAAGGCATTGTGTGAGACTACCACACGCCATCATTAACATTGTCGGAACCAAACCGAAGCCTAATGGTGAGGAAACGTAATGGTTTAGGGACAATGGCATGAGAGATAATACGAGCGAACAACTGGGACAAGAACTCGCATTAATCATATATTTAGAAATGTTACGGGGTTGAATCGATAGAAGTTGATCAGGCGAGTTACCGTCAAAGGTTTTTTTGTATTTGGATGGAAACGTTGTTCAATCTATGCGTTTTCATTGAAGAGCCAGCTAGCGCAAAGTACCGTCTCAAAAATCACATTGAGTTTGGCTTATGAGTTTACTCTGATCATTTAAAAACCACTGGGGACCATTATTTTTCCAAATCTCAATACGCTTCACTTGGATGCAAGGCTTAGCCGTCCCGGTTGCAGTATCAAAACGGCAAGGGGTCATGAATTGACTTTCCCGCACACTTGAGTAATTTGATAAATTAGCCATATTGCCGACTGCACGGCCATACACTCACAAGCGTAATGTGTACCGATTGCTACTTTCTCTACCGGGTAAATTATTAAATGTAAATAATACTTAATCTCGAATTGTAGCATTGCTTATTACAGTATTGTTACAATGGCTGGTTTTGCATCCTTGGAGGGTCTGATTCACACCAACAAAGTGCAAAATCTTTCGACCTTAATATGCTGTCACCACCGCTTTCTCGCGACATTAGAGCAAAGGATTCCTGGTAATACTAATGCCTGTATGAGCACATTACATTAGGGTTTGCGCCGTTTTGTTCGTTATGTAGCTATCGCACAGCCACACAATACTTAAGCAATGCACAAGGCGATGTAAAGGTGACTAAATCTGTTCTTCTAGTTTACTAGTTTACCATACTAGGGTTATAAAAGGTCAGCAATTCTCTGTGAAACACAAGATTGTTAAAGACGGTAGATACAGATACGTTGAGTAATCCAGCATTTATGCGACATTTCCATCCTCACAAAATACCAAATGATATGCCAATCATCCTCGATGGATGCATAAGTGTTCCACATATTATTGATAGCAGTCCCTAAATACACTGCGTAGTGCGTGATAAAGACGGTATTTCAGTCCAATCCTGCTGTGATGCATTATTTATAAGCCTCCAGCAGTGTTCGTATGCGTTCTTATTAATTGCCAAGCAGTCTACCCCCCCAAACAATTGCATTTTCACATCCACCATCGCTTCAGGGTATGTTCATAGATAAGAGGTGCTTGACTGATACATTGCAAAAGTTTGCACGGGAAAAAATCAATATCCAAGTTCGCTCCATTATATGTTGTGCAGTCAAGGATCAAGGAATCATTCGATACATCATGTCGTCAGAGAAGAACAAATAAATGTGTGAATGGTTCATTCTTATCGCACCCTAGAAGAGAAATCCTTTCAAAAATTACATATGACTATTTTACCTTCTCAAAGATCGATATTTAGCCCATCGTGTGAGGAACCTACTTATAGTGCTAGGGAAATAGCCCAATGACGGTTGACATAAATGGCAACGGAATACGCGGTTTTATATGGCAACTTTAACTGTCACATATATTTATTATATTGCATCATAATTCCCGCTTACCTAATTATCCTAAACATTGGCAGGATCTTACCCCTCCTAAATTATGGAACCCTATAATATTCTTTCATCCAGAGCTTTTTTCCGGTCCTCACTCTGGTGCCTTTCTATTGCATCTGGTCTTCTACCGCCTCTCTCTTTCTCTCTATCTCTTCCTTTCTCTTTATTTTTCTCTCTCTCTCTCTCTTTCTATCTCTCTCTCTCTTAATCTCTCATTCTTTAGCGTGCCTTGTCACGTGACCATAATGCGGGTTTCTTTTGTGGGATGTACGGGCTACTCAACACTACACCGTAGTCAATACGGAGTTAATACCTTATGAATTTTTGTGATTATCTTGAAATTAAATATCAAGGGATCGAGCTGCATAACGAAATTACATTTGCATAAAACATATGTATCGCTATGTGTTCTTGGCATATCATCCTTTAACCACTCCCTCGAGACAAATTTAGTCATGCATATATAAAAATACATTGGACATGTCGAATAAGCGCTAGAGGCAAAAGTGTGCGTAATCAAGGGACATGCTGCCAAAATGCTGTAATAAATGTCCATCCAAGCCATCAAAGTGTTTTCGGTGAGTTTATAAGGGCTTCTTAGATTGTTACACGGATATTGTCACATTTCTGCTTTTAAAGATTTATACCACCTGTTGCTTGCTTCGGATAGCAATGTATTTCAAGTTGGAAGGACCTCATCAAACTCACGAACATCACGTAAGAGACGTTTGACCTTAATATTCATTGCCAAATGCTGAGCTCGCAGATAAACGAAAGCCCGGAACGGTTGTGGGCCCATGATAGTTCCTCATATTGTCTGACACTGAAACTAACTGTAAATGTTGGTAGCTTACGTGCACATAACAGTTGTGATATAATGCGATGCTTCACTATGTTCCAGACGTTTTAATTGCCGCAACTTCTTCAGGATTAGCGACCTGTTGTGATAATGAATAAAATACAATATATTTCTGCACACAATCAACCACATGGAATCAAACATTCGCAGTCTTGATTCACATAATACCGCCAATAAGCTGCTAATCATATAAGAAACGGGACGATGGATGCTAACAATATAAATTTCATTTAATGATTCAAACGTGTTTGTAGATAACAATAATTGATTGCATTCAATCAGTATCGGAGGGCAGTCATGCTATTTAAGCTCTGAACTTATTGACCAATTACTTGAAATAAGGACCTTGACCGCTTGTAAATATTATATAATCCGTCTGAAAGATCACTTTCGGATGGTTATAAAATATGCTGTATTGCAAGCCGCACACATTACATTATTGTTTCCCAAATAAATAACGCTGTAGTATATTAACAGCAGAATATTTACGAGCGTTTCGGTAATACAAACGACGTTTATGAAAACATAATTCGTAAAGGAAATAAGATTTATGATAATTTCTGCCCATTACTGCTCTTATTTCTATTGCGTGTTTCATGGTAGAGTGCACGAAAAACTAATGGAACGCAAACGCTAGATGGGTGAAGGCTCTCTTTAAGTAATCACATGATTAGCATATATGTGTTATCTAGCAGAAAATATATAACTAGAAGAGTACATTTTCGTGTACATGTGTGGTTAGAGCAAAGTCATATGGTTAGTGCAGTCACATAATGCTGCGTCATTCTGTGTTTTCGTTCCAACTAAAAATCAAATGATTTTACGCACATCTCAGTCCCTTTCAACCAAACAACCAAATGATAAACAAGAACAATTAGACGTTATCTAGCATTGGCTGTTAGTAAAACAATAAAAAAAATATATATTTATATATACATATATATGTATTTATATATGCATATATAGTAGCGATAAATATTAGTATAGCGATAAATATCATTTATTCAAAGATTTTGGTATATATATATATATATATATATATATATATATATATATATATATATATATATATATATATATATATATATATATAATATATATCTATATATATATATATATATATATATATATATATATACTTTCTATATTTATGTATATACATATATACATATAAATAATATCTATACATATATGTGTATATATATAATATATATATGCTCATATATTTATATATATACATATATTTATACATATATATCAATATATATGCATATATATATACATATACACACGCATATGTATATATATATGTATATACATACACATACATTTATATACATATATATATAAGTATATGTATATATATATATATATATATATATATATATATATATATATATATATATATATATACATGCATATGTATATATCTGTGGATTCATTTACGCACATATTAATATATATACATACATATACATATAAAGAAATATCTATATATGTGTATATATATTATTATAGGATTACATATTCAAGGAAACATTAAAATATGTATGCATATATATGTATATATATACATATTCATATATACCTATATATACAATTATATATATATATATATATATATATATATATATATATATATATATATATATATATATATATATATATATATATATATATATATATATATATATATATATATACCAAAATCTTTGAATAAATGATATTTATCGCTACACTAAATGCTTTATGTTTCCATACGCATCTCCTAGGTGAAGGGTTCGATTACATGGTTTCAGATCGCTAGCTTTCTTCAAGCGTCAAATTGTCTGGTGGACCGATCCTCTTTGCACGAGATTAATGCAGCTACACTCAGCTCTAGTAACACAACTAACTAGAAGACAGCGTCAAAAGGTTTTCAGAAAGAGAACACTTGATAACATTTGACAACTGCAATAGCAGAGCACATGGTTTGGGCACTACGGTGTTGACAAGGTCAACACCTCCTACAATTGTACTCCTATAACAGCTTAAGTATCACACACATCTACCTATTCCCTCCACCCCATCATATTATATCATTGAGACGCTCTTGGTCCAAACAATGCCATGAGTTAGGCCTTATCATTACAAGGCGACCTCACCTAAGGAACGTTTTGCTGATTAGGACATAGCACAGTGACATTCGGCTTTTGTGCACTTAGTTGAGACTGAAAAATCAAAAGAGAGCAAGAGCACCGACGCGCAGATTTAAATAAGATGACAAAC
Source organism: Urechis unicinctus (assembly GCA_034190875.2). Classification (NCBI taxonomy): domain Eukaryota; kingdom Metazoa; phylum Annelida; class Polychaeta; order Xenopneusta; family Urechidae; genus Urechis; species Urechis unicinctus. The sequence goes on along the minus strand of CM067343.1, from coordinate 59,807,886 downwards.
CCAGAAAAAGTCTTCCCTGAAAAAATTTGCTCTCAAACACTCTCCTGGAAAATCTTAGAACATCGAGCGTAAGGCATCTTATAAATGATCTCAAAACAATCACCCATGCTGGTGCAGTGTGGGTGATAGGAGAAAGAAAGATCAACGTGACAATGATTGGTACTCATCCAAATCCAGGCTGGATCCCGCTCTGCAAGCTGGCAAAGATCAAACGACAGTCAGAATTCGTATTGATGACCACTAGCCCACCCGCTGATACTTGATCAAATAAGCTTCAAACGGACAATATCAACGAGCAAAGCGGTATAAAGAAAACCGACGCTGACATCATTATGGGACTGGGCGTCCTTTTTAACAGATAGATTATAACATATGGATTCAAAGCTAATTTGTATTGATAATGCCAAATCGACTTCTCCCCTGTAACTCAATCTCTTTCAAAATTCATTTCAAGGCAATTTGTGCCTTATGTAGGAATGAATTGATCAGACGGCATGACAAGTATCTGCTGTGGTTTGTAAGTATGATTAGTTACCTATGGGGTCGAAACCACATTTTGGTCGTATCAAGCACCAATGTAAACAAAGCAAGTCAGGCTAAGCCAAGGAAACATATTCGATGCAAAAAATATAATGAAGCTTATGCATGTGTTGAGTTATGTGTATATATATACATATATATATATAAATATATATATAACTATATATATGTGTATATATATGTATATATATATATATATATATATATATATATATATATATATATATATATATATATATATATATATATATATATATATATATATATATATATATATATATATATATATATATATGCAACTAAACAATGATATACATTTCATAAATTATTCGCATTTGCTATATTACGTGTTATGTTGCCATCTGCACAATGCCGACGCCAAGTTATTGTATAGCCCTCCGCTGAACTTTTCTCTCTACTATAACTCGATATGGTAAGAATATGTTTTGTCGCCTCCGATGTCGCCGAACTCATCACTCAGGCGTGAATGTACACTGATGCGAATATAACGCTGATCAAAGATCTTATCAGTTGAGTGGCAGACAAAAATAATTAACAGTGATTTGCCCCTCGAGGCTTGCCATAGCCATCAGTAAATTAGCCATGGTTAACCAAGGCGAAAGCAGAACAAAATGAGTATTTCAAGGAATGAAAGCGGGAGCACCGATGCTTCTTTAAAAGATATGGGGAAGGCTGTTTTAAGCTGGACGGACTAACGGTCCAACAGCGCTCTTAAACAGCTAACTTGCATACATAAATAAATTAGTGTGAATATATACCATTGCAGTTCCCTAAAAGCACTGTTGTTGGTAATTGTGTCAATCTGGTGTAATTCTAAATTCAGGAGATCATGATTTGTACCTGTTGGATAAAATGGAAGCAGAAATCCATGATAGTGAGAAATGTGAAAATATTATCACTGGATGTATTGCAGAGACACTAATAGCATAGTGCGTCTTTTCCCGTTAATTACGCTTAAAATGCCTTAAGCTGCTCATCGGAGCAACCATCCCCAATGCCCTCATTCTGGCCAATGCATCTCCCACATATGCCAGCCACCGCGCACGTTCGGATTTGTTAAGCAGTTGGAAGATTTTCCCCGGCAGGTTGGGGAGATTTTTATCGAGGGAGATAACTAGATCAGAAGAAGGGGAAGGAGAAATATAATCCATAGAATATAGTTATTCTTTTTTTCAAAACGCAAGTGCCAGACAAATAAGAAAAACGATAAGCTTAATGCATGGGCATGACACCACAAATCCCATGGTGTTTGTGTCGGTAGTAATTGAATAACAAACGTCATGCTATTGCATGTTTTGTCCAATGGATCGGCATTACCTGCTCGCGTGGTCTCATTCAAGCTATGTTTATTAGTATAACCGCTGATCTAAGCTCTTTCGAAAGAGCCACTGTACAGTACCTGTTTGGTTATTTGATGAAACGTTGATGGAATCAGGGCGCATCAAACAGCTCGGTGGTATCCGATGATGGGTAATGTACATTAATAACTATTAACTCTGAGACTGAATGCAAACCACACAGTTAGTTGCTGATGCATTGTTGTGTTGATTGCTATGTCATATATACATCCCTTTACCTTTGTGGCGAGTATTATCAAACGCTATTGTTTAACGATAATCACATCCTTCTCCCAACAATACCATTAATGTGTGAACGCCTAAAATATATATCTTCACTCTGACATGGGTTAACAATGGGCAACAATAATGGCCGCATATCTCGATATTCAGCAACACAAATAGATCATTTACAAATCATTGGCCCAAATTTTTGTATTATATTGTATAAAATTTCAATTTTATTAGCACAAATAAGAACAAACATTTCATGTAAAAGCGCTACAGTGTCAATGTTATATTTAGCACAATCATGCATTGTATTACAACTAGGAAACGTTGAGCAAATGAAAGTGTTCTTGCAAATTCTTCCAATAGACTAGTTAGTTTGCTTTATCATCTAAATACAGATGGCAGTGATAACTTGGCGTTAAGATCGATCGTCGCGGGTGATATATGTTTAGATATGCATCTCAACCAAAATCAATAACATTCTCGAGTATTTCTATGGCATTTGTAAAGCCCAAATTATTATTTTTGAAGTCGAAAAAGTGAGCCTATGATATGATATGTTAAAGATTATTAGACTTCCGAGGCTTAAAACCAAATGATTTATTTGCACATGCATAGTAACTCAATCCCGTCGCTACTTTGCGTATTTTAAATTAAACATCGATTGTTCTAAATCATTGAAAGGGTGCCGAATAATAAATGATATTGTGCAGTACGTACATAGCTGAAAGGGTTTATGTAGCTTCTATCATTGCGCATTTAATTACATTAAAAAAAATCTAAAATTAAAAGACGCTGTCTTAATTCCACGGCTTCCACAGACAACCCTTAATTCGTCCCGTAATACACGATGAATAACCGGCTGACGCATGCAGTGCGGATGAACGTGTTTGCTATCCAAGGAATCCTCTCTTTACGGATACATCATTCTGACCAGGCCTACATGGCATTAACGACCGATATATTAGGATAAGGGGAGATTGTCTTGCTTTGTTTACACAACCGGCTTATCGAGTGTTATTTCCTTTATCAAAGACACGAAATTACTAATTACAAGGACCGACGAGGTGCATTATGCTCCTATAATGAAATATGCCACTCAAATGTGTTATTGTATAGAAGAACTGCATAATGTCGCATTGTGTACTGTCATCGGAACAGCATTGGAGACTTGTCAAGACTATTGTTTCATTTGATCTAAGCATGTTCAATTTATGTTCCATTTCTTATCATACATTTGTTTACAAGAATATGACGTTTTTCTTTTAACTGGTTACTTTTAATTGATAAAGAGGCCCTAAACTCTTCTCCCATAAGTAATTAGCCATCAGCACAATCATGCATTGTATTACAACTAGGAAACGTTGAGCAAATGAAAGTGTTCTTGCAAATTCTTCCAATAGACTAGTTAGTTTGCTTTATCATCTAAATACAGATGACAGTGATAACTTGGCGTTGAGATCGATCGTCGCGGGTGATATATGTTTAGATATGCATTTCAACCAAAATCAATAACATTCTTGAGTATTTCTATGGCATTTGTAAAGCCCAAGTTATTATTGTTGACAAGTCGAAAAAGTGAGCCTATGATATGATATGTTAAACATTATTAGACATCCGAGGCTAAAAACTAAATGATTTATTTGAACATGCATAGTAACTCAATCCCGTCGCTTCTTTGCTTATTTTAAGAAACAAAGATTGTTTGGGATTTTGTGTTTCCAATACCAAGGGTCATTTGGTTTTAAATGGAGTTATCTTATAAAGCAGGTACATGCGAAAATAAAACATCGATTGTTCAAAATCACAGAAAGGGGGCCAAACAAGAAATGATATTTTTGCAGTACGTCCATACCTGAAAGGATTAACGCAGCTTATATCGTTGCGCATTGAATTACATTTAAATTTTTAAAATTAAAAGACGCTATCTTAATTCCACGGCTTGCACAGACAATCCTTAATTCGTCCCAGAATACACATCCGATGCATGCTGTGTAGAGCAGCGTGTTTGCTATCCAAGGAATAGTCTTTCTGCCAATAAGATTTGTATAGATTTGTCATGCCGAAGAACACATCCGAAAAAAGAGATCCTTTTGTGCCGTTTTGTCGTGCACTGAGACACACAATACAATGAATGGGCCATAAGCTCTATTTCCACACATAGTAAATAACTTTCTGAGACTACATATCCCTTTGATTGCTGATGCCTGGTATCACTGAGTTGTTTTGCACTGGTATATAAACTACACAATTATCGTTACGACGCATCAAGAAATGCTTTTAACGTGGGAGGAGTCATGCATTGAAACCAACGTGTGTGTTTCGTATGCTTACTCAATGATAGAACAACATGAATGATTGATCAAACAAACCCGGATACAGTTTGCAGACCCGCCAAATTTTTTGACGCTCCATTAAAACGTCAATGCACTTAATCCATAGAATCATTTTGCACAACTTTATAACATAATGAGTCGGATTGTTCAGTTAATGAGCGGTGAACGATACCGAGTGCCTTGTGCTTATGATCCACTGCTGAATCTAGCTCGCGACGCAGCCTGGCTTTGTGGATAGTGTCTGCGATACTAGGTGTGTCGACTATAATTATGATCGCTCGTGCTTACGTCATATGGCACCATCTTAGGTTATTTTGATGATTTGGTTTGATCTATTAAATACTTAAGAAAGACTAGGTGCATCCCACAATTCAGTTTATCAAGGCGAGCCAGGCGAGTAAATAGCATACCAGCGCTCTGATTTAAGCGGCTGTAGTACAGCTAGACATATTTTCGACAAGAAATCTACTATGCTGCCAGATGCCTTTGGAAATGCAGAACTATTTGCTGACTAATGCTTACCATAGCTTGCCGCACAGTGCACCTTCTATAAATCTTTGCTGAGGCCCAGCTTACATGACATGATCATGCTATATATTACTAAGCCAGCGAGGCTTGTGAACATTCAATAATAAAAGGCATCACAAATTAGCAATTCTGGCGCACTAGATCACACTGATGGAATACGTTAAATTTTATAATGCTCTAATTTCCCCCTGTTTATTGATTACTACAACATTTATAAATAGATTGGATATCCGAGAGCTGATAGATGTACCGATTTGCATTTATGCTGTCGGATGGATTGAACTAGTTCTGCTCTTGATACGAAATTTCTAACAGGGACATTTTAAAACACTGCTAATATATGCAATTCAATCAGTTTCCTGAGACATTTCCTTAGAAATAGCATCCCCGTTTATGCATAGAAATGCATTAGCTTTAGTCCCATGGTTAACACATTATGCACCATTAATTTTGAATAATTAGCCTGGGTTTTGATATTAACTCTAGTACAAAACTGATCGTCATCTGCCCATTGCTTATTTAGTGCAACAGCATATGCAATAGAACGACGTTGATGACTTATAATCGTAAAATGTCAGAGTGTGTGAGAGAGAAACAGAGAGAAAGAGATAATGAGAGAGAAAGAGATAATGAGAGAGAAAGAGAGACAGTGACAGAATGTGAGAGAGAGAGGCTTAACGCGATTTACATGTTCTTTTGGATACGTCTCAATGTTGTATTTATACTTTGCGTCATTTGGTCAATCATTAAGTCACGAGCAATAACTGGGTATTGCATATGTAACTCACGAATTCAAATCGCTGCTCAGCTCAATCATCATTTCTAGAAAAAATACATCGTTTTCTAAAACCAATATTTGAGTGTTAAATAATAGACCTAATATTTGCTATTGTTCAGTTTATGAATAGTGAATGTCTGCTGCAAGTTGATTGACCTCAAATCAGCTTGGATCTAGTCGGCGTTTATTTTATACTGCACGATTCAACCACATATACAAAAATAACATATCCAATTACTGCTTCTACCAAACATGAGCACAACAGCCGTAATGACATTTTGGAGCGCGTTGGTGTTTCAATAAAGAGGAATTGCGATTTACGAATCTGGTATTGGTAATTTGTATACAACTCATGTCGCATCATTGATGGGGCAATTCGAATGTATGATATCGTACAAATATAAGCAGCAAGTATTAGGTCAGGCAGTAGGCTATAGATACGCTCCGAAACATTTGTACCAATCATATTATCCACACCCTTGCCATATATTCAATAAGATAAGTGTTATTACCAGTGGTGCTTTTAACCATGTCATGTTAATCTAGGGGTGCTATAAAATTTTATGCAGAGCCCCATCGTGTAATTTCCCATATTGGACAGGAAAGATGGCTGCGACGTGAGGTGCCTGCGACCTTGATCTAGTACCATTTTCTGAAATGTCAGGCGACTTAATGCTGCTCAATATTGAGAATGGTAGTTGAAATGTAAGCAGAAGTAATTTAGTATGAGAACATACATGTGAACTTTCATCACCGAACAAATGTATATACGCCATATACTCAAACAAAACTCATTTGCCTTTCTTGATGTGCATGCGCGTTTTTGTTTCCTTGCCTGTGCTCATTCTGATTTATGTTGAATCCAAAACATGTAAACGACACAAGCCATAGGCCTTCTATATTGGATGTGGTTTTTAACCCCTCATTCACCAAATACATGACCATCACCAATGGGCTGAACCCTTAGGTAAAACATTTTTAAGCAATCATTGTTTTGGGGACATTCCGTTTCGGTACCTAAGTCCACTTGGCAGATACCCGTTGCACACATGGGATATGAACCCCTGTCCAATGCTGTACCAACACCGACTGCGTTCCATATTAAGGAGCCCCTTTTAACATCTGCTATCTGGGTTGATGAAAATAGCACCACAGCGTAAATCATGACGCATCAAATTTAAACTTGAGCCGTTTCTAACACTAAATCTTGCATTAGAATTAGATGACCAAATGTGTCAAACAACAAATATTCTTAGAAACGCAGCGGTAAGCATCGGTATAAATAAACTACACAATGTTTCGTGCTACAGTTATTTACTGTTTATGAGCAAAAGATGGATGTCTGACAGCATAAAGCATCGTTGTCAATTTTCCACGTCGGTAGTATTCTCGCCTGGGCTGTGTCGGGTTAATGCGGCGGCACGGGTTAATGCCAAGGCATTCACCTGTGTGTGCCTAGGTCAACAGATGGGATGAACCTTTGCCTTATTTGTATATCACATACTGCATGACATCACTATAAAATTATCAGAGACTCCACAGTAAGTACTTTAGGTAGATGTGTAATTAGAAGCATGCACCAGGATCAGGTTCAAGCCATCATTGTAGATTGGGTCCAACTACTCCGCCTTACCTCCTCCGCTCATGTTTAAAAATTGGACACGTTTCATGAATGATGATTGCCGTTAGACACTAATTGAATGCCTACGTCAAGATTTAAAGCTGCGTAATCAACTGCAGTGACACCATTAAATCCCTGTGCATTATGTAGCTTACAGTCCATTCCAGGCCATTGAATGGTTTGTTGTTGTTAAAAAATCCTCTTTGTACAAAGTTCGATTCATAATTTCAAAAACGAAAAAATCAGCTTGCTGATCATCTTAAACATTAGGGGATAATTTTTAATCAAGGGGTCAACCGCTAAGCTAGTAGGATCCTATAGGATTATGTAATGCAAAATGTAGAAGTGGCTGTCAATACCACAAGAATGATTTTCGCCCGATGCAATGATTATGCTCTTATTGAAAGCCGCTCATTACAGACATTCCAGAAGCATGAATGATGTTACGTAAAAAACAGGCCACTTCGCATATGTTGGTATCGCGTCAGCTATCATTACTTGCACCTGTTATTTTCCTAACTTAAATGGACCAACATTAAAGCATAAAGCTGATAAGATATTCTCTATACAACATTCAAGAACAAATGCAAACGTACATTTCATATTTGAAAATAGTGATTGTTAACACTGAAACTCATCTGATTATTAGTCAGTTTGTATTTATTATGTACTGTATTACAAAATAACCTAGCCGTCCAAGCAAGTACGATCCGGCATCAGTACCACTAAGACCAGCTAATCATTTCAACACTGGTAGACCACCAAATACATCCTCTTGCATCAGCAGCATACGGCTGTTAAAAGACCATAGCTTACATGAAAGCATGACTAGGATGTATTATGATCAAAATTGCTTGAAATAAACACAGCTGGCTTTCTCAAAGTTTTACCGTCTTACGGCAGTCAATCAACTTTGCCACGAATGTTTATGGCATATACAAATATCCGCTTACATGCAACATCATTATTTACGCCCTGCGAAAGATGAATATCAAATTAATGCCCATGTTGTTCGCAGAAATAATCATAATGTTTTTGCATTCTGAGTTATTGTGTCATATTGGATATCGCATTATACAGTAACAAGTGAATTGGCATTTCAATTGGGAGAAAGCTTTGTTAAGTTTATGTATGACTGTTACATTCCTGTGCTTAAACATGCAGTCAGGGTACCAATACCTACGAACATATCAACCAGGTGCCAATAGCAACAGGCGATCAAATGTGTATGAATGTGAAAAACCTTAAGGCAGATTAAGTTGTCATTAGACTGAGTACTCAATGTTGGCAAGAAAATTACGATTTAGTGGATTACCTACGCTAATAGTGATTTATGTATGATTAAATCACTTTATATAATATGGTGAACGTCACCATCTATGCGTATGCTTAACTCGGGCTAAGTGGATTATCTTGTCAAATAAATAGTTTAAAGTTGAATGCGGTATGTTTTATACGTCTGTTTGAATATTGCACAATCTCAGAATCGAGATTGGTGATTAAGTTAGAACTTCTTACCAAGACTGGCAAATTAGGTCATCCACAGCATTTTCATCCCCTGGCATAGCTTTTGTAACGGAAAGTTCAATATGAATGCTAAACAATGAAAAGAGCATTTCTTAGCACGTAGAGAAAAAATCTGCAGTTTAGAATACTTCCATATTTGAAACCATCGTCTTGCGTATCAGCGGACCTAGAGTTTCTAATTAAGTTATCGACTGCAACTGATAAAGGTTAGGAGAACACGAAACAATATTGAGTGTATGTGAAACAAGAGGTTGCATAAATAGGATTTTATCCATCTTCGATGATGACGATAATGGAAATAGCATAAGAATATATTTATCTCCTACATTCACCTTGAAGATAATTTGAGTTAAAATACTTAATTATGGACTATTACACACAATCATAGTTAAGATCCCGCACACAGTGCAGGTCTGGTTTCATAGCAATTGATTATCATAAAGGTTTAAAAAGGTCGCTTATAAGTCTAAGATATGGTAAAATAGGCATATCAGTAAGAGAACAGCAATAAGTCAGCCGACGTGTCAGACCTTTTACCTGTTATACACCTCGCTTGTATTAAGCATCCATCATCTTACCCTGCAAAAAAGCATGGTAACAAGACAAATTGATGCGTCGTTTTCATCATCTTGGGGTCATTCCGCTGGGTCGATTGATGGGAGGGATTATACATATGTGATTTGCAGCGGCATCTGGAATTTCTGTAGATTTTAGTCACAACTCTGTGAATCACTAATATATAATCGAACAGCCTTATCCGGCGCATGTTCAATGCACTTTGCATATCATTTTTCATGACCCTTCATAATACAAACAATACTATGACATCATTCCAAACGAAGAGGGTCAAAACCTTAAATCATCCGAATGCTTATTTATTCCGAAATATTTGCCGAGAATTTTGCAAACGCAAAATTTCCCCTGAAGTAAATTTTATAAGAAACCGTTATATGCTGTCAAAACCATCTCCAAAATTACTGTTTAATGTAAATACCTAAATCAATGAATTTTGCTATGTGAATTTAACTTCACTGTCTTTATTCAAATAAACCTCAGCTATAACACCTCCTACAATTATTGCAAAATATGATGGATAGGACACAACGAAATCAATGGCTGCAATATGTGAAAATATATAATTGATTTGCCGTCTTGGTCAATAAACATCAGATTGAATGCCTTTCAAATAAACTCCTTCAGTGCGTCACACAAAACCCTTCGGTGCCGAAGATAGAACAATATATTCCTCTTATTATTTTATTTTATGTTGCTTAGTTAGGCAAATATAAGCGCAATTAACTATTTCTTAATTTTAATATGTGACATCACTCACGCTTCCTTGAATAGCTCGACGCAATTGGTTATTAGGCTTTTTAATTACTCCCATGATTTACGATTGCACATAAATAGGTTCTTAGCCACATTAAGCAGGATGTCACAGCCCTAAGGAAGTGAAGTTAGTACTGAAGCTTCAATGAAATGAGCACAGGAACGGAAAATGTACATGGCACCTACTGGTTAGGTGTAGTTGATGCAAACGAGCGTTCAACCAAGAATATAAAACTGGAAGTATATATCATGGGCTTTTGCAGGGATTATACCGTCGTATATACAGGTCTGCACAAAATAGCCAGTATTTTTCTTTACTACTGCAAGACCGTCAGCTTAATAGAATATTGTAGCAATAGCATGCAGTGCCAACACCTTTAACCCTACTGATGGCAATTAAGTGCCCAGTAAAGTGTTCCTCGGTGTTGCAAAAAAACCTCTCTATAGCAATCTTGATGATTTTGGATATAAGTGATGTGCTATTACCATGTAGCTATGAAGTGTGAGACACGAATAATAAAAATATGACGGAATGAAAATAAATGTTATTATGAGAAGCAAACTGCCTAATATTCTATTGCCGTTGACCACCAATCCAACGAGCATCGTTATAAGTTATCTCAGCAAAATGGATCGCATCGTCTTGGTTTGTTTACTATTAATTGGTTAGTAATCCGCCTGATGGCCTCTGTGCCTGTTATGACAAGAAATAATGGGAATGGGTCACAGATCGGTTGCATTGGCAGCGATTGGACAGATAATTGATCTCTTCAGCACCAAACGCATGGCTAGGTAGACCATAAATGGAAATGAGTATATGCAAGTAGGACACGGATGAGCGCAACATTTGCCTACAGACATAATTCGAGACATTTATTAAAGCAAATTATGGGCCGAGTGGAAGATTCCACTCATTGTTTGGGACAAATTGTCCTTTGGCTAAAGCGAGAATCGATGCCATAATAGAGTGGTAGTTGAACATTAACATGCAGTTAGGAAATTGTCAATTGATGACTTTGGCATTTGTATTGATTCAATAAAAAAGTAGTTCTGCAGCAGTAATATGCGCAAAAAAATGGGTTATAGCTCAACACATTGGGCTGCACTTATGCCAACGCATTGATGTTTCGACGTCTGATAAGAATAGTTGTTGCAAGCGAAGCATCAATCGAATGTTATCTGGTGGCTTTGGTCTTAGATTTCGGAACCCAGGTGGCGTCCAAACACCACATTCCGTCTCCTTACCTACAAAAACTTACGCACAAAGAATACATCCTTAAGACCAGTGGCAATGCTCACGCATTACACTTTATTGTGCCGCGGTATGAAGTGTGCTATTTTCCTGTTCATTGTCAGTGATGTATACAGTCGACGTTAAAAGCCTTTAAGCCGCTTTTTGGTAATAATAACAACACCGCTATGGCATAGATGATATCATTCAAGATGAAACTGTGTGATGCAGTTTGACCAGTATAGCTGATACCTGCCACAGTGCACGCTTACAAATAAATAACTCTGCTAGATTGGCCATTTCACAGCCTTCGCATGCCTTTCTACCTCCAACAATAGAGTGCATTCATGTTTAATGAGGTATTTGCTGCTCAGTATTTGCTGATAGTAAAGTTAACAATATGAAGAGATTATGATACGTGATCTGGAAAATGAAATATTTAAGAAGAAATTGGAATAAGATGACAAATAACGATTTTTGTTCTTGTGTTCATGGCAGTAACGGATAAAATACGCAAATTGCATCATTGTGCTAAGCAGTACGTATTAATTTTTTGCCGGGCTATCGCTACGCTCCCGATAGTTTGTAAGCTCTGTAATTCATACACTCTAATCACTAGGTTCGCCGACATACGCACAAGTTGCAGCAATGATAATTCATCATCAATGTGCCATATCCTTTACTGGATCGGGCATTGAAGTAATCAACGGCGCTTCTAACCTTTATTAACTACATTGACCTTTATTCTAAGCAATCGCCGGCAATCTGAAAAACGAAATCAAAACATTTCACAAAAGCTGCAACCTTCGATATTCAAAGTTGTGCGGTATAGTAAGCATCTTGCATGTAAAAGGAAAAAGCGTTTTCTCTCTTGTTTAATCATAAGCTATGTAGTGAAAGTTTTAATCCCAATTAATGACACCAAGTGAAACATTGCTCATAGCGCAGTCGTGGTTGGCAGACAAAAGAGAATTACTTGAACCCAGGGACCGTTCGTTACAGCCAACAATACATTGTTCTAAAGAAACACCATATGAGGACACTAAATAAATAGATCATAATTGCTAATCTTAGAAATGTGATCAAACATGAGTAAAGCGCATTGATGTGCCAAATACGACGTTATTCCTTGTCAATTCGTTGGGCTTACCTTACATAAAGATGCTACATTGATATTAATAAAACAGCATACTTTCTGTCGTCTGCATTAATAATTTAGGCACCAGTGCCTGCTAATTCCTTAATGCTTTTCGAGATTAAGCTTGTAATGTGACATGATACATACATGAGTCGAATGAAATGAAACCCGTGTTTATGTAAACTTTTACCACATTGAGATCCACATGAAATATCTGACCGAATGCGACGTCGCGCAAGTTTTGTAGTCAGTTAAAAACTCGTTTAGACAAAACAAATCAACATTTTGCCCAAACGGTTGTTCGCCCTGAAAACTTATAGCTAAAGCGAACTGTGTGAAGTTACCTGACCGAGTGCAGTCGCACCGTAAAACCATTCTGCTGTGCTATTATTTACCCAGTATGTGGCAACATCTCGGACTGTTGTAAAGGAATTTCATATGTTTGAATGCATATTCATTAATTAACGTCTCATCAATTTACATAGCGCCGCCAGCAGAAGGTCTAATGCGCGAGTTAGACAGGTAACATTTCACGAATTGGGTAGGCGCACAGTGGAATCGTGTGGGATTATGATACCTCTTCTGTCTCCCTGATGCAACCATCAAATAAAGATCAACAAGAAAGTCATATTCGTAAAACAAACCCCATTAATTTGATTATATAAGGTCACCAATGCCAACAGTACTCATCGTGGATCGCTGCCACCGAATGTCTTTGCATTAGCCCCATGTAATCTGAAATCAAACAATATTCCACCCACTTCGCCCTATCCCACGTCCTATTCACTCTCTGTCACACAATCTACCGCATGCATTTGCTTTCGATTGTAACCATTCCCGAAAACAAAAACAACATCAAATCACATACATTTCACAAAAGCTGCAAAAGCTATGTTCTGTCGGTATGTCGAACGTAATAGGAAAATAGTTTTCTCTTCTTGTTTTATGTAGTGAGTATTTATTTTAGCAGGTGAAAAAGGCTCAGTTGGTTGACAGCAAACATAATCATTGAAACAGGACCGTTCGTACGTTGTAGCAAGAAAGGCATATGAGGCTCACTAAATGCAATACAGGCTAGTGCAATCTAAGAAGTAGGTTTTCTCCAGCAAAGCAGTTTGTGGTACATATGACCTTGAACCAATACATGCCCAGCACATTTGTTAAAATATCCGAAGACTAACAAAAGGTACAGTCTGCTAATTCCTTAATGCTGCTCGAGATTAAGCTTGTAATTGAGTGATCAGCATGGTCTGAAATTAAAGAGGTTTATGTAAACTTTTAACATTGAATAAGGTAAATGACATGAATGCACGTCGCTTTCAAGGAAGCTGTAATATGGGAAAAGTCACTTTTGACACAAACCCATTGCCCACACCGGTTGTTCGCCCTAACTTAGGCTATTACGGTAAGTTACCTGATAGGGTTCACAACGTAATACATTCTAGCTCTTGAGCATTATTTACCCATATGCTCAATTATTGACTGGGCTGAAAATACTATAAAAGTGTACACGTCTATGTGTTCATCTTTAAATAGCACATTCTCTGACTCTACAACCGGCCTTGTAATAATCTGTTCTATATGTGTGTTTCGAACCAATTTGATGCCTAATATGGTCAGAAACTGTTCTTAAAACAGATGCTTTCATCTTTTAGGTCACGTCATTTCTTATCACCGTATAATCGTTATAGCGGTTTGCATTGCAAGTGAATGAAAGACGGATGTCTGATAGCCCAGTCCGTAAGAGTTTATAAAAACCGCAGTGGTGCGCTCAATTTTATATCAAGTATTTGTTTTACCTCCTCCGTTTTATGTCCCTTGTTAAACACTCTGAACCAGGACATTTCTAAACGACCTAAACCTATTTCAGTCAGTGTTTGGGCTGCGTAACATATTGAAACAAGGAACTATCACAAATAGCGCTTTTTTATATACAGCAGGCCATCCATACCACAACAATGATTTGTATCCGGTGTACTTTCTATGCTCTCATTGAAATGTGCTCCCGACTTCTTACCAAAATAGGTGAAATTCGTGGAACTTGAAGCCATACAATCTGTGTTAAGACTATGTTGTTATTGTGTCAGCTCTTATTACTCAAAATTACAAGCTGTAAATGTCTTGTTAATGAACCAACCTTGTTCCATAGGCTCTCAAACCTGCCGTGATGGTCTCGTTTCTGCAATAAATGTTCGCAGAATTCAAAGCAAATAAATATTTTGCACGAAAAAGTTTTGAATATCCAAGCACAGCTTAACGACGATAACTACCTCCAAGATCAGCTCAAATAACATATTATTTTATATACGTAACATGTATGACATATTATTGTCTGGATGGACTTAAGGACTATAACAAAAAAGCTCACGCGCCTAGCAATCGGTTACAATGAGAACCGGAATATGTTGGACTATAAAGTGAGTATCTCGCGTCCATGGACCAAATAGCAGTATTTCGGTGGAACAAGGACCAGCAGAAGAATGAGACTGTGTTGTACTGTTCAAACCCGAAACAACTTGTTCATACTCGTACCACTGTCCCACGTTTCACAAACATAGTGTTATGTTATCGTACGACTAGAGTATAAACATCTTGCAATACTCGTCTTCATCAACCTCTTGGTTCAACTCGAGGTCCTTCTTTCCCGAGTCACTATTACTGAAAATACTTTGAAACTCGGGCGTTATTTTGACCTTGCTCATAGTCACACGGCATAGCACAATATACTTCTAGTTACGGAACCTGTGTGGAGTACATACCTACATACCTACATACCTACATACCTACATACATACATACATACATACATACATACATACATACATACATACATACATACATACATCCATACATCCATCCAAACACACATACATATATACATACATACATACATACATACATACATACATACATACATACATACATACATACATACATACATCCATCCAAACACACATACATACATACATACATACATACATACATACATACATACATATACATACATACATACATACATACATACATACATACATACATACATACATACATACATACATACATACATACATACATACATACATACATACATACATACATACATACATACATACATACATACATACATACATACATACATACATAGAATGCATTTTTATAACGCCTGTTTTCATGAAATCATATTGCGCAAATGCACTTAAGAAGGCAATTGATTGTTATAGCACTGGCTGAAAATTAATATCTCGAGATTGGATTTATATGCATTAAGCGTATTCATCCGTCTAAAGGCGATAGGAAGTGCGTTCCACAAACTTGGTTGGCATTACTAAACGCTCTGACACCGTATGAAGACATATTTGGAATTTGGGAACTTGTAGCAGATACTCTTCCATCAATCGACCTTATTCAGCAGTATGATAGTTGGTAGGTTGGCGCGGTTGTATTAGCAGCCTTCAAAGGTGAGTAGAAGAATTTTGATTATAATGCGTTTTTCCACAGGAAGCCAATGAAGTGTACGCATGATGTGTTGAATGTTATCCCCGCGCTTTTGATGGTGGCACTACAGTTGAACACTCAGTCTGTGGCCTTGACGTAGGCATTAAATTAGTGTCAAACAGCCACCATCGTTCATCAAACTTGTCCTATTTATAGAAATGAAAGTAGGAGATGAAACAGCCGTGCAACCTTGTCCTTTCTATCAAGTTCCAATTATTTGGTGCCTAATACAATTGTGGCGCATGAGTTGTCTTTGAATATATTTTAAACCACACATGTTATGTTTTTAAGTAAAATCAATTTGGCACTAGAAATCTGACCGTAGCTACTGAATTTGTAGTCTCAGATTGAGTTGCCACGCAGCACTTAATACACAAATAATAACGACCCGCTCTGTTATCTTAAGCACATGGGGACAAATCTTATGACAGCCTGTCCTGTCCAGACGATTATATTACAATGCAAACTGTAAATTCAGTGCTTGATGTAATCAGACATAAATCTTCTGTTCATAGACAGTTTACAGCACGTTCGGCACAAGGACTAAACTAGACATTTTGTACAGTTTCGGGGGCCAAGAAGGGAAAGAATGAGCTCTAAAACGCACTCTGCAGCATAGAAAAACGGAAATATATGCTCTCAACGGGTGCTGGTACGTGCAATGCAAGCGGGTAATAGCTTTCGGGACTCATTTACGAAGCCAGTGATTGTGCATATAGAAGAATAATGCTTCAGATCTTTTACGTATTCATCTGTAATATCTACCCAGTGACTCATTGGTATAATGTGACGAGAAGGGGTCTCGTTGGCACTCCGAGCCTAACCGTCATAACGGAGATGTTGCTCAATGAATGTAGTTTCACTTTCTATATTCATGAATGTCAACATCCGGTTATGTTGGCTGCGCATTTGGATGTCTGTGAACAGGCCGAGGCTAGACCGGGTCACACCGGTTTGGTTTCTTCTTTCACGGATTGTCAAATAGTGCAGCCTGTTTTGCCTGTGTCTTTATTTTATTTGTAATTGCATGTTAGACGGTCTCAGGTGAGATGGTCTGTTTTTATATCATTATGTATTTCGCCATAAGTTCTGTTACTTTTAACTGATGGCTTTAGGTTTGTATTTGAATGTTGACGTGGTAAAAAGTAGGGCGGATAGCGTCCTTTATGTAGTTTTCGCGCCAGTTCCATTTTAGTCTCGGACCGTAGAAGACGTGTCTGAATATATCGTGAAAGTTTGACTGATTGTTTCGACCCTAGAAAGGTCAGCCTGTGTTGTGGTTAGGTGGTGAAACACCAACACGGGCAATATTTGTCAGTGAATTATAATTTTTACATGTGATATTTACCATAGTTGTATGTAGTTGGGATTCCCGCCTAACGATTAGTTCTTAGGAATTAAAGTGTGAGGGACCATTTTGTTACTTTGATCATTTGCATGTGTTGCGCTGGGTTGGAGGCGAATAGCTACCCCCGGCATTGATTTTTGTACCCCTCAGTACTTTATATTATTGTGTCGGGTTGGAGGCGAACAGCCACCCCCTGATTGGTATCCATATCACCTTGTTTGTGTTTAATGTGAGAGCATTGGCGCTGCTCTCAATCAAGTTAATCTCTGCCCTATTTAATATACTTAACCCGAATAAAGGCTTCATTTTATATCTATATACTCTTCCTCAAACCTGTAGTTTGTTCTTCTGGCTGACTTGGTAATCATAACTGTCCACCCCTTGGGGTGTTACAATAAGGCTAACTAAGATAAGCAACCTATTGGCGAAACGTTTTTATGCCAAGTCCATATTTGCGCCTGAGTAACAATGTCCAAGTATTACCACTGTGATATCACCTCTTAATAGTAGGTAACATATGTTCGAAGAAAATTCGAGGTAAATTTATTTCCTACTAATGTGAATCGCCAATACTTTAAACAATGCTTTTGGTAATGAGCAGCATCGTGCTATTTAACGAATTAATTGAGGCTGTTAGAGAGTGGACAAGCATTTGTCTTAAACGTACACACATGCTGTGTAGAAATGAACAACATGATCCCTGACTAAGACAGTATAGGCAAAGCATTTTGTGTGTTCAAATGATAATATATTGAGAATCAAAACCTGGCTTGAACAAAAACATTGATAAGCATATTCTCAGCAGTTTCTTGAATCGTATGATGTCGTCGGCTCTCAAATGCAGGACACAAATGTAAAGCTTTCATACTTGCTTGCACTTTAGGTTATGTTGATCAACTGTCAGTAATATTACATAACTGCTTTTGTTGGCGACCGTTCTGTTAGATAAAGTGAATGTTTTCCGTGAAAACAATGGTCTTTCGAAAAGTTTGGCCGATACAATCAGCTTGCGGCTTCAGCTACGAAACACTTGGAAGATATAAATTTAAAACATTGCAAATAGAAGAGCCTATGTATGCGAGCTACTGTTTACTGTCGAATGTTCAGGATGCTAGGGGTGGAATTGCCCTGTGTAGGAGCTGTGCTATGAAGTGTTAGGTGAGGTGAGGGGATACTACAGGGTCTAACTTGTGCTTATGTAAACTTTATGCAAGGAATTTGTTGGCCATTTGGGTAAAGCCTACAGCTTGGCGCTTGAGCATAAACATTTCTCGTTGACTTCACATGTTTAGTAACATGCACGGATTCATTTATAAATCTACTCGCGACTCATTTGCATTGGTATTTCACTTTCACTAATGTAACTCCCAGTTGATCAATAGCTGGTATTTAATAGATATTGATATAATCACAACAAAAGTAATATCAATTTAGGGTCTTCGTGTTAGCTAGGCCCATATAATTAACCTCAATTATTTTCCATGGTTATCTGGCTAAAACAGAATGATTTGTAAATTAATAAAACTTTTTAGTGCCAGCCATAAATGTTATCATAGCGCCATTGCACACAATGAAGTTTCATTTTTTAAAGACATTACAGCTACTCTAAGAGGTCTCATTACCTTTTTTTGTCGTTTTCTTCTACTTCTAAAGCTTTTATAAGCATCACAGGCCTGTCACTGCCACTGATTGAATTTCACATGTGGGCCATGACGACAAAATGCTGGACTATGTGTCAAAGGCGGACATATGCTATGCTATTATCACTTTCGATCAGCAGCCTATCAAATCTATATATTCTTCGCATGACTCAACTAATATCCACAAGAAATAATTGCCTGAAGGTCGCGACTTTGAACCTGCTTAACCACTTCCTCATTGCTCTATGCCGACAAGAAACGCAGCTGTTATAACGAAGCAAAATGCCACCTGCCACACTTTGCATATTATATACACAAGAAAGATATCTAGGGATATTTTCTAGACTCATTTCTGTAATCTCTTAAATACAGTATAAGCAAGAAGCAGACAGTTTAATGAGGTCGATTGTACTTCTTCTTGGGAGATAAACCTGTTTGTCATTCTTCTGCAAACTGAATGTACTCAAGCATTATCAATTAACAATTCGTAACAATAATAAGCACAAGCGAAAAACATATGTTTTTCTTGTACCCGGATAAACGTTATCGTCAAATATAATTTGCTTATTTATTAATCAGCTTTTTTTCAAATTTGAATTATTTTCCTGGTGACGTATTCTATATTAATTTTTCATTATCCTAGTGCTTCCAAGCTAGAAATTAGTGGAACGTACAAAACCTCGGTCAGTTGTTATCCTTTGAGCCCTCTTTTATATGGTGCCTTCCCTTTTTTCAAATGTGCTTCTGGTAGAAATAAAGGCTACATATGCAAGAGAACTAAAATGTAGTAGATGTCGAAATGATATCGTTTTATATATGAAGATGCATTTGTTAACCCATTATTACTCTGGAAATACTCGTTGATACCAAAGACGATGTATACCAAATATGCTTTAAGACGCTGATGACATTGCTTAAGATTGAGATTGAATATGGAAATTATGACGTTTGCGTACTGACATTTTATCTAACAGAAAGCCTAATCCAAAGTCACCAGATATCTTACTATTGATATGTTTATAAGTTTACCTTTTTAAGATTATTTCCATTATCAACCCATGCAATTTGACCTTCGATTAAATTTGTTTCGTGATTACAATATAAGCTTTAATTCATTCGATTCATTCCAGTGGTACAGGCGCTTATCTCTGAAACTTATTTCATGCTTGTACTTTAACCATTACTGATACAAGTTGCGAGACTCCCAAGTAAATTCATCATCGGTGGCCGCAAGAGTCATTTTTGTAACTATATATAACTCTTTCTTACCAAGTATTGGGTAGTCTGTAATCCAGGTCACCATTTTAATTCAAATTATGTAGTTTTCCACGCAAATTGTTACCACGACGATAAGAATATTAACTGCACTCAGCTGCATTTGCACTCTCCTTTCAACGCCTAATCAGTGGCACATTTAAGTGTCAGCTCTACTCCATCCCCTAGCTACATCTGCTTTCGTCCCTCGTAACATATATATCCATCAATAGCTGTCACGATACGACCTTCAGCAAAGAAAGCACGTTTCTCCATATTTAAATATCAGCACTCTGTGACCGTTCATTCCTCATACATACATACATGTATATAATGTGTTTTCCCATAGGAAGTCAATATAGGGTACGCATGATTTGTTGAATGTTTTTATCCGTGCTATCCTTTTGCAACAAGGCGGGCGATAGTATTTTGTGCTTGCTACAGTTTTGCAATATAGTACAAATGGGGTCTATACAGCAATCAATTGCAATAATCAAGTCGAGATGATATAAATGCGTGGACAAGGATTTCAGTTGTGGATTGGTTCTGGTATGTTGCCTAATCTTGAGTTGAGTTGATTTCATAGCATGTGGCTTCCCGTAAACATCCGAATACCGAGCTTTCTAGCTGTTGCTGGGGATACAATCATATCGCCAATTTTAATTTGACAAAACGACGATGTCCCGAGATGTGAGAAATGGAATCACAGTTTTATCTTCATTCGGTTTTAGAACATTGTTTGCCATCTTATCTGTCGGATGTATTTTACTAATTTGGCCTGTGCATCATCCGAATATTCTTGCGTCGGAGTAAATGTAAAATAGATTTGGATATCATCAGCATATTGGTGGTCTTGCAGACCATTTTTATTCAACAGATTGCCTATTGGTGATGCATATGCAGTAAATAATAATGGCCCTAGGACTGATCCGTGTGGTACATCACACATAAGTTGATGTGTTTCAGAACACCTGCCTTCAACACGAACTCATTGCATGTGGTTTCAGAGGTATGACTTACGCCATGTGAGGCATTATCCATTTGACCAAAACTGTCGGAAAGACGCCTTAACAGGATTTCATGAACGACAGTATCAAACGCTTCGCTGAGGTCTCAGTACTAAGTTTGAAGGCCGACTGATATTTGTCCCCAAGTCGATTGACTAATTCATAGCCCCGAAATCGATCAGCTACATCCTTCTCGGTTAATGACGATATGAAGGTCAAATTTGAAATTGCTCTATGGTTGTTTATTGATTCAGGATCCTGGTTGCTCTTATTCAGGATTGTTGTTTTTCATCTTTCTGGTAGAGAACTAGAAGCTAGGGAAAGATTGACCATTTGTGTAACATCTGTGATTGACCATTTGATAGGTCTAACGTTGGAACTGCCTTGGTGATACAGTTATGTATTTCACTTTCCGTTGCTTGTTTAAGTTCACTTACCTCGGAGTCACAACCTTTCACAGGGACCAAGTCTGGGGAGTTGCATTGCACCTATGCTAATTGCCAATATTTTGGGAGACAGGCTGGCCGATAGCTTGGTATCTTCGGTAGCATGTGTCAGACTTTCCACAATCTTAAAAAGCTTATGTGGATCATCGATTGGTCCTGGTATCTTCTGCACAGTCTATGTAGTCTAAAGAACGATACTCACAAAACAACGAATATTCACCACAGCTTAAATCTCTACGTTCCGCGTCGTGTATTGAGGTCGCGTTTTGGAAAAACATGCCCCTATTACCGGTTGAAAATCATTATCGCCGCCAGGCGGCCGCGACGGATATCCGAGAATGTGAAGGCAGGAATTGAAGAATACTTCCAAAAATATACAACAACAAGGCTTGATATTTCATTGACCACAGGATTCTGTTTGACACGTTGTAGACGTAGGATCCTCGTGTTTCTTAGCAAGATTTAAAACCATGACATGGACACACTTTTGGTGTAACTAGCAGAATTTCCATAAGTCCACTAAACAGAAAAATTGCCACATCATGTGTAGCTATGCATCGGACCTTGATATGATGCAGCATTTACAATAGCAATCACGTCTCAATTACGTCACTGCAGTTTGACATACCATTTTTCTGCAATCAATAATACTGTGAAACATCAACCAAACACAACAGGAAGTATATTTTTCCCTGATGATGAAATTGCATGCATGTGAATGAGCAGGGCTTTTGGGTTATTCGTTTACAAACAGTGCTATCAAGCGATAATGTTATCAGTAAGAGCTCAAAATGATTATTTACTTCTGCCAGCTAGAATTATCTTACTGATATGTGTATTGCATTGCAAATCAGCGCTACATCATGATCCAGCTAGGTAACATATACTCAATGAGTTGAAAGCTGAGTCAAATATGTCGGCGTTCATTAACATATGGGCTAAGTCTGAGGTCCAGAGCATGGGTGACAGCGCTCATACTTCTACCGCAAAATCTATTATTATTCATCCACTTTTTACGATGTGTTCGGTGTTATCGTCAATATTATGACAACGTCCCCGCTGACGATGTCACTTGCTGTTACCGAGCTCGACATCAGCCAGATCACTACGTAGTTTTGATGCAAAATATTTCAGCTTATCAAGATTTATGCGGTTGCAGAAACACAAAAAGGATGCAATTGCGACACATATGATTATGGTAACTACTCAAGCTGTTCCACACGTTATCTGATAGTTTCCATTTGTTCTTCTCATTCTATTCAAATACTTTAAGCACCCTGAACGACAGCAACCTAAGTTAATACATTTAATACATTCAAAACGCTCCCAGTAAAACCACGCGCATATGTCAAATATAAAATTCAATTCCAAACAATGCACCCGACAATTCACATATACGTTACGATGTTTAATTAATTTAAAAAAAGAAAATTCAACTTATGAAACTAATTGGTTGCAGGTTTGATATTTTATTTATGCATGATTAATGCTCAGAAAGCTGCAATGCCTCCATGACACCTGTTAAACCGAGGAATAAACATCATTATGGTGAGGGTTGTAACGACCTTAATTTACTTGTTTATTGCTGTGCATCGGACCTGGAATTAGGCGAACTTGACCAGCCGATATCACACTTCTATCACAATGCTAACAGATATGATACATTATTGTTAAGCGATGTACTGCAGTCATATCGAATGCCTCCTGTCATCTATTGTTCTGTTTTATCAAAATATTTCCATCAGTACCGCAGACTTTTAATACAAATACACTGACTGCACCAACGTCATGCATATTGCCAGATACTGAAACAATTTGACCATCAGGGTTGTGGTTTGTACTGTACAAGACAGGGAATAAGGAATGATTCTTGCAGCGTGCCTGATATGTCTGTTTTTTATATTGAATCAATCATCTCTACACGTTATAGCATTGTGTAGAACGCTGATGATCTAACAAAGAGTGGGGAGAGTTCTGGCCAACTCCCTTGAACCTTTTCTACAACTAAAAGCAACTCTAATGACAGACCTGTATTTTGTCATACATATTGTGATGCCGATCAAAGAAACCATCGAGATATATTAAAAACGACTTGAGGCACTGCGTACAGGAAATTCAAGTCTTATTCTTGCATAGCACCACAGCTACCTCAATATTTGCCCTGCTGATATGTTTACTCCTGTAGAATTAACTAGCACAAAAGATCACATATTACCACTATGTACAGCTCGATCAGGCCCTGGTACTACTAATGTTCTAGACATGACATATTAAGAATAGAATCAACTGTCAACACGAGACGTATGGCACATCAATCATAACAATGATAATTCCATCGAGTTCTTAAGGCAATTAGCAATTGTTTTTATATCAGTATGGATTTACGCGCCACAAGATTAGTTCAAAAACAGCAACAGCTGTAAATTTATCCCATCATTGCAAAGTGAAAATTGTTAGTAAATTGATAAACCGATTGTGCAGCTTCCACTCAACCGGCTCATTTTACTGGTTAAACATTTTAGGTAGGACACGCTAAGCAACATATATGGCATATACAATTGTACACAACAGGCAAATTTAACGAAGATACGCGATGATTTCTAGTTCGCGAAAGGATGTTTTTATATTACCACATATATGTCTCTGAATAAAACGTGCGTCAATTGCATGTGGTGAGGGTGACGCTGAGACGTGATTTCACAAACCATATGGAATCGTGCCAACTTTTGTTTCAAAGGGTGAAATAGCTCAAACATGTCACATGACATGATGCGTATCCGCAAGCTATACTAAAGCATACTGATTACGAGCACAACTAATTTATATCCGTAAGAACTGTGCGAATTTATTCGGATCCATACTTTCCAGGAATCATTGCAAAATATTGAATTGCACTGCAGAGACTACACGATGTATGTAACACCGACAGTAAACTGTGCGCTAAGCATCGACTGCTTCCCATGTTACAAGGACAAGTAGAGAGAAGAAATTATCTGCAACCCCATTTGTGAGAGACGACCTGTAACTGATTTAACTAGAAACCAGTCACTGTTAGTAACTAATCACTTGCTGCCTCTAACTCGACGGGGCGAGGGTTTTCATTGCTGTTAATCTTCCTGTAAACCTCAGTGCCTTGGCAATATTGGAACAATAACTTAATAAGGGATTACAAAGAACTAACCAATGCATCATCATTCCATTGCGAACAGTAATACAATAGTACTACGGGTCTATTAGACTGTAAGTATCTCAAAAGAGTGGTCAATTGCCTCATTAATATGCTGCCAATATACCTCGGAGAGTTTGCTTTTACGTAAACACTACGCAGTTATTTGGAGACCATTTCGTTTCTGTATATATTGCTGAACTTTTGCTATTGTTTGGGAAATTTCGTTCTTAATTTGGCTTCAAGGATGTTATCTTCCATAAGTGGTCCTTAAGTTGCTGTATAAAATGTGTCGGATTTAGGGTTAATAGAAATATATCACTCTAAGCGTCAAACCTGTATTGACTTATTTCACTCTTAACCAAACAAACCATGGTTCTTGAGCTGAGGAGATCAGTCCATATCCAATTCATTGCCATGTTCAGCGGTTGCTTTCCTATTCGTATTCTGTTCTGTAGCTACTGTCACATTAGGCACAAGTGAAGTCATGTAGCTTACCCACTTCCCTAATCCGTTCCTGGTTTCAGCGCACAAACTGACCACTCCATGGTAAATCAGCCATACTGGTTCGATACAGTAAACAATATATTGTGCACAGATAAATACTCCAGAAGTTGATCAGTTTTGCTGTCTATCACAATAGAATGGTCCTCATCTATTCCAGGTTGCATCACACAATCGGACCACTCCATGGTAAATCAACCAAATGTGTACGATACATTGTGCAGCGAAAACTATTCGAGAAGTATACGGATTCCGTTTCTACCACAGCAGAATGAAAGACGTTTTGTAGGTATGTTTTTCCATCAGACAATGTTTGTTGATATAATAATTTTGTTTTATTGAATTCTTTATATTGATACAGGGCAGCTCCAATACCCAGAACCATTGACATTTCTTTGGAGAGCATGCATTATGTAGCAGCGCTGAGGTGCGTTAAAAATGTGCAATTAAGCAAGGACATCTTAGCATTAGCAAGATAAAATAACCAATAATGATGGTATGAACAACTATAGGCTAATATTGCTTTAAAGTGAGGGTGTGTCAATATCAGGTAGATTTAACTAGCTGATGTCATCTAAATATTCTCTAAGTACTCATTTTACTTTTCGCGTTCTAACATACAGACGTTGATCTTACATATAACACTAGGCAATAACAGCAGGGCCTGATAAGGGTCCACTGCACTGTCATATGTAAGTGTGATAATTGATTGTTGTTTTCCATCTTGAATGTGTTTTATGGACCACATGATATAATGGCAAACAATGTGCACGTTCAACGAATTAAAACTCCCACAAATCACACGACAATCCCCCAAGAGCACTGTTGAGACATTGTGCTTCCGCCTCGATATTCTGCCATGGACATAAATATCAATTATCATTATCTGCTGCATTCATATTATCTGAAGTCCAATGCAACATGGTATATCTCTGGGCTATTCATCGTCCTGAAATCAACAACCAATCACAAAAGAAATTATATTTTTAGTTCTGAAAATAGAACCGCTCATTTGTGAAGATTTGTGGCTCAATCTGTTTTCTTTCACAAGCTGTGCGTTTATCGTTGTACAGACATGCAACCCTTAATAATCAATGAACGCCCAAATCCCATTATCTCTTTTATCAAACTAAGCGTTTAAGTTCCCCCTTGCAATAATGTATCCGCTTGCAAACCAGTATGGCATTATGCCACAGCTAGGTCATATGCGGGTAAAGCTATATTAGAATAACGTAGCTATTGACCATGTTACTTGCTGTAATACAAGACAACAGCAGTTGGATAACCACATAGCTCTAATACAAAATCGTTGCAGCTCTATTATTTTGGTTGCATTGGTTAGCCATTGTGATAGATATGGCAATCGTAACTGCTTGAGCTTAGGCAGAAATTACACTGTTTATACATTCAGTTAGATCTTGATACAGACCGCAATTGCTGTGTCTATCTGATGAATAAATTTATAATTAACGTGGATTAGAGAAGTTATTGTTGTCATAAAGATCCAACTTTCATTGCTTGGTGCAAATTAATAACGATCAGACAACTTGCTGCTAACTGCTACAGAGATATCGATGTTCGTATAAATTTGCAATCGCTTCATTCGATATGACAGTACATAATGATACATCTGAGGGCATCACACCCGAAAGACCGATGGAATTATCGACTGCATGCTCCTTCACTGCAGGCAGCATATTCGTTTTGGTGTCTATTTCAACTTCAATGTACTCAACCCACCGTTTGAAAATCTTTTCTAAATAAAATTATGTCACTGCGTTGAGTTATATAATTCAAGGTAATGGTTTCATGGCCACGTGAAGTTTTCAGTGTTCTTGCAGAAGTGAAATAGCAACCAAATTCAGTTAAATGGTAGATCAAATTCCTCCTCGTACGATTGCCTGTTGTTGCTGACAATTAATCCGAGAAGTTTGCTGGTATGCCACAAACTTTAGACGTATATGAATTTTGTGATAATTTCCACATTTTATATTGCAATAGGAATCTTTATTAAGTTTTTCTAGTGGTGATATCAAGTACATAATTATGCTATATGATCGCGGTCATTTTGATTATGCCAGAATTTCTAAGCAAATTTGATTGCATTAGATTAGGGCAGACAAAAATGAAAGCGATGAAATATTCGCTGAATCTGTCCACGCTGCGTTTTTAAGCTGCAGTTTGTGAAGTGACATTTCGTCGATATACACTAAACTTACACATTGCTAGTACTTTGTGCGTATTACACACAGCAAAGCAAAACTAAGAATGTAACATAGGGGATGTCTATATCAATTTTGAATGATCTATTTCTTGATAAAGATACCACAAATACAATTCCGTCTATCAAGTCGATGCAATTCCATCGAAATGAGGTGTTGTAGTATAAAATGGACCGAACACAAATATTACGTAATGCATTTACATACTCTAAACCATGCATTTTCTTTACCGTAGGATCATT
>CM067343.1:59559945-59774945 GCA_034190875.2 Urechis unicinctus | reverse complement strand
CTGCGTGGTGGATGGATGACTGGTGTCACGTCTGGATCTAGCTTGAAGGTATGCTGGCCCGGGAGGAGTCCGATGCCGTCGAAGACATCTCCAAACTCCTGGTTGATCTGGTCAATCAGGTTCTGCTGGCTGACTGACTGTGGTGGCTGCTGTGCTTGTTGTCAATGGACATGATGACCTTGATGAGCTTGAGGTCCTGGCACGCAGTGAAGCCAAGGACTGGTGGCGATTGGGTGTTGACAACGAAGAACTCTAGGTTTAGCGTTGCTGACTTGGACGCGCAGCGAAGACGGCATCGCCCGCGTACATCAAGTGGCTGTCCTCCGTACCCATACAGATGTCGATTCGTCGGCTGAAGATCTGCATCTGGGCCTATCGTGTTGAAAATGTCCACCGGGATGACATTGGTTTGAGCACCAGTGTCCAACTTAAATTCTAGGTCCTGATTTGCCTCGGACACAAACACGTTGCAAAATGCCTCGTTCTCACGTCGGTCTGACGTCACAGACTCGATGAATAGATCACCATTCGCGTCGTAGTAGTTTTGGTTGTTGTCGAACTCGACAACATCCACTTTACGTGTGCGACGACACATTTTTGAGAAATGGTTTGTTTTCTTACACTTGTGACAGGTACGACCCAGTGCGGGGCATGTTCCACCAGTTCTGTTGTGGTCGTACCCACAGTTGTCACACCGTTTCCCCGAAGAGCCAGAGGGGCGACTGTCAAGCCTCTGTGGCGGGTTCTCGCGTCGATTCTGGCCGGTATCTTGTCGGTATTGGTTTCCGCCATTGCCACCATTGCTGCTGCCATTGTTGCGTCTGTGGTTTTGGTGGCGACCACGATTCTGGCCTCGCTTGACCATGTGGATGTTGCTCCCGCCTTCAGCTCCGCGAGTGGTGGACATGGTTTTTAGCTGAGCCTGGGTCAGCTCACTCGAATGAGCTATCTCCACAGCCTTATCAAGGGTCAGTGTCGAACCTTCGTTGATAAGTTTTTCACGGATCTTGGGGTTCGTCACCCCAAACACGATAGCGTCTCTTATCATTTCGTCTGCATTTGTGTAGCTGCACCCTTTAGAAAGAAGTTTCAGTTCGGTGACAAACTGGTCAAATGAGTCCGGCCCCTGGACTTTCTGATGGAATTTGTATCTCGCGAATATGGTATTGGACTTCGGTTCTACGTACTTTTCAAATCTATCGTAGTAAGTCTTCAGCAGCTTTTTCTCGGCGTCCGTCATTGTCCACGTGTTGTGGATGTCGCGACCTTTCTTACCAACCCACAACAGCAGGTAGTGACACTTCTCCTCCTCTGATTTTTCCTTGAGTGGGCCGCCAAACATTAATTGGCAGTGTTGCTGGAAGTCCTTCCACCCATCAACTAAGTCGGAGCTGTCCCAGTCCATCGACGGGAGTGGGGCTGCGCTGTAGTCGGCCATGACAAAGTTCGTAGATCGCCACGAGAACAAGGAATCGAACGCACTTGGGGCGGCAGGGCTCGTCGACGGAGTCCAAAACACGTCAATACGAATAAAAACGGCTTACTTCAGCGAAGATCGGGTTCTCTTCTGACACCATGAAATATCCCGCATCAACACAGACATCGATGTAGCTATATATCGTTTAATGGATTAACTTTCACGTGATATCCACGTGGATTCAACGAGTATTAATCACGTGGAATAGATGTGTCAAAAACACATGGAAAAGACGGAGAAAATTTTAGAACCCATTTGTAAATTATTATTTATATATTCTTTTTTTCAGTTTATACCAGAAATATGGGCATATGTTAACCTGACAGCCCCAGCTAGGCATGATCTAGGTATGACAAGATAGTGGGTTTCATAACTTTTGGTGCTATCGATCGATGCATGAGCTCTGGGGATGATGATGGTTTGTGGCTTTCAACTGCTTGGTTACTATTGTGACTGGGGTCTCCTGGAATAATGAGTCAAAATTCAGGTGAGATACTCTCCAGACGTAGGCGAGGCTCGAACCCCTGACCTGGTGGTCCGTGGTGGAGACCCGGCCGAGGGTTGAGAGGGCTTTCATAAGCCTCATCGAGTTCTTGAGAAACCGCTTTCCTCGCTTCAGTTTCGTACCAATTTATTTTGTATTATTATGATCAATATCGAAAAATACACGGTACACGGTATAAATTATTCTTATTGAAGACGAGATTTTATGCGTCATACTGAACTAGAAAGATTTGATTTAGAGCAGTAAAGCAAATACGAAACTAATTTGTTCGTAACACTCGATTGGCGCGATTTGCTGCAGTTGTGGAAAGTTGAGAATTCATTTGCTATATTTTTGACAGTTTTTAAGTTTACAAGTGAGTCGTATTTAAATGTTATTCTTTTAATGAAAATAAGTCTACTCAAGTGGTTGTGCAAAAACTGCTTGCCGTATATAATTTGTTCATAGTTTATATTTTTATGCTCATTGGTGCTTGAAACCTCTGTTATCGCTCTCAACAAAGTGCCAGCCGTTTGCAGCGGAATGACTGTAGGCACGCCTCGTGCGTTTTGGGAGGCTTGCTCCTTACTACACCACAACCATCTTATACACACGCCATCGTTCATCTGTCCCTCCATCTCACAGTCATCGTTCATCTGTCAGTCCATCTCACAGTCATCGTTCACCTGTCAATCCATTTCACACAGTGGTCATCGCTCATCTGTCACTCAGTCCCACAGTCATGGCCCCTCTGTCACTCATTCTGACATTCGTCGGTTGAGCAATGATGGTTTTCCTTTAATATAAGTGCACTTTTGTGAATATTTTACACTTTTGATATTTACTTTATTTTAATGCTGCTATTGAGAAAGTAAAAAAGTATCTTTTTGGCATTATTTACAAGTTTGTAGTCAGCAGCATAGTTATTGAACACTGCATAATTTGTGTGTGGACAGGTTTTCAGAAGCGCTGCCTACATCTCCTCAAATCAGGGATATACTGAACAGGCAGGAGAGGATTGAGCTGGCAAACAGCTTCCTGAAGCTGTGCAGATGAACAGCACTGAGGAACTTCAACATTTCAATGAGCAGTTGATGGACAACCAGAGAAAGAATTAGTGGGTATGTAAAATTGCAGTTTTGTTAAGGAATAGTTGGTGTCAGATCTAATAAACAGCAATGAAATATTTTCCACAAAAATGCCTCCATATTACCATATACTGTATTGTCTGGAATGACTGTTACACCCAATTCAACTAACATGCTTTTGAATTATTCCTTGTGGTTTTGTGGTCATTTAATTTGCTATTACTGGGTGATTCTGACTTGTTTATTTTTGCATAAATAATCATTTATATATGCAAAAGAGTACTCTGAACAAAATTTAAATTAGCCAGTTAATTCAAACACATTGGGTAAATGTCACATTTTTGTTCCAGTTTCAGAAGTGTATGAAAATTGGTGGTAGCAGTGTCCGGGATATGGTGAACAATTTGACAAGCAGGTGAGATGTATATGATGTGTACATAAATGATCCAAACAACTTTCACATATGCATTTTGTCCGCATTGGCAATGTTTAAGACATTTTCATGCTCCAATTGTATTCATTCAGACATATTGCTTGCAGATTTATCACTAATTCCCTTCAGTGCAAGCTTAACATGAAAGGGTCAAGAGGTGACAAAGCCAGCTTTGAGAAAATGGCACTCTGCAAACTAATTGTTGGTAGGTTCATCATTGGCTAATTACTTGGAAGTCCATGATAGTATTTGGATTTAATGATACACAATAAGGAATGAAAGTCAATTGTACGATGTATGAAATTAGATAGCTTAAATTGTCCTCTTTGTAGTGTGCAGATAGTGTAGTGAAGAGTCATGGTTTCACCGAGGCTGCTGTTAATGTCTTACTAGCCAACCGACTAAGGAATGCACCCAAGAGAAAAAGTTTAAATATTGCCTATTGGTAATTTTTCTTGATATACTCACATTTAGATTTTTAATAGATTTGACTAGATCATTTACTTAAAGGGCCACTGACATGCAAAATTAAAATTTGTGTTGTCATCTAATTTTGAAGATGATTTTGTGGCATTTTGACACTAGTATAACTGAGATGTCATAACTGGTTGCCGAGATATTACCGATCGAACTCGCAGACTTTCCTGTATGACGTCATCGAACTCATTCACTCACTTTCGTTTAGTGGTTTACTGATGAAAGCCATTTACCCAGACGAATTTGACTGCCTTATGTCAATTAGGTGACGTCACACAGACAAATTTGCGAGTTTGTTCATACTAGTGTCACTTAAAAATTATCGTTAAAATTAGATTAAATTCGGTTGTGCATTTCAGTGGCCTTTTAAGTACATTTTATTATTTGCATTTTATTAGGGTGAAAGTAAATCATGTCATATCTGTGTAGATTCATGATGCTCATGCATGTAGTGACTGGTTTAATGTGTTTATGAACAAACCTGCCTTTTTCCACTAATTCTTTGCCTTTGTATGTTGACATTTACTCGTAATGTTTAAAAAAGATGTTTAATATTGTTATTTGTGATCATGTAGCACTAATAGTTGGTTATTTCTGAGAAATAAATGTACTTGGTTCAATGATCTTGTCGATTCTATTAAAAAAACAAATGGATTGTATTGTAGCATTACTAAGTTGACTAAAGAGGAAGTAAAAACCACCTGAATACAGAAATTTTGTATCGTTGAATTTAGGTGGAAGGGCACACGTCTTTTCCACGTGTCTATATCCATGTGGTTTGAAATTGCCTTTTACGCGAAGTTTCTACGTGTATTACACCAGTTTTTCCACGTATTTTCCACGTGAATTCCATGTGTTGTGCCCACTGGGAAGATACTCCCAGTTTAAGCAGGGGCATGTTGTCACTAAAGTAACAACAAAGGCAACATTTGGTGAATATTTTTACTGATATATAAAATGTCAACAACAACAAATTCAATTACCAGGGGTATATAAGGTTATAAGCAACAGTTTGGTGTGCAAGCTGTGACTTGATTCCTGTTATGTTTTAGAGTATGTTGAGTGCCTGATGGCTGAGTTCTTGCTGGTTTGATATGAGCCAACCCTGTCCAAGACAGAAGCACCACCTCCAATGTGTGCAGATGCGGAGAGACCAGATCCACGACAAGCCATTGAGAAACACCAGAATAGTTTCTGCATGTATCAAGACAAGTCCTAGGTGAGTGGAGGGTAGAGGAATCCTTGATAATCTGGCGCTGGGAAGTTATCTCGTATTGTTGTAACACAGTGCAGGCAGGTAACGGAACTCTTATCTTTTGTCAAAGATGTCCCCAGCACCAGCGAACAAACTGTCTGCATGCAGTATACCTGTAACGCCTGTAAAATAACCATGTGACATTGTTGATTTATCCATGCTCAAATATTTTTTGTCATACCAGTTTCAATAAGTATAATGACTCCTAGCCTTCGCCCAGATTTATGTGTAAATAATAGAAAAAATCGTCACCTTTGTACATCATTATCTGACATGTGCCCGTGTTGTTGATTGCAGGAGAAATATCCCACTTGTAAGGCTCAAGCATTCGAACAGATTGGTCTGAAACCAGGATGCTGGGTTATGCAACCATTGGGAATGGGGCTGTTCTTTATGGAGGTCATGACTCCACACAGCACACATATTCTTTCCACCCCTGCCATTGGTTGACAGTAGCCACACAAACACCTGTAACATGATGTAGTGATGGGAATATTTATGTATGTGATAAAGGATGACATATTGTTTGGCAAATATGTTTTAGCCTCAATATTCGTAGAAACTCTGATGTAACACTGATCACAATGATAATATAATCTTCTCTTCCGTTAGTCCAGTTATACATTCATTAATGGGCTAACTGAAAATCCTACAAGAAAACAGCTAGGGTACTTGCTCTCCTTTATATGTTCTAACTCAGAATCAATCTACATCAACTTTTA
This sequence comes from Urechis unicinctus, assembly GCA_034190875.2. Classification (NCBI taxonomy): domain Eukaryota; kingdom Metazoa; phylum Annelida; class Polychaeta; order Xenopneusta; family Urechidae; genus Urechis; species Urechis unicinctus. The sequence goes on along the minus strand of CM067343.1, from coordinate 59,769,009 downwards.
AAAATATTGTAATCAGCCTTTGATAAGGCCTACTTTAATTAAAAGTGCATCTCTATTTATTAAAAGCAGCTAGTCCGAAATTAGTTGTAGTTTGTTTACAATTCGTGTGGAGGAGCATTTAGATGGTACAACTTTGTAAACATGAACCCTTGCAACCACTTGATTAGATAAAAACTTTGTGATATCTCATGTCTGCTGCCTGATATTGAAGAATTATTTGCTGCAAAGCTCTGTTGTATAGTCTACTGTTAGGAAAAGAGGTTACATATTTTGTTGGTGAAATTTATGGATTAACTTTATTACATGCCAACACATATACGATGAACTGGTGGACAAGCAAAATCAGACATAGCTTACCAAGTATTGTTCTGTAGCCGCCCCATGTCGTGGGCAGGATGACCCGCGTGAGACCCAGACGCAGCTGTGACATCGCCAGTGTCTGTTTTCTCTTCATCGGAGACGTCTGAATCGCTCATTTCTCGTTCGAATCTGTAGGCAAAATTTGCCCTGCCGAAGCAACGATGGTCTGCGAATGATCTGTGCCATACCATGTCTCTTCGTCGCACTCGTAAAGTGATGAAATAGCGAAATTACCAGCAGCCATTTTGCGCTAATCGTAGTGCAGATCGCGCCTCGCCACAAAAACAATTCCGGAGTTGACGTCAGGGGTGGATGGCTGTATATGGTGCTGAGGATTTACTAGATTTATCAATGCTTGTGGCAAAAACGAATGTGGGGCGTTGGGTGTGTGTCTGAAATCGTTTTACGCTGTCTAGACAGGATATAAGTCGTGAGGTAGTTTGCGTTCATGGCCAAGTAACAATCAGCATCATTATCTAAAAGGTGCGTCCGTGACAGTAATGTATTACACTTCTTACTGCGATACGTCTACATTACCGGATTAATTACCAACAACACCGCTGCACCCGAGCACAATACACTTACCCATGGTAACGTTTGATACATTGAATACTACTTTATTTGTTTTACAATGATAATAAGTGCAATGCACCGTAGATGCATAGCTGGATTCTTACGACTGCATATCTCACATTTCTGGGAGTGGACTTTCATCTCAGGTCTCCTCTTGCTAATGATGTTATCATAGCAAACGAAATCATTCTCTTCATGACGTTTAATTAGCATTCCGCGCTTTCCTATAGCGTCGTTCATAAACTATGAAAGGGTGGTAAACCATACATGCATTATATCGTATAAACTTGTTTCAGCCACGATAAGCTGGCTTATCATCCGTTCACATGAAGGTGGCTATCAATAACCAGTCCAATGCTAATTTGCACCTCTTGTCACACCTACACGTGCTTGCAAGACGTTCACGAGACGACGTTATTCAGAACAGGATATATCGTGGCCAGGACGGAGAATTTATGTCAACATTGGCTTGTCCGTCAGCCATCTTTGTGACATATTCACGGCGTCAACTACGTTCATGCGACTTTGTTAAAGTCATTATCACGTGCAAAATACTACCTTAAACGCTTGAGAGCCTTGAATAAACAACTTGGACGTTATGATAAGCGTTGAGCATATATGGGTTCGAGTTTGTGTGATTCTTTCAACGTTTACTGCATACCCAATCTTTGTTTGGGATATCATTTTCATTGGCAGTCAACTCGGATCGTCTTGCACATTCAACCGACTTGGCGTAACTGCTGTAAGTTGTTCACGGTGTCTCATTTGTGGAATTAAGTAGATGCAAATAAACCTCTAGCTATAACTTTTACTTCGGTCATTATGTATTTGTTATAGGCTTAAGTATTGGATAGCGAATTTGATGAAGTCCAAAAGGTTAAACCGGGATCTACAATTAAACTGTGGGACAGCAAGCTGGCTGAACATGAGTATGCATTGCATATATCCTGTTCATCTTCAGAGCTGAAACGTTGCCTTGCGTTGCGTTTTAAGTAGAACTCCGTAAAACAGATACCGTTGACCAAATACATACTTACCATGATTTAAATCAAAGTAGCTACATGACAGAGAAAAGTGATGTCAATAGACACAATCTTCGCCATTCATGTAGCATCCACACTATTGCAACACCTGACTGATGACAGTGGGGGTTGATCAACATAACTGATGTCTAAATACAGTTTAGTAACACACCAGTCATACATTGCGATTTAATACCTCAACCATTTTATTCTAACCGGTCAGACTTGCAGACGCCATATAGACTATCGCTATTATTCCAGCGGCAGATGTCACTACGAGTCTAATCATCGAAATAAATCTAACCAATCTACCTCGCGAAATGAGCTGGTCACCCCATCCCAAACTCGCCTATGAATTGGTTACACGCGACCATCGAAGCTTACAACCATCAGTGCATCGCTCTCTTGTTTGCCTTCTGCGCTAACAGAAACCAAATGACCCACACGCGGTCGGAATAAGCTATTTATTCTATAACAAGTTCCGAGACTTAAACATAAGAGATTTAGGGCCCTTGGTTGTCATAGTGAGTGGGTCTCACTGGGTATCACTGGCACTGTTCTCATCGGTGTTAGGGAAGGCTGGCGGTTCTTGAATGGCGTCAACTAATGTTCTGTTCTGTTCTTCATTAGGCAAAGAAACTTCACCGCGACAGCATCCGCGCTGTTTACTTTTAATCTCGCATATCTGCGCTGTAGCTGAGATATCACACTGTCAACCACAGACTCTTGGTTGCCAATGCCAACCTTCCGAGCAAGGTATGCAAATGACCGACTCCTCTGCCAATTTCGCGTGCTAAATTAGCCGAGGAGCTGGGACACCATACATCACTAGTAGTGTTTCTAATGCTCAATAGAATATTTTCGACAATGAAACATTCCACTCACGATGATCGATTGTCAAACAATAAGTATTTCGCGATTAATCACGAGCAAGTCTGACTTACAAGACAAACGACCAACATTGACGGTATTTAGTTTCGCATCATTTAATTCGCCCTGGATGTTTGACAGGCGTTTATATACGCTGAGCACTAACAATGCGGCGGCTTCCGAACAAACCAAAAACAACATATGCCACGACGTGACCCGCCCTATGGGAATGTGGCTCGGTTCTGTAGAGCTATTACGCAATCCATGAGTAAAATAAAGAAGTCTACAATGGCCTACATGTGCAATAATTAATAACAAAGCCCAATTGAGCAATGCATTGCTAAAACAAAGGCGATTATCGCTACTCAGGTACTTAAATTTGTGATTATTGGCAGGCTGCTATAAACATATCAGGAATGTGAGAAGTCTATCATCTTGTCGAGCGTTAACCAAAGTCAAGAGGGATTTTTCGTTATGTTAGTTATATTTAACTATGATATGTTCCTCGATCTGATCTAAGCATTATCCCTAGCTGATGAGATATTGCTAATAAATTGTATAAGATGAAAGTCACAAGATGAAAGCTGGATGGAGTTTGCCGAAACAGAAATTTGATCAGATCAGTGCAACAATCCACGATTATCCATTTACATAAATATATACATAATATATATGTGTATGTATATATATATATATGCATATATATATAAATATATTTATATATATGTGTGTGTGTGTGTGTGCGTGTGTGTGTGTGTGTGTTTGTGTGTGTGTGTCTGTCTGTCTGTTTGTGTGTGTGTGTTGGTCAAACCCAGGATAAATATAGTGGGGTTAATTCTCGATTTGGTCGGAGTGACCAGTCTTCCTTTTATTTGTCTTTGCATCGTGTCCTTACCCCTTTGGTTTGTTTTGTAAATACTTCAATGTGAGTCCAAGCTTAATACGTTGCATTGAATTTTCTTGCACTGCTTGCCGATTGTCTGCATGAGTAATGGAACATTGTGCCTACGTAGTTTGCGATATAAATAGGTATAATAGGTGTTTTATGTCTTCCGATAGTCTTAGATTTCCCGTGTAATTACCAATTAGGTAACGCTGTCGAAAATGCGAGTTCCTAATAAGGTGATTCATTATATGTTGCGAATTATGACTATACTTTATGTCGTTAATTTGTAAATGATTATAGATAATAATGCGTCCCTCTTTCGTGACAGCAACGGTCGTTCCGTTTAGGCGATCCGTATTATTAGCCATTTCAATCCCTACCACCCCCATGTATTACCACAGGAATCATCGTGCAAGTAACAGATGACAAATGGCTCAATGTGAAAAATCATAACGCAAAAATTCAGTTAAATGAAAATGTACGACACAATTATTATTATTTAATTTTGTCTTTAAATCCATTTAATGCTGTTTGTTGAAAAAACCATAAATTATGTGCTGCAATAAATGGTTTGCAATTCAATTTCCTAACCTTAATTTACACACAAATTGCTATACAATTCTTACCCCTTTAGAGAAATTGCATGAATTTCAATCGTAGGACAAAACAGCTATTAATATTATATATCTAGATGTCTCTGGTAGTAGTATAAGCAATGGGGGAACGAGCGCACGAGGCTGGCCTGGTGGTGGAGCACGTTCGCCGTCTGCTACCGGGGGTGGTTTGCCTTGGGTGTTCCCTACCTGCTACTGGGGTTGGCTGGCACCTGGGCTGGCTGGTGGGTTGAAGGAGGGTGGCCTTTGGGCTGGAGAAGTCTGGCCTGGGCGGGGCATGTGTAGCTGGTGGAGTTGTGGCTTTCGTTGCATGTCCAGTTCTGTCTTTCTATCGTCTTTTAGGATGTGGCCGGCGAGAAACAAAGGTTGCCTAGCATGCAGGAGAATGGGGTTTTGGCTATTCGGAGGGCTTCTATTCCACCATGTGCTCGAAGGGCTTCTTGTATCCTGTATATATGGACCGGGACTGCAGTTGGACTTTCCGAGTTTTCCAAGAACAAGAGTACTCTGTTTTGATTTTGTCTATCTTTGGCGACCGCAAAGTTTCTACAAAGATACTTTCCGGCTGGCAACGCCGATGCTTTTCGCTGCTCCTCCTTTCGAGGTGGTGGCAGTTCTATTTCGTTAAGACCTCCATAGTTTGGCAATGATTTTCCTGGGGGGCGATGGGCTGCCTGGACTGGTTCTTGGAAGATATATTTCTAGAAAATCTTTTGGTATCTGGTATCGTTCGAAGATGCCAAACCCAAGGAAATCTAGAATCTCTAGCTCTCTTTTGGATAGAAACAAGTAGGGAAACCTCTTTTCTAGCAGATCCCAGTTCTCCGCTCGTTGTTCGAAAGATGGCAGTGCTGGGCGGCCTTTAGAGTCTAGGATAGTATTTGGAGGCGGAACATTTTCTGGGGCTATTCCACGGATTTTTGTGTACCTTGTTTGCGAAATGTGGTATTTCTCCTTTGCTGCACGATCGTATCTCGGTATAGGCTTCTCGTGGTAGGGTTGTTCTTGGCATGGTATATACCTATGTACTCGCATTTGTTCAAAAGGGGGAACACATAGGGTGTTTGGCACTTTGGTTGGCGAAGGCTGTTGTTTTTTGCACGTTTGGCCACTGGGCTGGCGCGATGGAGGATGTCGATTTGCGCTGGGTTTGGAGGAGGAGGTTGCCTATCTGTGTACCCCATTGCCATAGTCCTGTATATGTGTGTTTGCTGGTTGCTGTACTAGATGTGTACCCATAAAATGGTTGACTAGTTGGAACAAAAGCATAACTATAAATAGAGAAACATCACTCCAATTAGAGAAACATCACTCAAAGCGGTCGAAACATCACTCCAAGTAGTCGAAACCATCACTCCAAATAAATAAATCTATGTGTCCATTTTGGAAAGTGCACTCGTTTCCCCATTGCTTATACTACTCTGGTGAATTGTATCAATTAGCATGAGATTAAGTCAATTTAGATAAAAACAATTATGAGACAATTTTCTACAAGGTTGCAATACTTGAGCTTCCCCAACAGATGCACTGATAACTGATAGTGACGCAATAAAATTCCGTAATATCATTCAATATAAACGTACAATCAAATTAAAAGAAAAATTCACGATTTTATTTTTTAGTATCAAACTCCCTCCGAACATTTTTACTGTCACTGTAACTTTTTGACCATTAGCACCTGGGAAAACTATCCCAACATATGACAACATTAAGCTATCAGGAAATGAATATTTTTTTTGTTATCGAGCGCAAATGTAGCCTTAAGGCAAGAACTAATTGTGATACCGTTAGAAGGTTACCTTTGAATGGCTGGATATAACCTGCCGTACGGGTTGCTTGGTTTTGTTGGTGTTTGGGGATAGGAGGAATAAAACTCAAGTTTCAACGGTTGACGCATTGTTGTTTTTGAATGCGTGACTCCTTGGTAACTCTTTATGCGTGATTGGTTCGGGTATATACTGGGGGTAGAATAGTATAGAATAGAATAGAATTTTATTTGGCAATCACGCGCCCTCTAGGTCTTTAATTGTTCCTCGTTTTGATTCAATGTCCAGGGAATGGGAGCTTAGACGAAATTGTGAGATAGCATTAATGTGTTTCTTGTCACATATTTGACCGTCCTTTAAAAACTTGTTCTTATCTCTGCACCCCACACCTCTGAGGCATACAATATAACTGGCTTAACAGTGTGATCAAAGACATGTAGAACTGTATTTATGTTGTAGTTGTGGTCAATGAGTTTGTTAAGTTTGTACATTGCTTTTAAACCTTTTTGGAAGAGTGCATCCATGGAGTCCTTTAGTGAACCAGATGATGTGAAATTAATACCCAGGTAGGGATAACGATCTGTACATTCAATTTTGTGGCTCCCAAACAGGAAATTATGAGCAATGAACTTCCCTTTTTTGTTGAAAATAAGAGTCTTGGTCTTGCTAAGATTGACAGTTAGTCTCCATTTGTCTGAGAAAGTCTTGACTGTATTAATGCAATTCTGAAGGCCTGATGGACTAGTAGATAACAAAACCACATCATCTGCGTATAATAGACAGTTTAGTTGTTCATTCCCAAGTGTTACTGCATCAGTGTTAATGGTGTTGTGTAGGTCATCAGTCAGGTCATTAATAAAAACATTAAAGAGAATGGGACTGAGGTTGTCACCAGAAGTAGACCTGTGTGCCATACTCTGTCAAATGCCTGCTTAAAGTCATGAAACAGGCATATAATCTGTTCTTTCGAGTGTGTGTATCAAGTGTGGGGGCATCAAGAAACGTCCCGTTAAGTCTGTTTTGATTGTGAGACTGAACGGTCAATCACTCCAAGTAAGTGAATTTCGTTTGATTAGATACCATGGGGCTCTGGTTAGTTTGGGTATCTCATGGCCTAAGGATTATATAATTGTTCGCTAGAGGAGCATTACTATTCATTAGTTGTATTAGGGTTCAACTCTTAAGGTTTATAAGTAATTTAGTTGCTAATGAAATGGTACTGGTAGTACTTGTGATGTAAATATGGATTGCGTTATCTTTCAATGCGTAAGATAAGTCTAGCCAAATATATTTCCCATAGTATTTTATCCATATCCATGGAATTGTATTGATGTCACTAGCATTCACTCACCCACTCACTCACCAACTCACTCACTCACTCACCTACTCACTCACTCACTCACTCACTCACTCACTCACTCTCACTCACTCACTCACTCACTCACTCACCTACTCGCTCACTCACTCACTCACTCACTCACTCACCACATGTCTAAATATAGTGGTCTGAGCATAAATCCCAACATTAATATCACGCTGCTATCTGGCAATAAACCTGATATGAGAATGCAATAATGGGGAACGTTGAAGCTTTGGCCGTTTGATTAACGCTCGATTGCGGAGTTGTCACGGCGTCGGTACAGCGACTGCTTCTGAATCGCACAGTAGACATATAATAAATGGATTTTTAGGTGTAGTTTATGTTAAGCAAACCCAATTTGATGCAACGGTTAATTTTTCATCGATATACTACGATACTACCAAATCAACAATAGATGATTACTATTAGAATGAAAGATTGATATCAGATACACTACAAATCATTTAGTAAGTGACAAGTTGACAATAGCAGGTCTCTTATAGCCACGATGTTGCGGATCACATGTACGCTATTCAAGATTATTTTTTCGGGGATAGCCGTATAGCACATTTTGTCCGTGACTTAACATCTCAATGTGCTCATGCCACGCGGGATTCCAACTATTCCACGATAAATTGATAGTTATATATATATATATATATATATCTGGCGTAAATATGTGTGTGTGTGTTCGTATATGAAAAAAAATGGAGTGAATTTAATTCAATGTTTATCGACCGACCTTTTAATAAAATTATGTGATTGGTGTGGAAAATTATGTCGTAAATAAAGCGATGGTAAATTTAATCTTGAACTTATCTTTACCTAGTTTATGGACAAGAGTACGGTTGAGGATGGTTTCAACTCCCACCGGTTATACATCAATCATTAGATATATTAAGACCACCCTACTTTAATCACAGCGTAAAATGGGTGACTGACTGACAAGCAGTCCACTATTCCATGCCAATAATAAAGAAAATAAAGCAAAAACACTATAAAAATTATCATTACGCATCTCTACACATGCCATGCATTACTGCACATTGGAACAAAAAACACTCTGATTCCAGATTTTCCCTTTGTTTAGCATCATGGATATGAATACCTTTACATTGCTTTTCTTCCAATACCATCAACAGAAGAATTAGTACAGCTGTACTTATTTCACTTTAGCAAAGATTATTTTCATTAGTCATTTGGTATTGCACACACCGAATATGTCATTTGGCGCCACATGCACTATGCATGGTCTGACAGTCCCTTACAAGCTTACCTGAAGGCAAAACAATTATACCCAAAAACGATCGAACAAAGTAAAATCTTCAATATTTGTCATAATTCATTTCGCACTGGACAACAGCTATTGTAGAGCATTGAATTGCATCTGCATATTCGTATAATATTATGGCAAGGATACAGGTGTTATACAATGCGAAAACAAGCAGTGAAAAGTATTCATAAGCATATATATATGGGTGCTTCAGTTTCAAACAAAACTATAGCTATTATGTATCACACCATTGTTCTTGAATCATCAAGATAGATTTGAAATGTAACATCTTTTTTTTCGTCGTAGGACTGGTTATATGATATAACTTATAGTAGAGGACTTTGATTGATAAGCCTTCAAAAGTGATAGTTTGAATTAACAATACTGATAGACCCACACAAATCCAACCATCGAATTCGATTAAGGTCAATATTGATCAATAGCCGATATGTCAGAAAGTGTTACTGCTAAATCAATGATTGTTACCATTTACTGAATTCGTATGCCTGTAAAAGTGATTCCAGGATGCCTAAGTGGTTCTCTGACAGCTGTGACGGCCAAGTTGATAGAGGGTGCTTATCTGTTATACTAATTATCCTTTTCAGGCACTCACCACATGTGCAATTTATATTGCTCTAGATGTCCTTTATGCCAACGCCCGTGGGCGTTATTATCTATCACACTTAACAGTAGCGGTCTATAAGGGTAATATATATCATTTTCTCTTCCCTTTTTTGACCTTAGTGAAGCAGCAGAGTGATTTGTTACATAGCCTAAAGCACGGTGAATACCATGAACACGGTGCGGCCCTTGATAAGTTAAATATATGTTGGCACCTTTCACATTAACTCATGCTCCAAGTTAACTCGGTAACACGGAACACATAAAGGCTGAGAGAAGTTAATCGATTTATTCCATGCATAAGCATGTAGAAATAATGCAGCTATGAGGGAGATGCCGTTTACATATAAACAAATGCAATATTTTCCTCATTCATATTCTAGCTTCCGCATTTACTGTAGTAAAAACATCTGCCATGTACGGTATATGCAGTATGTTATTTCGTAACACACAATAACACATGGTTCATGCTGCACAATCTATTTATAGATAGGCAGCCATATACGTACAATATGTATTGTATTACGCATTACACGTAATACAATACACATTATATGTATATGGTTGCCACCTATAACTACGTAATATGCAGTATTTTGTTTTATATTCATCCCCGTGGTACAGTAAAAGATTCAACTGACTTAACTGCGTGGCACTATTTCGCCCAACACCGGAACCCATAATTGCTGAATTTCCTGTCCGCGTGTTTTCTCGGTTAATTTACTGGTGCTATGCATTTTATTGCTGAGGGAAATGATATTCATTGTGTAGAAGAAACAACATCTAAAGCAGACAAAATTGCATTATTTTAAATAGAATTTCTAAGGAAATTGATTATTCACTTAAATATAAAGCAGTATATATGAAAATTAATAGAAAAGGTAAAACGACAAGCTAGTACATGATATTGGCATTGATATAGCAATGAAAGCTATCTGATCAGAATTGATCCTGGGGTGTATTCTATGCAATTTAAGTTCAGACGATTTGATATACTAAGGCAGTAAGAGTGCTCTCGCGGAATACTATATTAATCCCTCGTTTTCATTCTTTCTGCTGATAAACAAGAAAACACTCCGGGTGCAACATGAACAGGCCAGAAGAAAGCCGTAAACTATTTCAAGGAATCATAAAGACATAATGGAATAGATTGAGCAAAGAAAATCGGCACATTGGGTAATTCAAGATTCTGCCTTTTTTATAAGCATGTATAGGCCATTTATATATCCACAGTAAGGTACATATATAATAACATACGATGAATGCATGTCTTCGTCGTATTACAGCTAGAGTGTGTAGAGCCATGCGCTATTTTAATTTCTTACAGTAATTACTTCAACCACGCCTAGGCATGTTCGTGACTGATTCGTAGTCACGACAATTTCAACTAATATCCCCTAGTTTAACTTGTTAGATGTGCAATCAGTCGATGTCACGAGCATTGTGCTATATGTCAGCTGACGGCTCCTCCCGAAAAGTCAAGGTGGTTTATGTTGACATAAGTGCGTCCTCGGTTCTATTTTATGATGCAACTTTTAAAAATTATCATCAGGAAATAGAAGCCAGATTTACACACCAATTTGACAATAATGAACAGGGTCAGTTTGATATGCAAATGGTTTGCTGCTGTGTCGACTGTGACGCTTTATATGTACATGCAAATAATTGTCAATTTAGCAACCGCTCATTAACTAAACATATTGTATTTGGTTATTTCTTGATAATCATCTTTAATACTTGAGACGGGAAATGAGGACAGAAGCTAATAGTTTTCAACAGCTGAGCTGCTCAATAATCAGTGTAACATTTCATTTATATACATTATCCTGCTCCACAAAGTATATTTGCATGGTGATGGAAGTCATTATATGGACCGGTGTGATAATCGTATTGCCAATATTATCAGGATCTCTAATGGTTCGTGAGCGAAGATGTATTTGCGAGAATTTAAGTATGTACAAAGGCAAATAGAGTTAGATACGAATGATAAGAAAATGATTGCAATGAATATGTATGCAATAACAGAAACGCTGACAGTATAGGCTGTCTTAGATAAATAAGATATTTCGGCCGCCGATATTTTACGGAGGAATCGCTATAAAGCAGGGACACGAACGGAACTGATATCTTTAGACAGGCTGCGCGGTAAAGTTTGATTACGTTTTTCAACCAACGCCAATCATATAGGACGTATTATGAATTATAGGGTTCATTACAAATGATGTTACAACTATTAGAATCCCGTATGTCTGGTTGATCAATAAAAGACCAACTAGTGTTATATTATTTCTGTTCATTATTTTAGCGTATTCTAATTGATTGTTGGTGAATATATCGCTTATGTCATGTGGAATCCATATTCGCATCTCCTCCTTACTTACAGACGTCTTTGTACCATAGACATGTTGTATGATGATTAGATGCAGTATATCCGCTAGAGCATCAACATTTCATGAAAGGAAAAAATATTACAGCATCCAAATGTACTTGGGAACAATTTGAAACCACCGTTCCCACGCAGTCGCTCGAAATTCCACGTGCCGATCAAAATTACGGCGTTTGTATGACTTACGGAAGGCACTGCAACAGTAATTACCCCAATTGCATCTGCGGCTCAAAGGCAGCTGTATAATTATAGAATAAAGGTTGCTCGTTATAAGGTGGATATTTCTAATTATGTTATCAAGGAGAGTACCACATCTGTGGGAATGTCCTGGATATTCTCTGCTGGTGTGCTTTTGGTACCCTGAAATGTACAATAATCACTAGAAAGACAGTATCTATTCAGGAACAACTATTGTTATGTGAAACAATAACCACGGTCAGATTTCAAACGAGTTACTTTACAATGAAGAGCATTTTTCATGTTATGAATGCATGGAAATCGTAGCATGTCATTTCAACCAGCTTTGGATTACTGCATAGCATATCATATTACTCATCACTAATGCAGAATACTACCTTATTCCTTAGGGAAGATAAAGCAGCACTACAGCGTACCAACAGGGGTCGTTAGCCACATAGCCATCGGGACTAACAGGAACTGCTTTAGCTTCGGGTCGTAAACACAGCTACAGATTGACGTTGAGGCATAAATTCACTTTTGAAGCATCAAGCATCGTAATGTCAACGTGCTACACCGACACATAGACTTGCAGTAAGCCATTTGAAGACTGTCATCCTTCAAAAAGATTTCCGCCCCACCGAACGTCGTTATAAGCTGCGCCTCACGTAATTGGTTTCGATTGCAATTTATTACTTATGATGAAACGAAAAAGCACATCGTTAAGAAAGAAAAATGGGAGTTGATGTTGCGAGACATACGAGAATAACGACATAATTTCTGCGGCATAATAACTATCATATCAAACGAAAGGGAAAAGTTATTATCTCTAAGAGGTTACAGCTTTACAGAAAATTCAGGAATAAAAGACACGATTATTGTGTTCATTTTATAGAAATAAGATTTGCCGAAAAGTTAATTGTTATAAACATTACGTTCTCAGTAAATGCTATAATAGTTGAACTGCAACATTGATTCGAATCTAGACTGACCATACGGATTTAAAACGGATAGTTAGGTTTACATCGCAGTAATATAATTCGTAGCGTTGTATGTACCAATATAGCATTCTGCGTAAAACCACTCGAACCTTCAGTGATCGTGTGAGTGACCGCGATGCAAACATAACAGCTGCTCCTAAGAGAAAGAATAAGATATTTTTCAAACAGGCCTATCCACTTTGCTTTGTCAAAATAATTAACGATACATAATTTCGGTCAATTCTAATTTCAATTTGTGTGTCACGCAATCAAATACAATATATATATATAAATGAGACGCTGATGTTTGTAATAAACTGTGTGTTCTAACTTTCTCCAGACGCAATTTGGGTAACTTGTCAATAGCAGCCGCAAATTTTCCCATCAAGTGTAACTTAGTGCTCTATGATATCCACAAACGGTATATCCAAACAAACGAAGCTAATAATTACATCGAAATTGCTGAAAATATTTGATAACATTCATATTAAATTTAAATCCCAATTTCTAACGTAAAATTGTATTATGCTAATATTATTCTAATATCAATCTGCTGATAACGCTTGCACTTTAACCTTTTATTGGTATTTCATTTGCCTTCAGTTAAATTTAACAAGATCATATAAGACTGCTCTAATTAGCTTGACCATCTTAAACGGTTCACCATGTAAAGCAAATCCGATGATGGCAACTACGTCAATACACATCATACGAGCAAACATGACAGTAACAAAATATAACACAGTCAAGTAGTTGTGCAAGACGTCTATTGTCTCGTTAGAGGCTCCTAGCCACATCTTAACACATGTGATACTACCAGCTGCTTCCACAACAACAATTGTTCAAGATGCTCGAATAACAAAAATAAACTAGTTCAACTAAACATAGATCCAGACGGTTCGTTAAAGTTCTATTTTTCGATAGGTAAATGCATTGTTCAATAATGGGTTTTCATTCGGACAGTTAGTGGGCTTGAAGCCGTGCCTCCCATCTGTGTTTTTGCTGATAATGGTAGAGATGTACATCACTGTCAACAACTTGTCGTGTACGCACTTCATCGACCAAGTTAATTGCCCCAGAAGACCACCTCTGGGGCATTTAAACAATTGTAATGGCACCCTGAAGCTGAATATATCAAGGACATGCATGTGCAATACTTCCAACACAAGGCTTAGTGGCGCAGACACCAAAGCGTCAATGCCGACAACGGCACATATCTTTGTGCATTATGAATTCAACGCAACTATTGTTACAGCATTGCTCAGAACTATGGCTGCAGTTTTCTTGCACACATTATCTGTTACGTCAGCTATTACTCAATTGCAGCTGCAGCTTTTTGAATCATAATATCAGCTTGATATTCTTCCTATGTATACATATGTTTCCAACTTCAATTCAATAGCATATTTGTTATAGGTATTCCGATTCCGTACGAATGTTAATCAATTGTTAATTGCTCAATATGAAAAGTCATACCAATACCAATATTATATTGTTCTAGTCCAAGCTGAACAAAGATTATGTGTATTTGTGTGATTCATATTTGACATGGATCCCGTTTTGTCAAATATATTGTCATCGAAGATAACGGATCATAGTCCAATAACGAAAGACCATCTCTCAATTTGCTCTATCAATATATGCAGACGGTCAACGGGTACAGCCATTAAATCGGCCTCGCTATCTTTCAAGATAATCATAAAGTGATATTGGCGTCCTATCTCAAGAAGTAGAATCTGAAACATAAATCATGGCTACGCTGTCGCTTTGCAAGCTGCCGTGTCAATTGTTTATTTTGATATGGAAAACAGTGATACAATTTTGTTTTATGTGTCCTCTACCGAGACACATATCATTTATCTGTTGAGTAATACATAAAAAGTCCTACTGGCAAAAATTAAACGTCCAAACGTCCCTACCTTGGAGACCGGATGCGATCTCACCCTTATTTGACACTCATCCTCACATGAAACAAATATTTTAAATTATTATGCGACGAAACTCTTCCACTACCATTTGTGGACACACTGAAGGGCCATGCCTATTTGAGTCGTGCTTTGAACAAATATGTGCTTGAAATATTAATTATCAACGTTTGTGTTATGAGACCGTTATTGATGGAAGTATTGGGGATATAGGATGTTCACATTTGGATGAACATGGCCCGATCGACGCGACTAATAGACACAACTTCTGATGCGTGTCAAGTCGCTTCCATCGTTTAATGTACTAATTTCACGTGTCCAATATATAAAGTAGTCAGAAAACGATAGGTAAATCCAGGCGATATGAAACGGATAATTAAGATTGTCTTGGTATTAGAACTAATCACGTGATCTTGGAAGCACACTCACCCAAGTTGTTAACTCGACAACATCAGGGCTCTCGGGAACCCAAGTTTCAGGGTCATAGAACAACGATTTGCGGCGGACGCGCGGTCAAATATTTTGCGCTTCCAAGTTTGACCGCGCATCCCACCATAAGGGTTGAAGGATGTGAGCGCCGTGGGCGGCTGACGCATGAGAGTATGGTTTACGGGGGCCAGGGAAGACGATTAGCATTAAAGAGATATCAGCGCCAATATAAGCAGATAAGAGGTACTCCGATGTTAGTGGGGTTCAGAGAACGGACAGATGTTTTACATGCGGTGAAGACAACTGGTGCTCGGTTGCCGATGCTTTCGAGTGGGGAGTCGTTTGATCTATATAGAAGAAGCTTGGTATCGGAAGCGTGCTGAGTTTGCGCGTCGCACAAACTGTGTTTTGAGCTTTAAAGGGTAGCTTTGAAGGCTTCATAATGTTCCAAATTGTTCATACGCACGATATGGAGTTCGTTGCAATGCATGTTGAAATGTTTGTATGGCATTATTTCACATTTCTCAAATAAATCATCTTTCTCGCTATCTCTTTTACTCTGGGATTCTTCGGGTTAACTATAGAACCCTGACGTTCGGCTGGGATACTAGAGCATTTTACTCTGGGGGTCCAGAGATACTTGAGAATTGATGGCTAGTGAGAGCCCTGCAATATTCGATTTTAACAAAATCTATATATGGATCAAGTTTATTGAACATTAAGTGCTACCGCTAATCAGATGGTGCAGCAGATATCAAATGTATGGGTCATTTTTAACTTACTTTATAATGCATGGTCACCTGCTGTGTCATTGATGGAAAGCTACAAGAATACAATGCACATGTCTACAACTTATTTTTCAACTTGGTTGCATGGTCCCTACCAATTGTGGCTTATATGGTCTTCATGTAAGTTAAGCACTAATGATGTCACCCATCAACTGATGAAATCAAGTCAGCTTGGTTTTGAATTCAGGATAACAGTTAATTGAAAGCTAGCAATGAATATCCTTTTTCCATCATATATGGGTTATGGATCCGTTATCCATCTTAATTAGTGCTATTTATGCCTGTATGTTCATTCTCGATTTGATTTCTGGGAACCATTTTTTCATCACGGTTTTTCAATTGATTGATGTACCCTGATAGTGCCCTTCTCTGTAACACACAGGCGTGTAATAGAAGCATGTGTAGGGAGAAGGATATCAAGCATCACAATCGGTGCGTATCGGGGCAACTCCAAAGCATATATTTACTATCATTTACTTTGCAGAGTAGGCATGCGGGACTTATGGTGCATTAGTCTGCTTTTACTGCTTTATCCTAATTAAGTTTACTGAGTAAAAACAGCTGCATCATGGGAACATGGTGTGTGTGTGTGTGTGTGTGTGTGTGTGTGTGTGTGTGTGTGTGTGTGTGTGTGTGTGTGTGTGTGTGTGTGTGTGTGTGTGTGTGTGTGTGTGTGTGTGTGTGTGTGTGTCTGGCTATGGGGGTGTTTGTACTCAATGTACATCAAAGTTGCCCGCTCTTGAAAACAGACATTCAGTTTAGACGACCTTATGCTGCCTGCCTGCGTGCGTGCGTGTGTGAGTATGTATGTATGTATGTATGTATGTATGTATGTATGTATGTATGTATGTATGTATGTATGTATGTATGTATGTATGTATGTATGTATGTATGTATGTATGTATGTATGTATGTATGTATGTATGTATGTATGTATGTATGTATGTATGTATGTATGTATGTATGTATGTATATGTATGTATGTATGTATGTATGTATGTATGTATGTATGTATGTATGTATGTATGTATGTATGTATGTATGTATGTATGTATGTATGCATGCATGCATGTTTGCATGTAGTATGTATGTATGTATATATATATGTATACATATATGTATGTGTGTATGTATTTATGTGTTTATTTATGTATGTATGCATGTATGTATGCATGTATGGATGCATGCATTTATGTATGTATGTATTTATATATGCATGTATGTTTGCATGTATGTATGTATGCATGTATGTATGTATGTATATATATATGTATGTATGCATGTATGTATGTATGTATGCATGTATGTATCTATGTATGTATGCATGTATTTATGTATGTGTTTATGTATGTATGCATATATGTATGTATATATGTATGTATCTATGTTTGTTTGTATGTATGTTTGTATGTATATATATGTATGTATGCATGTATGTATGTATGAATGTATGTATGTATGTATGTATGTATGTATGTATGTATGTATGTATGTATGTATGTATGTATGCATGATGTATGTATGTATGTATGTATGTATGTATGTATGTATGTATGTATGTATGTATGTATGGATGTATGTATGTATGTATGTATGTATGTATGTATGTATGTATGTATGTATGTATGTATGTATGTATGTATGTATGTATGTATGTATGTATGTATGTATGTATGTATGTATGTATGTATGTATGTATGTATGTATTTAGGTATGTATTTAGGTATGTATGTATGATTATATGTATATAGTTATGCATGTATGTATGTGTAGTGGATATCCCGTCCATTGTTGTCACGATGAGCATATGAGTGAGATAGTAATTCCTATTCAGCCGATCTCAGTTTGTCCTCGGGAATCCTTAATTCTGTTGACATCGAGTCTATTTCCATCCCGAGCAAGACAATAGGAGGGCAAAGCGGGCAGCATATATTTCCATTAAGTTGTCGAGCCAGAGCGTCTCTCAATAGCAGGTGTAGTCTATCATAAATGGACGAGGCTTTTCATGGATTAAATTGCTAATAAGAACACTTGCGGATGTCACACACTGACAGTTTAGCTTAGCAGAACGAGAAACATGGCGTGACGCCCCGTCCATGCTCGTGCATGAGATGTTCCTCAAATTCAAGTACATTTGTTTATTGCCCTATACAAGTCACAATTGTGCCAGTACCATATTGTTACACTTAATCGATATCGTCGGTAGGAATGGACACGGGAGCGCCAAAGGGCAGGAGACAGAGAGGAAGGAGCTAATTGCTTGCAATTAATTATTCAACAGTACAGCAATTATATAACACAGTACGGAACAGCATACACACCCGTGACGTTATTGTCAAATTCTACGATACAATTAGCTTTATTTGACAGACCTATTTATTAAACATATTACTTTAACTGCGACTGTGATACAATTTCACCTACCATTTCAATGAAAATATATCACCATTTAACGCATCGTCAAGTGATCCAATCAGACAACGATAAGAAATGAAACGATTGAGGTAACAATTGTCAACACAGACAGGAACAATCCGTTTGACGTCAGCAATATGACAAGTACCACTCAGGAAGTTATACAGCTGGAATTCATGTGACGTTTCTATCTATTTTAACTGACACGTCATCATTAAGTATGCGTCAGTGTTATTTACAAGTGAGCACCAAATATTTAAATAGTTACTCACCTTTTGTTTGGTTTTAATTCTCTCCTGTCGGATGATACACTTAAGCAAACGCATTCACTCACGACATGTGCGTGTGTGCGTGGCTTTATGCTGACAAAAACTGATACCTATCTAAACAGAAATTTGTATTGAATACGGGTCTTTCATATAGAAAGTGATGTTATGGACAGTTACTCTTTTGAACCCGTCATCAAAATCAGCATCGAAAGCATTAACTAAATACTGCATGATTCTTTGAACAGCTCTGATATGTACGTCCATCATAGGGTATGGATGTTTGTTGTAAAGGCAGCAAATCGTAAGGTGTCTGCGGCATCATTCCTGGTCGAGATTTTGCCAATATATTTAAGAAAGACAGCCCTTCCGAAATTTTATCAAGCAATCTAGGCCCTCCAAAAATTACCCGTGATGCGCATTCATTGAAGTAAGTGGACGAGCTAAAAAAAACAATTGCTCTCTTTTGCCGAACACTCAAAACCATTTAAGCCAAGACGACAAGGTCCCACGAGAAAGCAGGGCGATAGTATTAATATTCATGTCTTCCCTTAAATGCTTCGTCATTAATTCACCAGATGTAACAAAAAGCCTTGCTTCTTAACAGACAAACCACGTTTTGGCGATCCCATTCGAACAATGTTCAAAAACATTGGTGGTGGTGGTGGTGGTGGTGGTGGTTCCTCAAAATGCGTGGCAAGCTACGGCTTGTCATACGACATATGATACTCAATGGCTCGCCAGAAGTACTCCGAAGCTATTGATGAGTTTTTATCATGGTGTAATTCCGCAATGATATGAATAAGTAATGTTATCGTGAGAAGGAACACATGTAATTCATGCTCGTCAAACTGATTTAAAGATAAACATCGCCAAGTGATGCTGATATTGTTGCTGATGCTGAGAAACTAAAGGCAATGACAACTTAAATGATGTTGATTATTGTTGCGATATTCACTAGAAAATGATTCTTCTCGAAAAATCTATAAACTTCATTTGGCTGTTGTTCATCAGTGTTCCATGCTATGGTAGTCTGCGTCCCAGACTCCAGGGGTTCCGCTACGCTTCTCGCCCTAGAGTCTACGACAAGACAAGGTCTAAAACTGGCGCGTCCGAATATTCATTTGACACGTTCGTTAATCTTCGTGACCAATCAACGCAAAGGTTGTGACCGGTTGACCTTAGTTGCGCGCGTCTGGCTCATGAAACTGGCTTGTGATACGCACCCTCGGTTTTATGTGACGTCATGTACATTGTTGTGGTATGCGTCCAATGAGAACACATTGAATGTCTTCTTAAATAATGGAGTGTCTCACAAGTTCAAATTGGCACCACAACAAGCGCTTTAATCGCTTAGCTGCATGATAGTATGTTTACGTAATAGAGTCAGTTAAAAAGAACCAGTTGTGTGTCTGCTTCTCTCGTCGACTGTGTGATTAACGGTGCCACTCAGCGTGAAACAACAAATCGGGGTGCTGTAGAATGTGTGCCCGGCTCATAAAAATCACTCGTCCGGTTGGATAAGTTGATTTGGCAAGTCACTTGTCCCGACAAACGGTCAACAATGCATTGGTGTCGAACCCTGACCCATTCCAAGCATTGCATTGAAAGTAGTAGCTAACAACGTGTAGCAAAATGTTTCCCCATCCCAGCAGCCACATTCACAAAACAATCACGACCCATCAAGCAGCCGAGCGAACAAGTCTTTCAAATGGAGCGTACCAAAACACGGCGCCGAATCTTCGGAAAATGTGACACTGACCAGTGAGAGACGATGACTCAAAAGTACCCGAGAGTGACCGAGAGACACGGCTTGTGATTGGAGCATCCCAAATCTGGGATGTTAGTCCAGTTCAAGACGTTATCGTGCCCTGGACTGATGGCGAGACTATTGAATATCAGTAACATGTAAACAGCGCCCGCAGCCTTGACTAATGCTATGGTTAATTATAATTATCTACATAGTAATGCCGCTGTTGATGTTAGGGCTGATTTCATTGGGGCAGAGACCTGTGAAATGAAATTAATTAAGAATAAACAACGGGACTTGAAGTCGATTTCAACGACAATGTGATATCACGACCGTGATTGATAAATGTAATTCTGGTAAAGTATGCCTTAGGAGCCTTAGTTCAGGTGGAACCAACCTGTTTTTCTCGCAGGGTGTTGGTTCCCAACCAGAGGGATGATATTCTAACGCTATAATGAGCTTATGGGTCGGCGCTCAATGACATGTACAACCAGTGCAGTTGGGGGGACTGCATAAAAAATCAGATCAGCTTCTGGTGTGATATGCTGAAGTTCCCATTATCCGCGATCAGTCTTGTGTGAAATAATGTTATTGCGAGCTATTGTTATTGGTGGTGGTGTTGGTGATGGTTGTGGTGGTGGTGGTGGTGGTGGTGGTGATGGTGGAGGTGGTGATGGCGGTGGTGGTGGTGGTTGTGTTGGTGATGGTTGTGGTGGTGGTGGTGGTGATTGTGGTGGTGATGGTGGTGGTGGTGGTGGTGGTAGTCTTTGTCGTCTTTGTGATTAACATGTTGTTGAATGCGTGAAGCGAAATTTATCCCAAATACTGCATAACATACATTCGGCTTTTCTTCAATGTGGATATCATGCTTATCCTTTATAGCATGCAGGTAATTCCTCGATGTTAATTCCACCGGAAATTATAGACGCTGCAATGTGCCCATTTATTGTCAACTAGGGTATATTGGCATCACACCCTGATGTTATTACCTCCAATGCGAGGCAAACTACGGCTTGTCATACTATATACGACGCACATTTGCTCACCAGCAGTGCTCTGAAGCTATAAATGAGTATTTATCGTGTTGTTATTCCGCAATCATATGAATGAGTTACATTATCGTGAGAAGGAACACTTGTGATTCCAACTGATCTAAGGTTATTCCAACTGATCTAAGGTTATTCCAACTGATCTAAGGTTAACCTAAGCAAGTAATGCTGATGTCGTTGCTGATGCCGACAACGTTATGACAATGACAATTATAAAGATGATGACGATTGTTGCGATAATGACTATGAAGATGATTATTTTTTATTAATTTCTATATTTCCATTCAATGTTGTCCATCCGCTTTCCGAGCTTAATTATTCTATACTTAATAATGTTGCAACTGACATTTGGGCTGATTCCATTTCAGTAATGTGACATGAAACGAATTCAATTTGAATAAAATAAGATAATTTATTTCGTTATGCATTTTTCAATACACAACAGGGCACCAAAAAGGTGAAGAAACACTCGAGTTTTATGACAACAACATGGAAAATATAAATTAAAATTAATTAGTTCGGCAAAATTACATTATGATTTCAAGTGCTAGATTGTCATCATAGTGTCTGCTAAATCCGGGTACATGTGATCAGATCAGATCAATTTATTTAACAATTGAACATGTATACAATGAACAATTGATAAGGAGACTCCAACTAAGGCTGGTAAGCCGCTGCTGCTGGAGCCACCCTGACATAATGATAATAATAATAATAATATAAAGAAGAAAAACACAAAAGATAGACTATGAACAAAAGAGAAACATAGTACACAGATAATAAAAGTACATGAGGTCACAGCATCATGTTACCCGAGTAAAAAGGTACAGAAAAACAATTACGTAGACATAGGGTTTTGGCAGGAATTTGGTGACATGAGTAGCACATTATGAATTTATACAATAACAAATGACTTTTTTGCTTGACTAGTTAATGTGGGCAAGTACATGTATAACAATTGGGAGTGGTGCACATATACCTGTATCTATTGATTAACCATTTTTTTATGTAGTTGCAGTATCCTTTGTAAGAATGAGAGAACATTTTTGTTACTATGATATTTGGGGCATTGTTGATGAATTTTGGAATGCTGAATCGAATGGATGAGACTGCAAAAGAGTGTTCTACTCTTGGGATGAAGAGATTATTGTGATTTCTAGTATTGTGATTATGAATGTCAGATGTTTGATTTATTAAGTTTATGTTATTGTAATACGAGGGTAGATTGTTATGACAGTAATTATAATAGAATTTATATCTGGACAGTGAAAATAGATCTTCAATTTTCAAGATCTGTAGTTCTTTAAAAAGAGGATCAGTGTGAGCATTGTAGGAGATGCAGGTAATGATTCGAGTGATCTTTTTTTGAAGTTTTGCAATTCTATTACCATGTTGACCCCAAAGTAACAAGTTGTAGTTTAGATGTGGTAATATTAGTGAGTTGTAGAGCAATTTTTTAATATCTAAGGGGAGGATGTGTTTTAGTTTACTTATAATGCCCATTGTTCGACTAAGTTTGCTATGAATTTTATCAGTATGACTTTTCCAGCTAAGGTGCTGATCGATGTTGAGACCCAGGAAGTTGAAATATTGCACTTGTTTGATTTCTGTATTATTTATAAGGATCTGGATCCTTGAATGGATTTTTTTTCGGTGGTTTATGAAAAATCATGAATTTGGTCTTACTTGTATTAAGGGACAGCTTGTTGTGCATAAGCCAGTTGTTGACATTTTTAAGTTCATTGTTTAATGTGTCTATATTGTATGTAGAATTTCTTGAGTTGAGGGTGGTGGTAAGGGTTGTATCATCTGCATATGTTATAACTTTGAATAAATTTGATGCATTGCAGATGTCATTTACATATATATAAATCTAGCCTGAATACAAGTCAATGACTATGAATGAGTTTCTAAGGCATAAATCCACGGCGCATTGCCCAAAAGGCCTAGACATTGGGCCTAATGTCTGGATAGGTTGGTCCCTGATTGTGTCCTTATGTTCGTCCCAAACCTGAACCAGTATACCAATTGGCGTTAAAGTATATTGATAATGAACAATGAGCGGTTGATAATTCATTCTCATATCGGCCATTAAAACAATTGTATATTTGATAATTTAGCATGAATGCAAATGCATATAAAAGTGGGCATGATGAAAAAAAAACAGAGCTGGTTGCTCTGGTCGGCTTCCCATACTGTGTATGAAGGGCAAGATGGCGTCCTTGTTGAGGTTCGCAAGGCAAACTTGCCGAGTCGTGCAAGTAAACCCTGCCCTTCGACAAAGATTTGCCCAACCATCTTCTTTTATTTCAACTTCGGGCAAACACAAAGACTCTGCCACAATCACAGAAAAGGTGGAAAATAATGCCAAAGTGGAAGATAATCTCCTCGACAAAGAAGAGGTAAACGCCGATAAAGGTTGACAGTGAGCGATAATACCTGAATCTGTTAATTCATCTTTAAAAATAATATTGAATTTTTTTTCATGTGTCTCCGGGTCTCAAGTTAGATTATGCATTCCTCTCAATATCAAACTCAAAGATCTACCCATCTGCAGATCTAATAATCAACTGCAAGTGGAACTGGGAACTCTGACCTTTAGCTTTATTCTTTATCATTTTATGTTATAATTTTTGCAACATAACTCATAAGTCGACTCTTTCTTTACTTTATTAGCTCCGGTCGAAAACTCCATCACTCGGGGATGTTTGGTAGTTGTCTGAATCGATCTCAAAATTTTAACATTGCGTCGGTTCAAGAGAAAGCAAGACGTCTACTCGGGCATCTTGTAGGGCTGACTCTTTATCTGCTTGTGACACAAGTTATGTGCTGTACCTATAGTTGAATGATAATTAATTTACCGCCACGTGTCCTCGTGTGTTTGACTCACTAAATAGTTTTCCCAACACCCACAAATTGTTTCTCATGAATGTCAGTGTATGCTTCTTATTAAAACTAGTCCACATTTCCTGCATTGAGTCAATGTTGACACAGTCACGGCTGTGTTCGTTAAAGATATATGTGCCAGGTACATTTTCTATTTTGTTTCCGTTTTTGACAAGTTGCTGTAATGACATGAAGGTTATCTGTTTTTCCTATTGGTAACACCAAGTCATCAATAAATCTTAAAAATGGGCGCTTGGAAACCATCCTTGGAACTTGGTTTACAAAATTGTATGAACAGAAGCAGGGTCAAGTGACTCCCATCACTTTATGATATTATTACCCAAACTCTGCAACCTTTCAGCTTCTGAAGGCAGGTAAGGTCTGCCACAGGTCATATAAATGCAATCAGACTTATTATTTGGGCCTCAGATATGGCGGGGGACTCAGATGTCAGATATATCAGGGGACACAGATTGAAGGCCTCAGATATAGCAGGGGACACAGATTAGAATCAATTTTAGGTACATGATTTCCAAAAGTTGTAGAGAATCAGTCAAGTTTTTTCACAACCAAATTTTTATGTATTTGGATAGGATAGAAAAATGTCTATGAATGTTTGGTATTTAAGGACCAGCCAAAAGGCATGGTTAGTCGCTAAGCAAATAATGTTATGATTGATGGAAGATTTCTTTGAACTTGTTAGAAAACTTGAAAAATGATTAGTTAATGTTTTGGGGTTTTTTTCATCAGAAGAGAATATATTCCCTGTGCTAATTTTTAACCAGAATGAAAAGCATCTGAGACTGCATGACAGATCTGCCATTGATAGCATTTAACAGGAGGTGTGGCGTTGGAACATTTGATCCCGTCCCATGCTCCTATGCCTTCATCCAATCAGATAACAGATGACATACCATATTGAAATCGCCACTCGAGTTGACACACTACTGGAGTGCTCAAACCTATCATGTGTTTTGATTGAATGCAACTATGGTTGATTGCTACAATGAGTTGCTTGCGTTGAGTGCCAAGAGCTGCTCAGGATTTCAGGCCACTTCATTCACAGCCTCTCCCCAGGTGATTTAAAGAACCGAAGAAGAGGTTGTGACCGTTGACAATGAACCGTTCCCATTTAAAGATTTTAACTGGTTTGTTATTCCCTTAGTTTTATTAGCTCCAGAAACAGGCTACTTTATTATGATACACACTCAAGTGTGAGAGGGTCAGCTAGTGGTGAATGTCTCGTGGCCAGATGCTCAATAGTTGGTTGCTGGCTGAACATTTCTGTTGGGCCATAGTACAGACTTAATGGACTCACTCAATACTGTTATCCCAAGTGTCACAACCTAGCACAACTTGTCAATCCAATAGCCACACCATCACAAATTACACATTATTACTGAATACAATATGGAAGCTTGTGTTAACAAAATTGGATCAAAGCACGTTCATTGGGTTCAGTTTTAAGCACCTGGTGCGATGTGAGGACATTGTACCATAGAATTCTGGTGACTTTTATTTAATTGAACTAACATTGGTAAGTTCTCCTTTTCTCAATTGCTTAGTGCAACCCTGTTTCTTCCTGTAGGAGATCTTGCATTATTTGGAAATTCAGTGAACTGGTTTGTGGTTGCAGAACTGGATCTCATTTGGATACAGTCTGGTGGATCGAGAGGAGGATGAGTGGGGTCACCACATGATCATGTTCTTTACTGTCACTATAGCCCTCTGTGGAGGAGGCTTCTACCTGGCCTATGCCCCTGATTACAGGTAAGACAAACACTAAGCTATATATTTTTCTCACAGTAAACTTCACACCGCCAGTGCCATGTTTTCCCCAGCTGTAATACGCCACACGCCTAGCTACCAGTACTTGGTACCCCAGCCTCCTGGAGACACATCGTGGACCAAACAAACATTGTCGTTAATTCTGTTATATTTTCCCCCCCTTCAGTGTTGTTTAATTTAATTTAGAATCGACCATATTAAGCATTTTCAACAAGACGACCAACCGTAAACCCAGCACCGATTTCCCGTCTACAGGTTTAAGTAACATATTTTGTAAAGACTAATTACATACTGCTCAGAGCTCACGCTCTGTAAGATGCTGACTCAGGATGATGGGGTGGCCTGAGTTATAAATAGATATCCAATCTATCATCGGTAAGGTGGTAGATCATCAAATAGTCTCACAGCCCAGATGTCTATGCGTATGCAGCTATAACAAAATATAAACAATATGACCATGAACATAGCCTACCAACCGATTTTAAATAGGGATTTACCCTGATAAATATTCCACATCCCAGACTCGGAATTGGTGGAGAAAGGGCCTGGTTCTCAGTAAGCCGGGAATTGGTGGAGAAAGGGCCTGGTTCTCAGTAAGCCGGGAATTGGTGGAGAAAGGGCCTGGTTCTCAGTAAGCCGGGAATTGGTGGAGAAAGGGCCTGGTTCTCAGTAAGCCGGGAATTGGTGGAGAAAGGGCCTGGTTCTCAGTAAGCCGGGAATTGGTGGAGAAAGGGCCTGGTTCTCAGTAAGCCGGTAATTGGTGGAGAAAGGGCCTGTTTCTCAGTGATCTGGGAATTGGCGGAGAAGCAAGATGTTTTACTGATGAGCGAGGCACAAGTGGGAATAAAATGCTCTTTAATTCCCAGTCTTTCAATGAAATATTCATGACTTCCGTGTTATAACATTTTTCATATAAAATTTTCATATATTCCATTTAAAGATATACTGATGCTCTAGGTCACCTTGGTCTTGAAACCTACCACTCTGGGTGTGTATGTGTGAATGACAGGGACCGTGCCTGGGCCCAAAGGGAAGCATACTTGGAGCTGGCCCATAGAGAAGCTCAGGGTCTTCCACACATAGACAGGAACCTTGTCAACCCGGAAAACATCGACCTGCCATCCGATGAAGAGCTCGGCAACACAGATATTGTTATCTAAAGGGATGTTCTTTTATTTAATTATATAACCAGCTGTTATGAACGACATGTACATTATGATGCAGAAGACACTTTCTCTATAAGCATCAGTAAATCAATAAAGTATAATTTCCCCTGTTCATGTTTGATTACTTCCTAGTCTCTCATAACTATTTCAGTGTTTGGTGTCTACAGGTAAACTTAACCCCGAACCATGCAGTTGACTTTCCAAATCTTTCTTGTAATACCAAACGTTTATGTTCTGGATGTAAGGGTGATAGAGTGGAGGGTGGGGTGATAGTGATAGCTACCATTATTTTAATGCAGTTGTTTCAAATCACGAACTCGTCATCATGCAGGGCTAGACACTAACTTCCAGCATTCACTTGTGAATGGTAATTTGTACTTGTCCCATGTGAAACCTACTTGCCCCATAAGACATGATAGTTCACATGGTATGTTTGTTTTTCTTGATATGAATTACAAAATCTTATGTAATAAGATTATTGCATTAAAATTATTTATACTACAATCGGTAAATGTTAAGTATCTTTAAAATTTCTGTACAGCTTTATGAAAACAGGTTTCCAAAAATATTAAATGGTACAAATCCACCCCTTGTAAATGAAAGATATTCGTTGCTTCATTACTTTGTTAGTCATAGCAGTTGAATTTGCCAGCTGAGGTCATATTGGCCCTTAATATATATTTTGTATTTGTTGCGCCATCAGACTCGCAGATTGACACATTGGTTGTACAACAGTCCGCCAAAACACAACGTGTTGGCTCGCGCGCTCCGTCATCGTAGCGCAGTGCGTAACGCACCAACGTCACAACGCGTAGTGTTCAATCAATAGTGCGTTACAAACCTTTCATGAAACTCCTGCAACTAGTTCGACCTTACATCAATGTCATGAAGCTAGCTAGTTATCGAGACAATGCATACTGACACGTAACAAGCACAGCCACAGGGATTTGCATTGGCCTGCCGGCCGCTATCTTCTATGTATATACATAGAATATAGCGGCTGGCAGGCCAATGTAAATCCCTGTGGTAACAAGTGCCTCTGTTTTCGATTCATCGGGTACTGGTAGAATAAAGCAACTTGCGGTTAAACCGTACATGACTGAGTGAGTCTTAATTATTAGCAGTCAAAAAACTTCACCACACAGGAAACTGGCGTATGGATCAGTGCTGTACGGTTACTGATTATGCTCGGCTGCACATCGAAAGACGCTGAAACCTCAGTCTTCAAGGCTTCAGTATTTGCTCGAGATAACATTCGCGATCGGCGAAGTAATTAACGGTCGGACAACTACTTGGGACTTTTCACTTGTCCCACAAGCAGAACCACCAGTCCCGGGCAAGCGGACAACCGTTAGTGTCTAGCCGTGTGTCATGAGATAGATGTACCAGGAATACCTGGTGAATAAGATGATTTTAACATGTCCCTCTTTATCAACATGATGAGCCCACTTGACTATTGATTTGCATGCAACCAAGCTGTATTTCATAGATGACATCTTCCGATTGTAGTTTAATTTATGACACCAAAAGAAGGTTACATTTTTAGCTACATGATTTTTTGTAATTATTTAACCTTAACAGAAATTATGTGGCCCTTTATATAAATAAAAACACGTCCACTTGACAATTTATTAAAACAATTTTAAGATCATAATTTTAGAAATGAGTGACATGAATCAATGAATATGCAGATCTAATTACTATTCAGCATGACAGAGGGGGTAAAATTTGTATAGATATGCACCAAGTAACAAAAATATGGACTCTTGGAGAAAAAACGACCAGCAAAACAATTAAGTATAGATATATGTATATGAACATTCTTAATGTATACAATAATAGAAACGGTCACATTTTTTCACCAACAATATCACCAACATCATACATCCACATAAGACAATGGGACAAGTGTCAACTTGTGAGGCAGCCAGAGTCCTCATTCTTACAAACACTAAACATGTCTACTAAAAGATTCCATCTCACAATATTGCCAGTAATCCAAGATACAGTCAAGTGAAATATTCATTTTTCAGAGCGAATGATGGCATCAAATCATATATATCATTGGCAACTGTGAGTTGACATTATGATGCAATAAAAATTAGTACCATGATGACATCATAACGTACGTCACACGGTTAACAACACCAAGACTACACTTACACTGATATGATCCATGTCTCAGCGAGAGATAAACTGACTGTAGCTAATTTTTTTTTAGTCTGTCACAACCAGAACTCATAAACAGCAATATTGCAACATATTTTGATCACAATTCTTCATTATTTACTAAAATCATGTTGCAATAACAACAAGAGATCAAGAGCACCGAGGATAGATAAACAAACAGATCCCCCCGATAGTCTTCCAATAGAGATCCAATAACAGTCAATAAGAGAGTTAATGACAAAAAATGGCAAAGAAACAATAAATTAAAATGGAAACTAATGAAAACAAAGGCTATGATAACCCCAAATGACTACACAAAAGGAAAATGAGAAATTGTTGATTTGTCTTTTACCTTACAAACTTATAATTGTTCTTCAGTTGAAGAGTTAGTTATGACTTGATGGAGTTTCAGTTCCTTAGCCCTATAACCGACATTTAATTATCAGTTAGCCCACCCTGTCTTCCAAAGCTTGGAGATTCCTTCAGCCATCATTCCACTTGTATCAGATAAAATTCTCACAAAAATTGGCCAGCACAAGAGAACTGTAGATTCAAGACTTAGCAACTTTCATTGGTAACCCGTAGTTTTCATAACTTATATATATACTATATTCAATATAGAATTAGGAGAGAAATAATGATTGCAGCTCATAAAATTACTAACCGTTCCAAGTAGATAGGAACTTACAGGACATTTACTGCTATTTGTTAGCTAAGTAGATGCAATTCCACATGGAGGCATTGTTATTACACCATCACGTTATCACAGATTTCAAGGTAAAAAGTGGAAGAATATACCCTGACATCTTCCCTCTTGTATTTTGACATCTCCCTTCAGAAATACAGAGCCATTAATTCATAAATTGGGGTAGACATTCGGGCATGTCATTTAATGGTATAATTCCAATCCTGGTAGGGAAAATTCCAGTACATCAGTGTATTTCAGATAAAAGGAGGAATACAAAGATAACCAACAGAGAAAGTTATCACCAGACGAAACTATTAGTGACCAGCAGGAAATATGGAAAAAAAGTCAATTCAACATTTGGTAATTTCAACTGCTGCTGCTGTTGACAATAATGTATCCATGACAACCACTTCACACCATCAATGTATACTTAATACAATGACATCCGGAATATAAAATCTAAAATTTGGGTGACCCTAAGATGAACAGACCTCCTTTGATCTAATGATGTGACTGTAAACAACCATCTAAAAACGATGGCAGCAGCAGCTAGGCTAGCAGGGCCTGTGCTGGCATTATTGAACATCAACAACTATCAAGATGCTGGCTGCACAACAGATACATCAACACACTACACCTGGTCATACAACATAACATCACTCATCAACAGCATTATCCACGAATATAGCCAAACACAGCACACATCACCTGTCCCCACTGATTGCCTCACAGACAATGACACACAAAGCCAACACCGATGATATCAGGAAATTCACAAGACCGAATATATTTGGCGAGAGAGCCAAGTTAGCACTGGTCCAATGCCAGAAGCAGGCTACCCCAACAGGTAACAGGCCAGATATGTATGGCATTAATTGCTTTGGGACTAGGACTAACAAGTACTTAAAAGCTGCATAAAACTAGGGACCGAGGGGAAAGAAATAGATTAACCCAACTTCCATAACAAGTTGTGACAATTCTGTGCTCCAATAAATACCAAGTTTATGAACCAGTGAAATGTCCAAGTCACAATTCAAGTTCTAAAGCCTGGCTTCTGATCAGTCTATTCACATCTGAGAGAAGCATAGTTGGTCCATAAATATAAAAAAAAAATCTGATTCATTTCACACCCAAAAAAAGGTCAAGACAAGATTGAGGATCTTTATAATGAGAATAAATAGTTCAGTGTCGAGAAGAAGCTGTACACTACTGACGTGGGAATGCAGGAGCAGAGGTATGTATGCAAGGATACGGAGCCAGTTAATGGCAAGCACCTCAAAGCAAGAGAACATCATCAAGCGGCCATCTCCACACTGACTCACTCTCAGTACTTATCCAGCTTCCTTTCCCCACCATCTACCTTGTACACTATGTGTTCACCCTAACCATTTACTCAGCTACCATGATCATCCATTCATAAACAAACAAACGTCACACTAGAAACCTTCACTCTACCCATTGCCCAATACATGCACACATCTTCACACTTGACAATAACACCAGAATATGTCACAAGATCAATGGTATAAACTTCTCAAAACCTCTCACAACCCATGGTGAACTCTCCAACAACCAACATTACATCATCATTAACACAACCACTGCTGCAGTAGACACAAAGCATTCACAAGCTAAAAAAAACCAAGAGACAACAATCAAGCGATGGCAGTCAAATGGCGCTGCAATTATCGAGTTTCCCTGGTCAGAAGCAGGAGTAACAGGCTTGTCAAGGTCATTCTGCCCCTCCGACCCCCAGACCTTGACCAAGGTCACCCACTTCTTGAACCACTGAGCCACACAAGTGGCCATGGCTTAACAAATAAATAATTGCCCACATTACTACTCCAACAACAGTGCAGTCTCATTCTTTGTTCATGGCTAGCTTGCGCATCTGTCGTATAACAGCTGTGGCATTGTAGGCTTGCTGTGACAGGAGTAAATCACCAGAAACAAAATATTTTAAATCACCTTATTACAGTGTTTGACATGACATTCCAAGCAACAGAAACTGTACTCACTCTTCCAGCATCTAATAAAGCTGCCCCAATCAATAACAATGATGCATCAAATTGCCTGAGTTAGACGGCTGGCTTTGACTGTCTATTCATTTATTCATCACCTCAGGAAATTGCCTGAATTCCCAATGACCTGCAGTCATTAATTATTATAGGAACAGACCTAAAATAGATCAAAATACCCAGAGGAATGGTTGCTAGTGTAGTGGTCCGTATTTCACCATCAACCACATCCCCAAACACATCACTTCTCATTAACTCCCAACCTTCTCAATTACACAAATGAATGCCCGTATATAGTTGTCCCTCCATTATCATGCCAGCCATCTATGTTAATCAATTATCAACAATACCGTTTACAAATGGTAGCATATCAAATCTTGAAATGCCAGCATATCTGCGTTCTCAAACCCTTCAGCTTTCCAGTAGTGCAAGTTCACTTCTATTGATTGTGGGCTATAAATAGCAGCACTGTGGTCTACATGACTTAGTTCAACCAAGCAAATGACAAACCTTCCATCTTGACTTGGCAAAATTCTTTTTCATCTGTGCACTGACTGAGGCATGGATGTCTTTGTCTAAAGCGGCATTACCAGAGATCCTACACCAACAAACGAGCTTTAAACGTACTCATCAGACTCCATTCAGTGCCATCAACACATGGCGTGCTAACATTCTACCCCGAGTAGCAGGTACAGACAAGATGGGTGAGAGGAAAGCTGAGCAGAAAGACAAAGTTCTCATGAAAACAAA
Organism: Urechis unicinctus; assembly: GCA_034190875.2. Classification (NCBI taxonomy): domain Eukaryota; kingdom Metazoa; phylum Annelida; class Polychaeta; order Xenopneusta; family Urechidae; genus Urechis; species Urechis unicinctus. Next base: position 59,736,034 of record CM067343.1, on the reverse strand, counting down.
CACTGAGACACTCACCAGGGATGGGCCAGGGCTTCTTTACAGGTAAACCGCTTGGATGTGTCCTTGCACATGAGATACCGGATGAAGTCCTTTGCTAAAATCATATATACACAAATTACACAAATTACATACATACATTCATGCATACCATTGAAAATAAAACAATGAGGAATTTGTATGTAATGTAGGAGGTCCAATGGCATTTGTGGATATAGATGGTGATTTGAATGATTAGAAATATCATGCAGTGCTTTTATTTTAATTGGTTTATAACAGCAACAGTGATTCCTGTCAGGCCCATGGTCCACTCGATAAAACTCATTACATTCCAGCATGACAACACGTCAAGCAGGATGTAGGCAGGGGGTAGATATAAGCTCACTTGGTACAGGAACCCCTAAAGAATTGCAGCCCCCTACATTTTGACATTTAGGGGCCATGCCATTTCATGTTTGTCCGAAACTGTGTCATGTTTGAGATTTTGGCATCCAACAGCGAATGACTAAGGCCTTTGTGATCTTTTTCTTCATACTCTGATCGGAACATATTTGATAGAAATAAAGCGTTTGCGGCCATCCTTTCGAAACAATTGGAATATACATTCAGGTAAGCTGCTAATATCCCCTTAAAAGGCTCTATTTGTCAAAAGTTAATTGGTTGCATGAGATGCTTCATATTTATTGCAGGTCTTTTCAGGAGGAAGCTATTTGGTGAGACATTCATCAGATACACTGAGGGCAGGTGACATAATAAAGAACAACAACAAACAGATTTCAGGTTGAAGATCTAATTATATAGAGATATATATATATAGAGAGATATATATATATATATATATATATATATATATATATATATATATATATATATATATATATATATATATATATATATATATATATATATATATATATATATATATATATATATATATATATATATATATATATTGACAACTGAGACATGGCCTTTTCATTTATCACAAGATGTAGTGGGGTGAATCATGGGTATAGATTAAAGTCAGACACATAATATACATATCTTATGACAACATCTGCACCAAAGATTCATCAATATTGACATGAGATCTCACCCGAATCTGATATCTCATCCCAGTATGGTGAATCAAACTCATATTCAGCTTTAAGGATCTGGCGGAACAACTCTGAGTCGTTTTCATCATAGAACGGAGGGTAACCACATAAACTGGAACAAAATAGCAAGTGTAGCTTACACAGAGGTGTACACATCCTAAAGTTATACCAAAAATAAAGCAAGCATTGTCTGTCATTATAACTAAATATACAAAATCCAAATGTACAACAAACAGACCCATGTTGCACTGAATTTAGATAAAAAACATAGACTCACAGAATGTATGCAATGACTCCAATAGACCATACATCCACTTCCTTGCCATAGGGCTTCTGAGCAAGGACTTCAGGGGCTAGGGGTGTACAACAAAGCACACAGCCACGAGCCACTCAGTGAACAGCAGACAGACAAATGGTTGGCACTCAGAGGAAACAGGCAATAGCAAGCAGCAATACTGACCTACATAGCCGGGGGTACCACAAGCTGTAGCCATAGTTCCTGAACCTTCTAGTTTGGACAGACCAAAATCACTTATCATGATTTTGGAATCTTCAGCAGGACTGTAATAAAGTAGGTTCTCTGGCTGTTGACAGAGAGAGAAATACGAGTTCACAACCGAATATCCAGGCAGACACCAGCAAAAACACAGGTTCACAGAGAGCATTTGAGGTATGAAAAAGAAAGGTTACATGCATACACCATGAGGTTTAATGATGCAGGTGAATTAAGTGTGAATATGGATTAATATGAGGCTGTGTAAATGTAGGATATACCTTGAGATCCCTGTGGACCACGCCTCGCACGTGCATGAAGTCAACAGCTTCTAGCACCTGCCGTATCAAATTACTGGCATCCTTCTCTGTGTAGCTGCCCTTCTCCACAATGCGATCAAACAACTCCCCTCCTGTCACTCTGTTCATCACACAATCACATGATATGTCACATCCCATGTCACAGCTCTTGTCACTGTTCATCACAATCACATCATATGTCACATCCCATGTCACAGCTTTTGTCACTGTTCGTCACACAATCACATCATATGTCACATCCCATGTCACAGCTCTTGTCACTCTGTTCATCACACAATCATATATGTCACTTTCATGTCACACCTCTTGACTTTCACCACTGTATACATGGGGAAAATATTTTACATTAATTTTTTAAATGCTAAATGTTAAGCACAAATATGCAATTCAACAATACACAAACACGTAAAATTCGAGAACAGACATATGCACAATATCATCTAATTACAACACAGGTACAGGCCGTAGATTTGTTATTTCTAAATTGCAGTGCACCTAATCTACCCATGTGATTGATGTGGAGAAAAGGAATTGGAAAAGCAATTCAAACGAAATAAGGATATGGTGCAATTTGGATGGTATACAATTTCCGGTACATATTAGCAGCCCATGTCTTTCAAGGTTTACATTACCTGGTCCCTTTTATGACAGCAACCAATCACAGTGCATTCACAAACATCCCTCTCACACTCATTTCCATACAACCCATACAACAGTACTGCAGGCTTATAGCATCAACGCACAAGACAAGGCTATGTTTGCAGGGATGTGTTAATGAATTAGCCTGTCAGTGTCAGCAGAATAAGAGCATTACGTCACTGCTTAAGCACATTCCTCACAGAATAACACTGCAATAGGGGGTCTTACTTTACACCTTATACATATAATAATTAAAGCCAATGACTCATTGATTGCTTCTTATCACAATATCTTTAGCAGCCTCATGGAGGTAATTGGGGGGGGGGGCGGTAGCAATGGCAGGTGGCCGTCATTAATTGGCCAGGGAATGTAATGAGGCAGCTTGCTTCACTCAACGATTGTTGACAGATGTGACTGGCCGAGAGCGAGAGCAAGGCGCTGGGTTCTATCAGAACAAGCAGACCCACACTCGCACCCTGTATAGTAACCTACAGCGAGAAGTATGGCCGACAAATGAGGATGAATGACACGACATGAAGGCTGGTCCTTCTAGCCGTACCAAGCTCCACCTCATTCCCAGCCCCAGTCCCCCACACGAAATAAGCAACCCCGCCACTCCGTCCCAACGGGCCCACTGACAAAGTAGATTATTAAGAATGGACTAGGCTGGTAGCCGGTTGCTGATGGAAGCAGCCATGACGCTGGGTGGCCACGCTGGCGGCTTCTATTCTCCGCGTATCGATCAGCCGACCACCATGCATAAGCGCCGTGTATTGGCCAGCGACATATACGTCAAAAGCCAGCAGCAATCAAGCTGCCTCAACGCTGGCGGAGATTCGCCAACCCTCACATAACGCAGCCCTACGCTGGCATAAATTCCCATATACGCCCAATCATAGCACCGTAAAGAAACACGACCCGTCCTTCTAAGACCGTATCTGTCGCTTATAATGGCAGGTGTCCATCAGCCGAGTTGGGCCGCATGAGGTGTAAAGCACGCCTGTGATCAGGTTAAGTACAAACACAACCCTATATCGAGGCTGGTATTAGCATGCACCTGTAGCTTAGTCAGACTACTGGCTCTCATCACATATCTAGCTAAGGCCGTCTTACCATCTGTCATCAGCAATCTGTCAACATTCTATACACAACAGGTAAAATCTTACAACCTGCATTCATTTATCAATGAACGCTTGTACATAACGGCAACAAGCGTCAACATATATACACACCATAGCCCTTGCATTTCGTTTACGTAATTATTCACAGACTTCACAATACCACTATCTGAGCGCACCTAGACGACCAGCCTAGTATCTCCACAGATTCTGACATTTCAGCAGCTTGCAGCTGAATGGACCATTAGTTTAGCCGTCGCGTGCAGCGGGCCAATCCATCACAAGTCAGTCCACAAATCAGCAATTGCCTCAAATAGCGGCGCGTGTTCGCCCTGCACAGCGGATAAATTCTCTTCAATACACCTCCCTTTTGTCCAGACATTAAGCCACTCGCCCTCTAATCTTACCCGCCCTGAATCTATCCTCCATGGATTTATCTTTCCAACACGTCCGGGGGCAGCCCTGATCCCGTCCCAGCCCTTGACTAATCCTCTCCAGGAATGACAGGATTTGGGCGCGGAAATAAGCAGAGATGATCATTGTTATTGATCTACTGCATCAGCTGGCATCAACTGGCACTATCGGGTCTATTGATCTACTGCATCAACTGCCACTATCGGGTCTATTGATCGACTGCATCAACTGCCACTATTGGGTCTATTGATCTACTGCATCAACTGGCACTATCGGGTCTATTGATCTACTGCATCAACTGGCACTATCGGGTCTATTGATCTACTGCATCAACTGGCACTATCGGGTCTATTGATCTACTGCATCAACTGGCACTATCGGGTCTATTGATCTACTGCATCAACTGGCACTATCGGGTCTATTGATCTACTGCATCAACTGGCACTATCGGGTCTATTGATCTACTGCATCAACTGGCACTATCGGGGCTATTGATCTACTGCATCAACTGGCACTATCGGGTCTATTGATCTACTGCATCAACTGGCACTATCGGGTCTATTGATCTACTGCATCAACTGGCACTATCGGGTCTATTGATTGACTGCATCAACTGGCACTATCAGGTCTACTGATTGACTGCATCAACTGGCACTATCGGGTCTATTGATTGACTCAAGCTAGCAATATCCACCGGTGAGTCCAGGATCAATCGTCAAGTGTTGATGGAGTTCCTACGAAGGCTTTGATGGTGTGAAGAGGAATCCTCATTACGCACTAGGCCTGTAAGAGCTAAGGTGCCAGGCGCCACACGCAGCAACCATGAAGTTAAGCTTGTAGCAACCGCTAAGCGACAGGGACAACACAATCTAAGCAGAGATGAGGACTCTCTGTATTGATTGGACACGCCTATTATATCAACGCAGGTGTAACTAAGTATTACACCCCGCAGAACGATTCCCAGTGGACTTCCATAAATATACACACCACCTATAGAATACACACACACCCCCACACACACACACACACCGACACATCGAACACACACACACACACACACACACACACACACACACACACACACACACACACACACACACACACACACACACACACACACACACACACACACACACACACACACACACACACTCAATCATCGCTGAATCGTATTGTTTTGAAACAACAAAACCTGGCGCATCCACAACAATGCAAGGGATTTGAACATCCCATGGGGTCGATCCATCTCCCACCAGGTAGAGTTGGAACGGGTAAGCAAGCCAGAAGATCGCATCCAGCGCCCCCTTTGTACTCATCAACCTCTCTGGTTGCACGTAATCCGCTCAGACAGGGGCGGGGCAGAGATATACTCGAGTTAAGCTGAGATCAACTTTCATTGGTCTGATATTGCAGTCACTAAGGGAGAATATGAGGTGCAACCGGACTAACAACGAGCATCAAGTGCATCAGATCGACAATGGTCAGCTCGTCACTCAACCTGTCATTCGACTCGATGACCTCATCAAGGGCAAAATGGCCCCTCATGTAGTTCACGAGAGGGGGCATGTCATAATGAAGGCAGGGGCCCACATAGTTCAAGAGGTGGGGGGCATATCAAAATCAGGATTCATGAGAAGACACCTGTCCAAGTGAGGGGGCATATTACAATTCTAATAACAGCTGGAGTGAGGGGGTTCATTAACAGCTCTAGTAAGGGGGCATATAACGAGTCTATTAACAGTGAATGAGGAGACTGGTGTGTACTTACAATTCCATGACCAAGTAGACATGTGTCTTGTCTTCGAACACGTCGACAAGCTGCACGATGTTGGAGTGTTTCAACCTTAACACACACACAGGATATCAATTAAGTAAAAACCCAAACTCCCACATTCACTTGGTGGCTACCCTCAACACGCACATATCATTAACTAGGTGGCTGCCCTCAACACACACACGGTATTGACTAGGTGGCTGCCCTCAACACACACGGCATTGACTAGGTGGCTGCCCTTAACACACACGGCATTGACTAGGTGGCTGTATACCCTCAATACGCATACAGATTTAACTTGGTGGCTACCATTAACACGCATACAGCTTTCACTTGGTGGCTACCATTAACACAAATACAGCTTAACTTGGTGGCTACCATTAACACGAATACAGCTGTTACTTGGTGGCTACCATTAAAACGAATACAGCTGTTACTTGGTGGCTACCATTAACACAAATACAGCTTTAAACTGGTGGCTACCATTAACACAAATACAGCTTTAAACTGGTGGCTACCATTAACAAGCACGCATACATCTTGATGATATTCCATACGAATATTCCATGGAATCACATATGCTAGAAGTGCTGCTGTTTCATACAATGATCACATCGTGAAATGAGATCTGAGCAGATGGAAATGAGTCAGAGCTGGCAACAAAACGTCCATAATACCATCATATGGATCAGATCATTATGCTGAACTTGCCCCTGGTATATATTAAGTGAAGTTTATTCAACCTGTTTTTTCAGAAAGGTCAAGGGTCGGCTTGTGGGATAAGCTTTCTACGAGGACTATTGCATTACAAAAAGCCTTCAGAATTTTCATTGTACATGCTTTGACATTTTGAAATGACCATGTTGCAAATTATATGAAAAATCAGGCCAAAGAAGAAAGTCTGGCAACTAATTGTTGTGAAATGTCATCCAGAACTTTCACAGCCCTTCATGACCAAAGGGTATTTAAAGTACTGCACACAGCATAATATCACATCTGTATATACATAGAAGAGTGCAAATGATAACTAATAGGAACTTCTAATACACAATCTTAAACATAAAATCTACCTCAAAGAATTATTTACTTACAATGAATGCAGTGCAAGCATCAAACAATCCTAATGGTTCCAGTAATTTAATACACACATGAAGAAACACATGGACAAACATGTGCAGAAACACACACTAACAAACATGTCCAGAAACACACACTAACAGACACATCCAGAAACACACACTAACATACAAGTGCAGAAACACACAGTAACAAAAAAATCAAGAAACACACACTAACAAACATGTCCAGAAACACACACTAACAAACATGTCCAGAAACACACACTAACAAACATGTCCAGAAACACACACTAACAAACATGTCCAGAAACACACACTAACAAACATGTCCAGAAACACACACTAACAAACATGTCCAGAAACACACACTAACAAACATGTCCAGAAACACACACTAACAAACATGTCCAGAAATATACAAACTTGTGCACAAAAACACACAAATGTGCACACCCACAAAAACACACACACTAACGAAAAACATGTCCAGAAAACACACACTAACTAACAACATGTCCAGATAAAAACACACACTAACAAAAAAAACATGTCCAGTAATCAATACACACAAACTAACAAACATATAAAGAGACAAGACAGCCTCCAGAATCACACACACAATAACAAACATGACGAGATTCCAATTACTGTGAATGATATCAGGGAAAAGAGTTTATATGTTCCAAACAAATTTCATCCGTCCACTATGAATACCATCACTACAGCGTGACATTAGGATAAAAAAGTGACTCCAGATTTCAGGGGTCCTGGAGTGGCCCCTGGACTCATCACTAACAGGGCTACCTTTCACATCGAATAAAACATTCTTAAACATTTTCTCCTTGATATAAGCAAAAAAATCAACGATAAAAACTCGTTTTGTCCTCCTCCTCCATGTGTAATCAATATCTGCAGTCCGATGTACCAAACAGTGGTATGGACGCTGTTTGTGGAGTCTCGAGAGGGTCATGGACCAGTATAAAGAGACAAGACAAGCCTCCAGCCAATCACAAACACAATGCAATCGACCCATATCAATATATGTACTTCTTAACATGTACTGTGTGCGATAACGAGCTCACAGACGGAATAAAACCGAGGTGACGAGATTCCAATTACTGTGAATGATATCTTGTTAAAGCGAAAAGAGTTTATATGTTCTTGAATCGAATATATGTAACAGCATAGGAATTCACAAGATTACCATCAAGATATCTGAATCTAACAGCAACAACATTTCATCCGTCCACTATGACGTCAAGAATACTTATCACGTGATTTAGGATATAAAGCAAGAGGAAATGACACTAGGCTAGGGGGATGTGAAATTCAATGATTAGATAATAATTCATTTGACAAGCAGCATCCACAAATGCCTCATTTCCTGCCCCTGTTCCCGTAGACGACAATAGGACGGTACCTTTCATTCGCTATCAATCGTCAACCGCAGCCCCATGTCCTTCCTTTTGGCTTACCAAGGCAATTTCGCTTTTTGTACATCAGTCCCACATGTATGGGAGAATGACACTTGCACAACGCCACTCCCAATGGTTTTTATTGCCGAGATCCAAACGTTCATTTTTCACAGTGCCCCGACGGTCGCACTTCCGTAACGGTGAAAGCGGAAGTGAAATTAAGGCTCTCCCCTAGTTTGACTTATCTTTTGCTCTGAGAAGTATTGATTATATGGGGGTCTCGAAGCCACATTTATTCCGAACAAAATGTACCGCACAAAGCAGTGACCGACAGCTTTACAAAAAGATCGTTCTCTTTACTACAGAGACTCGTTGTCTCGGGCATACGTTTGTTAACCATCTATCACTTGTCACCACGGTAATTATAGACAATTGCGACAGTTCTAAATTCGTACTTAGATTTTCACGATTTTCAAGCTCGTAGATAAAGCTAAAGAAATGTTATAAAAAGTTATGGTCACGGGTTTTCGATTTTGAGCATGACCAATTTAAAGAGTGTTTGGAACGAGGTTGCCTAGCAAGCATGCTTGGTAACAAGCACCTTGGAGTTATCAGTTTCAGTCGCACGCGGAATAGGCACAGTAAATGCGCAAAGAAAAAATTTGATGTAACCAACAAAATACACATTTTGACAAGGGGTATTAGAACTTTACTGAAAATGACGAATTACATTATTTTTACAAAAAATCAACTGCGTCAGCTTAGCGAGTAGGCTCTATGCAGGCTGGACATGTCTAAGTAGGCCAAACCTTACGTAATCGACCAGAGGCATTCCCTCGGCTTTGCATAGACTTGGCTAAGGGGTCATGTCAAAACGTCTGCTAAGGGGTCATGTCAAAACATCAAAGCGGCAGCAGCTTGTGACATCTATCCTAAAATAGTGCGCGTTACCAGCTCCCCTCGCTGACATCTGTCGTAAACGTGGGCGGCGCATAGGGTGCATGCCGTTGGATGACATGCCGTTGGCGCTTGTGCCAATCTAGTTCATTGTTAATCTCCTCCAGAACCTCGATAAAAAAAATTGACCACTGACTTCTGAAGTAAAATTGATAATATGGTGCAGTGATATATGAACTATGAACAGTTACGCGACGGTCGCTGGGTGGCGCGGCAGTGAACTGTAGCATTTCCTTTTAAGTAAAGACGCGCACTTACAAAGCCATATCAAAAGTATGAGCGTTAATTTCTGCCCCTTTAGCAGCTTAGTTTGTCGGCGGGAGATAATCGGGAGCACTGGTGCAAGAGGGCTTCAATCTATGATTGGAAGAAGAAGTAGTGACACCTGGCGTTGTCGGGCAGTACCGGAGATTGACCACACGCCTACAAAGAGTATCGCGCAAAACAGACTGGCGCGTTCTATTTAACAGGACGGATGTGACGAGAACGCAGTGAATACCGCAGCATACGGCCACATGTGACGAGCATAGAGAGAAAAGGGAGTTCCCGCCATAAAAACACACGACGCCCCCCATGTACCAGGTACAGTCCCAGCCACCATCGCAACTGACAGGGGTTGATTGGGAAAAGATGAGCTGGTTTGGGCTGCCAGTTGAGGCAGGTGTGCTGTGGTGGATGAAAAAACACAGCGACGTCAGTGTGTCGAGGATAAATAAATAGTCTGATTGTATGAATGATTCTCTTTATCACGCAGTGATTCGGCTTGAGAGATTCCCCGTGATTAAAACAACCCGCAGTTAGTGAAACTCTGGAGCCCTGTCAGCTTCCCTCATGTATAACAGGATCCCAATCCCATCCCTCCCAGCCCAGCACACCACAAGGTCTATGTCCTTCAACGAGACAAAGGGCACAACAAACTTGAGCTTTATTGAATAGGCCATAAACGATTGCCGTCGTGAATTCATGCCTCGAACAGTGATGCCCCATCTGAAGGTCACCTTGTCACAATTGGCGGTGACCCCCACACACCTTACCAGTCTAACGCCAGGCTGCTCCAGCAGCACTAAGTACCAATCAGACCAATTGATACCCCTGACTAGCATGAAGTAAAGAGCCCCATCCGTAAACTCAATTACATCTTATTGCCCTAGACTGCTTAGACGATCGCTAGCCACAGATACAGTCTCCATATACACGCTTGTCTCAGACGGATAGAAATGAAAACAAAACATATCTAATTCGAAATGAAAGATCACATGACAATGTTAATGGATGAGGAATATGATATGGATTTAACTTTTCCATCATCCATCAAGCAACGAATTGTGGAGTAAGAACCCAGAGACACTAGGTGGGTAAGGAGAAGGAGAACTTGACAGGACCGGGTGATTGTCAGCGTGGAGCATCACATAGTCGATAGTCGTCAACAAATGACCATTTGCGCACGTTGCAAGGACGGCTGGAAGCGGGGGAATCACACAGTGACGTCATATCATGCCGGCAGAGATAGTAAGGTATGTAAGGGCAAAACGCCAGGAGACAACGCCTCAAATTGTCCCCTATAAACCTCCTCGACAAGAGTCTGGGGTGAGTCGGTTTGCCCACATTAGGTGAGATCGTCATATGTTGCTATCAAGCATGGTCGTATACAGCATAAGGAGGCTACTTAGGAGGGCCACGAGTGGAAGGTGTGTTGAGAGCTGGGGTAAATCAATAGCGAGACGGGGACATCAGCCTCTCTTACCCTCCTCTGCCTATTCTCAAGCTTACATCCAACCACTTACGCCCGACACGCGCCTTCTCCGCACAATTGCACATGCACCCAGACAGACCCATCACAACAGCCCCACTTTAACCTGACGCCCATTAGCGCGCGGGCATTTCTCTGCTACTTTCTTTCAACTTGCAGGTGTGAATTTGACATAGGATATAGGCACGCAACTTCACGTACTTGGTGAGGGTACATTGTCAGAGCAAAACCTGTTGCACAGATTTTAACATCCTTACTAAACCAGGCGAGCGCGCATGAAGATAGCTATGCCTATTACACATTACCGCACACGGCATTGACAGTACTATGTAACAGGAGGAGTGGGGGTTAGATTATTCTCACATATTCCACACTGACAAGAAGGTCGTTAATCTGCCATATTGCACGCATTATTTCTTCCAACACATACGAGGGAAATCTTTGTAATCAAGTCGACGCTCAACATGCAGATTGTCTCCGATCCCATGTCCGCGAGTCTACGTCCAGATGACAGTTGCTGACAATGTTTCTCTGCCTCACGGCGCCCTGTAATCGTTCCAAACTGAACCAGATCTAAAGAACGTAGACACTTTGATATGTAACAACACCATCGTAAAACCTACCTCCTCAAGACTTTGATTTCGTTTTCGAGCGATTCTTCTTTGCCACGGATGCCTTTTTTGTCGATACATTTGACGGCTATGAATTTTCCTCTCTCTGCGCGTTCTTCTGCCAAAAGAACTTCAGAAAAAGCCCCTCTGAAACATTCAAATAAGGCAATGGTTAGGTATACACTTAGACATATAATATATTATCAGGAGGGGTGAGAGGTCGAATGGGGAGGAGGGAGGGAGGCAATAGTGGAAAGTGATGGGCGATGAGGAGTGGAGGAGGTAACGGTTATCTACTTTAAGATAGGAAGAAACAATGAATGACTCGGTTGACGGGACTGACTGTATGGACAGGATACAAAGGCAATGAATGACTGAATGGACAGGATAAAGAGGTAATGAATGACTGCATGGACAGGATACAAAGGTAATGAATGACTGAATGGACAGGATACAGAGGTAATGAATGACCGCATGGACAGGATACAGAGGTAATGAATGACTGAATGGACAGGATACAGACGTTATGAATGACCGCATGGACAGGATACAAAGGTAATGAATGACTGAATGGACAGGATACAGAGGTTATGAATGACTGAATGGACAGGATACAAAGGTAATTAATGACTGAATGGACAGGATACAGAGGTTATGAATGACTGAATGGACAGGATACAAAGGTAATGAATGACTGAATGGACAGGATACATAGGTAATGAATGACTGAATGGACAGAATACAGAGGTAATGAATGACTGAATGGACAGGATACAGAGGTAATGATTGACTGAATGGACAGGATACAGAGGTTATGAAGGTAATGATTGACTGAATGGACAGGATACAGACGTTATGAATGACTGAATGGACAGGATACAAAGGTTATGAATGACTGAATGGACAGGATACAGAGGTAATGAATGACTGAATGTACAGGATACAGAGGTAATGAATAACTGAATGGAATACAGAGGTAATGAATGACTGAATGGACAGGATACAGAGGTAATGAATGACTGTATGGACAGGATAGAGGTAATGAATGACTGCATGGACAGATAACAGAGTTAACAGGAGACAGGGTATGACTGACTTAATTAGCGGGAAACAGAGGTTATGACAGACTGAGTGGGAGGGAGACAGATAAAAAAAATGACTGGATGGGAGGGAGGGAGGAAGGGAGGGAGAAAAGTAATAAATATGTTAGTTGGCAGGATATATAAGTAATGAATGACTGAGTGGATCTCACACAGAAGTAATGAATGATTCGGCCGCGTGGGGTGGGGGAGAAACAGTGGCGGATTCAACTGGCCAGTACTACGCGAGATCGACTAATTGGACTGCAATGTCATTCTAAGATGGAATTAAATGTATCAAGCCAGGAAAATGTCAGGGCTTTCGGTGGCAAGAGTGATGAAAAACGAAAGCAGCGCTTAGTATTCATAGCACAAACTCCATATTCATTTAATGACATAAGGGGCCGGAATTGAGTTATACCGCATAGAAATCATGTTCTCATTAGTATTCAAGCGGTGTTTTCCGGACAATGACTTGATAAGCCAGCAGTCGACCATTGAGGAGTTGTATTTCCATGTAAACCAATAAACTTCTTCATAGATTGGCACATCACACAACCATAACACATGAATATGACATTACACTCGATGCCGGCCAGGTCCTGAATGCGCTCACCCATCGCTTTCTTACTGCATAATAAATGAACCTCAAAGCACTTAGCGCAGCTACGGCCATTATCGACATAATGCCATGTAGATATAAATACTGGGTCTATGCGTGGTAGAACAATGAGTTCTGACGCTGATGCCTTGATCGGCGTGATATTAGTCCACCCACTATGACTTATCATACAGCCTCTCCGCACACGTACCGATTTAGACTTCAGCTAAATGTCAACTGAAGTTAACGTCGACCAAATCATAGAAGTCCAGGCTGTAGAAATTCGCAGCGTACCACGATTCCAATTAGAGAACGGGATTTACTCTACAGGTTGCAAACGGTATGCGTTACGGAATCAAACCACGTCAAGGCTTCCTGATGGGGGATGTGAGGAAATTGCAAGATTGGAGTGGCCAGGTTTTGTGACAAAAAAAAACCTGTGATATAGAAATTAAAGTATCACACCTCCAAACTCTCTTTTGGGTCGCAGCGAACCACTCATCCAATGCATTACTTGATGCTAGGGACCCGTGGGCCATCCACTAAGCCATACGCGTGTAATGTAAAATTACGAACATAGCGCTAAGTGACGATTACCAATCCAAAACCCGAGCCGAGCCGTACGTCAAGACGGCTCAAGGCCAACAAGCTTTAGCTTTTACCCTAGCCTCGACCTATAGCCCATTACATGTGGATAAAGAAATCGAGATGTGATTTTACGCAGCCTTTTCAACCTACTGACACGTTGTTACGCGTTTTTCCCTCACACCCGGACCGAGACGCACCGGGAATTTACTACACGCCTCGTATTGATCAAAGCAATCATACCTTAACAGGACTACCTGCCCGGGCGTCACATCATTACCACCCACCTGACAAATCTTTCCACCAGCAAACCATACAATCTTGCTGACCAATAAATCAGCGCCGATAATGCTCACGTAATCCCATCATAGGAGTGATTAAGCACGTGTGGGCGGCTAGTTTATAATCCTGCACAACTGAGTGAAGAGGTTGGACTGTGATGGCGGCTACCGGCGATAATTCGTTTTGTCAACGAACACACACGCCTGGTTAACCATATCACGGCAAAGAAGGATGACGTCAAACGGACAAAGCCTGTGATAAAGCCACACCCCAACCAACACATCCAAAGGACGACAAGAGATGGGAAGGTCGGGAGACACAGGAAATGTTTACACCCACCAGAGCGTAAACATTCACATAAGAATACGTCCACGGCTCACAAGTACAATACTCAATAAGGCACAGCTCAGCCACACACACAAATAAATAAATAAATAAATATATATGTAGATATATATATATATATATATATATATATATATAGATAGATATGTATATAGATATACATATACATAAATTTATATATATATACATATACATATATATATATATATATATATATATATATATATATATATATATATATATATATAGAGATATATATATATATATATATATATATATATATATATATATATATATATATATATATATATATATATATATATATATATATATACAAATACAACTGCCAAGAGCCCATCCTGAAAATAGTAGCCGGAGAGTTGGGTAGTTTTTTTTCAGTTCCAGAAATGTGGCATCCCTGGGGGCTAAGGGTGACGGAGGTGTCACATAACGAATGAATGACGTTACCATTGGCGACTATGTCATACAGCGCCCATAACAGCACAAGCCATCGGCTCCAACAACATGAGAAGGAAACGATGACGCAAACATATTAATCAGTCACTTGTTATTCTACTTACTAAGCCCGCAAATTACTTTCTGGTAACAGCATCCTGATTCATGATACATTAAGTCAGCTACATTCAGAGGCACCCAACTGATTAAAGCAAGCTTTATTAACTCGGATAGAGGAATCCTTAAAGATATGCCAAGCTTAAGCTTCCAGATAACCAACAATTGACTAACTTCTTAGCATATACCGATGGTAAGCATGCCCAATAACAAATAGAGATAAATGTGTGTGTGTGTGTGTGTGTGTGTGTGTGTGTGTGTGTGTGTGTGTGTGTGTGTGTGTGTGTGTGTGTGCAGCACAACACAGTGAGAGAGCTCATACTCCTTGTTTATCATATTGGGTGGAGAATAATATCAACAGAGATTCATAACTGTCAGTGGGTGAAGGGAAGTTACTTTCATTGAATCGGACAGGGCCATATAGAGAGCAGGAGGTCCTCATTCACAATGGCGCTACCTTTACCACGAGGTCAGCTCATAGCGCATCTCAGACTCAAGTCAATACTTCTGAAAAGTGAATAACCCGTATGAAAGAACTTTGTGCCACACTCAGTGATATACAGTCCCTGTTCAGCTGTATACAGACGACTCTAAAATGTCATATGAATGTTAATATGGTTCCAGTTGTACTGCCAGAGACAAGAAACACAGGTTTAACAATGAACAACACAGGATACGAGGAAATACAAGTAGTAGAGAGCGTATCTCAGTGGGCATTTTAGAAATCGAAGAAGGAAAATGGGACACTTCGTAATCATACACAGATATATATATATATGACACATGGAAAAAGACAGCCGCCCATTTCCTTGTGTGACAGGAAACATCAGTGACATCCTGAATAGGTGCAGTAATTAGATCCATAGTGAATAAAGCCTCTGATGAGACGACAGGCATCAGCTCTCATCAAAGTACTCTGGTAACTATGAACAGAGGCCATGGCCAGAACCCATGATGAATAATGACTTGTATCACCAAAGATTGCCAGGGTAATGATAAGATACATATATCTGCAGATAGCCAACTATATTATATATATATATATATATATATATATATATATATATATATATATATATATATATATATATATATACAATATAATATAATATATATATATATATATATATATATATATATATATATATATATATATATATATATATATATATATATATATATATATATATATATATATATATATATATATATATATATATATATATATATATATATATATATATATACAGATGATTCATTGCCACCTACTAAATTACAATAGATCAAGAAGGATGTCTATGCAGGAAATGTGGGCTGGGTAGTATTTGGTGTAAAAAACCTTATGAGGCTGTTTTATATCATATAAGTGAAGTACAGGCACAAAATACACAACTCTTGGTAATTAAATGGTTAGATTAACCTTCTAAAAATACAACAACTAAGTGACCTGATATTTCATAAGTTATAAAATTCTACTTAAAATATAACACAAGTTAAATAAACCTTCTTAAATTACAACACTTAGTTGGACTAAGTTGATTGGAGGTGATCCTTTCATACAGGCCAGGTGAACACATGAATAATACCAGGATGTTGAAAACTAGCCTTACATTCACACAGGTGGTGAATAGAGTGCTTACATAAAAAATACAAGCTACCATAGGGGAACACTAACAAGCACTGTGGGTGTTATGAACAATCCTTATAGCCATTCATCACTTAGCCAGGATGCCATGTAAGCTGAGGACAAAGACCACCACTATCTCAACATGGCCTTCCTCATAGCACTAGATTGGAGATATTAGTACTAGTCCTGTATGCATCGTACTTAACCATCCATTACCAGTATCTGATTCCTGGTTCATTTGCTACTAAAACACATATGTCATTTATCATACAAACCAACCTCAGATTTTTCTCAACAAAGTTTTACCATATCATCCTTTATATCTATTATATATGGACATACAACATCGCACTGATTTAATGAGTATCAGTTACACTCTGATTTGTTGGAGTGAAGTGGATATTGTAGTACTTACACCAATTGACCACTTTCCATAATACCATCTGGGTTCTATTGATTTTTGGTAGTGTGTAGGTACCAGCATGGGTCTACAGACCTAACCCAGTGACCAAGTCCCAACAACAGAACCATTGGACTTGGAAGACTGCCAGGATAGCTGGTCAGTGCCTCCCAGGTATAAACAAGCTTTGTTAGAATCACTTAGCCTTACACTTAGCCTTACACTAAGTCCAATCACCCAAATGGTCTGGGATTGTGAGAGGCACAATACAACCCTCTGTCTCATTTAGAGGCACAATAAGAATCTCTCTCTCTCTTAATCTCTCCTCCCTCTCCCTCTTTTCTCTCCTAACCTACACTTAGAAATGATCCTTAACTGCCCCTTAAAAGTTCCATGATACTTATATGGAGAAAAAAATAATTTATTCAGAGCTTTGGACCATCCACAAAATAAACACAAATTTGTAACAAAGGGCCATTGCTCAACATGTTGCATAACCATTTTCTCTAAGCAATACCTTCTTACAAGTTGAATGGTTCCCCATGGGCTTATGGATCATTTACCTCTGGAGACTGCCATAACACCTAACGAATGGGCTTACATGGGTGCTTTAAACAGATGGAAGGGGGATAAATTTCAAGAACACAAGATGATAACTCTCTTGGTGAAGATGAGCTTACTGAGATCTCTTACATATAATGAGTAGACTAAGGTTTATACAAAGCCTACAAAAGAATAACCACCTGCTGTCAATAAAGCTTAACAATAGTGCCATCTGACCACCTCATCTGGTCCATTGTATATAGCAGCTTTGTGTCTAGCATGTAAGAGTAACTAATCATTGCCCTGAAGTACATCAGGATAAGCAACAAAATAAATCTACAATGAAATAATAATTCTAATGTTGAGTTTTCATAAAGCTGTGAACTGTACTGTAGCTGCCTGACTGCAAACTGTGGGACTATATATTTACATCATTTTCATGTACATCACTGCAGCTGGTCACATGACAAATTGAAATAGTCACGTGAACTCATCAATCAACCACATCAACTAACCATATCAACTGACAAATGGAAGGCAACACATCTAACAAACTTAGGAAGTATATTACATGCTACATAGCTGTCCACCTATATGAATCAATGATCACCTCACAACAGATAATGATCGTTGATCAATCACAGCAGTAGCACTGAGCACAATATCTTAACATAAGCTAAATATTATTGATAAAATTTACATTTTTCAACACATGGCACACCAAACAAACATACGACGCTCTCGCATCAGCAACAAGAGCCGCTCACTGCCACACCTCGCCGTCCCCAGCATTCCCATCATCGCAATCAACCGCACGCGACGCAACAACCCCTCCCAGAAAATACAAACAAATTAATCGTTCCCATTCGACCAGCAGTCGAAAACACAGCACGTAGATACCTAGAACGACGAGCAATTCATATAAGCATCATCCGCCCGACTAAACGTGCTTATGAATGCGATTGGCAACGGAACACTGCAATTCTAGTCAGCTTCAGTATCATCGCCAATGTGTCTGTGTATATCACAGCAACAAGCACTCACGTCCCCAACACCTCCTTGAATTCGTATTTTTTTCTGATATCACCATCCTTTTCAACAGCAGGAGTCCGCTCGGCGGGTCCGTCTTTCTTCGTACTCCAAAACGGCATCTTCGGAGAAAAATCCGACAATGACAGTATCAAGTACACGATTAGCTACCCCGTACGTCTGTAGTTGGCATTCTCGCTCGCGGCCATTAATGTTGATTTCCTCTGCGTGACGTCAGCCGCTGGAGGGCGCTGTCGCAGACAATTAGCATAAGGCAATCCAGACACCGGCGCGGGTTTTATGACTTTTATGGTTTCACTGATCGCTTAGTCAGCTATGTTTTACATCTCACACAGGTAGTCTCTGATAAACTTTTAAATTAGCTTACAATATACCAAACACTCGTTCATGCATATAATCGCTAAAAAATACATACATACATACATACATACATACATACATACATACATACATACATACATACATACATACATACATACGTACATACGTACATACGTACATACATACATACATACATACGTGCGTGCGTGCGTGCGTGCGTGCGTGCGTACGTACGTACGTACGTACGTACGTACGTACATACATACATACATACATACATACATACATACATACATACATACATACACACACACACACACACACACACACACACACACACACACACACACACACACACACACACACACATACATACATACATACATACATACATACATACATACATACATACATACATACATACATACATACATACATACATACATACATACATACACACATACACACATAACACCTGCGTCTTGTTATGTTAGCAAAACTATATCATTCGACTAGAGGAAGTCTTCGATTATATGATTCAGATTATAAATATAACAGATTTAACAGAATAACACAAGTGTGCGCAATGAGGTCAGTAGTTAACATGGATTTTAGGGCTGCAAAGTTATGTCGTCATAATCCCATCCGACCCCACGTTGCAACAGAAAAAAATATGCGACAACAGGGGCTCCCTGTGGCATTGCTAAACATAATTCTTTTGACACCTTACATTTGCCATCGATAATGTATAGCCCCAGTGATTACTTAAATAACCATCGAAGTTTGGTGATATTTATCGTATAATCGGTCTCAGAGATATTGCCTTCCAAACATGACTAGAATGCTACTGAGAAAAGGTGATCAATGAAGTCAATGAAGACCATTATCATCAATGTCATTGCCTCCAGTCGTTTCATCAACGAGGATACTAGAGAGGCTTGCAGGACGTAGATATCAAGACTTTGACCCAACCCCCAATACCCCCATCCCTAACAACCGTCACAACCCACTCCTCTTACCCCACCTGTTGTTGTTGGTTGGTTGGTTAATCTTTCACTAAATTGTCCTGAAAAAGCTCATGGAACAATACTCCGCTACTAATCAATAGTCGACACAATTCTGTACACGCAATGGTATGAGTATATGATAACTGGACCATATGGTTTAAGCATATAGTTTACAGTAGAATTTAATCAAAAGGGTGCCTCATCTGTGAAATCAGAGGAGCATCAATAAAAAAAACCCTCATATTATAAAGGATTTTATGTGATACGACAGCTAGCGAAAGAAGGTAATAACATTTGCTATGAGACGTTGGCCAGCAAGAAATGGGAGATTACCGAAGTATGCCAATCTCAAAAGACGACACCAAATGAAACAAGTATTCCCTTTATCAAGCGGATTTCATATCAGTTGTCGCATTTGATGTGTATTTGCGGCTATATATTTTATAAGGATTTGGAGTGCTGGACAGAAGCGAACTCGATGAGGGGAACAGATGCTTCAGGGGAAAACCCATGTGAATATCCAAAACTCTAGATTACATTACTATAAACATCATAATGGGAAGCGTACCATGAAGCAAGTGGCGGTATGCCTCGGCCAAGAGCTTTATCGATTAGGTAATCAAATCGGACCTTTCAACAACCAACAACCAACAACCAACACCACCATAAGCCAACTGAAAGGATTAATATAATCTATAAATAAACGCTCATCATATCTCATCCTAAGATTGGTCGGGCAGCTGACGGTACTAAAGATGTGTTGTATATTTCAGATATGGTTTATTTGATAGGCAGCGGTGATGACAAATTAAATAAAGCCCAAATATATTGCATGATATATTACTGACGATATTCATAAATACCACAAAGACACAGACAGATGAAATTCGGATGGAATAGCACCCCTCCTTCTGTCCCGTTCTATCATCATTTTACTCCCTCCCCACACTCTTTAATTCCTCCCTTTCTTTCTCATTTGAAATTCGATTTTACTTCGCTATAAAAATGTTTTAGATATGCCATTTGAATAATTTAACTTAAAAGAAAATAAATATCATTACAAATTAAGAACAAAATGTGACATGTTTTTATCACACTGGGTTGAAAACGACACGAAAGAAATTGATTCTTACCTTCCATTCACATCAAAGAGGCAGGTGTATAGGCCATTCAACAAGCGGATATTGATTATCCAACTTATCAGTTTTGCATGTTTGGAAGGCAACAAGAATGGAAACATTTACAACAGAGAATTGTTTTAAACTTATTTGTGTGTGAGTGCAATACTAACAAAATTAAGATTTCTTCTTTTTGCTTCAGTTGAATGCCATCCACGGATAGGCCATCAAAGAGCTTAAAGCTGCGCTGAGAGGGCTCACTCGCACCTCCGCCCGACAAAATATGTGAACACGCCACCTGTGAGTAGCTTGTCATAGCTTGTGAGTAGCTTTGTCATAGTGTCTCTAAAAATCACATGGAATTATTTAGGGCGTGGTCGCCTAGACGGCGAGCATCCAAACGTTAGATCAACAATTCCATGTGCTTTTATGGATTTCTTGATAGCGTCACCTGACGACGGTCCTGTGTTTCATTCTTTTGCATACTCACCTCTCAGCTAGTATGAGTGAGCCATCCAAGCTAAGTTATAGGCTCTTTGGAACAATAATACAAGCTTGATTGATTAGACTATCCAAAAGAAAAATGTCACACAATCACAAACTGTGATTTAACCACATGCAATACAAAATGCCATGGTCAGTACATATCACGTATTGAAAAGCCGAATCAAGAAAATGACTTAGTTTTACAACGCAAATGATGAGGATTCAAATAGGTTATGTTACATCGGGGTTAAATTTAATCTTTCAAAGCTAACTGTACATAAGAACGTTATGACAAAATCCAACACCCGAAAGGTGCGCTCTCCCGCAATGACTGGAATGGACCGAAGGCAATGCCTTGCGGGAGAAAATGCCCAACAGACAAAAAGACTCCTTCGTAAATATCGCCAGCGCACGCGCGAGGTTATCCGCGCGATGCATTGTTGAATAGAATATAACACGGGATGGGTTATGCGCTCTTAGTTCTGGGAGAGATTGATCCCGTGCACCATTGATGAGAATTCGGTCATCGATTTTTGCACGAGACGCACTGCTCTATTCGATTTCGTTATTAGATTGCACTGCACCGCATTGGCTCGATATATTTTCGAAGAAGGCTATGAGTGAAGGTATTTGCTCTGACAGAAAGTGTACTGCAGATTTAAAGGGTCATTGTCATAAGGTGTTCGATTGTGATGAACCATAAAAAAAATAATGTCTGTATTCTTGCTGAATACCACAGAGAACATCCAAAACTACTACGCATTGCAAGCATTTCTGCAGGAACCCCCGGGTGTACTTGTGATCACCAAAATGGCCCTGGGCGAAATGGACTCTACGTCACTGTTATATATATAAGACACGAAATCGTGTACGCAGTTGGTTAGTAAACCCGACAGTAACTATGTCTGAACCGCGGACAACTATCCCCGAGGATAACTGACGTTCAATAAATAATGACACGAATAAAACTACGAAAACAAAACATCCAGTGTATCTTTGGTTCTTTTGATTGGACAAACAATACAAAATCAAACTCCCCCTTACCCTTTTATACATTGCATGTAACAAGCGAATGATGGAAGATTTGAAATGCGGAAGATATCCACGATGAGCAACAGGAATGATGACATTGTTTGTGCGATGGATATAAGCCATTCATCCCTTTCATGTGTTGCTGAGGTTACTGCAATTAAAGATGCAAGTTCCGGCGATTAGGTGCAATTTTTATTTTGCCTCTATTTTTTGGTGTAGTTGCATAGAATTACTCGTTAACAATAGTATCACGCAATTGGGAACATGAAATCATCAATAATTAATCGCTACATGCGCATTGAAACATCCTTCGCACTTTGTATTCAACTGAATGCCGACCTGGACCAGGAACTACGCATGCGCAATGTCACCCTTTTTCTTGTATTATCGCGCAAACTATGTCCATTTCCAGCTTCGGATGCATTGTAGCATCTATTATGTGCCATATTTGGGTTGAAATTCACGTCCCGTCAAAAAAAACAAAATCGAACTTCGCAAAGGCTTTAAACAAAGCTGGGGTTACCCATTTGAGTCGAGTTTTTGGACATCATTACTAGATTTTTTTTATTAAATGCACCTTTAAACATGTCGACAGATCAATAATCTATTGCTCTGGGATAATCATCGGCCGGTATTGAACATCCATCACTTAGGTGTTCATCCAGAATTAGTAATCCACTCTTACTGGGGGGCATAAAACAATAACCAGTCAGTGCCAACAACGGGGTTGGGAACACGTCTGCCGAGATGCATATCATCTGGGCACAAGTCGTATTAAATAGGAGAGACATTTTAATAGGAAGTATCGAAACTATCATTAATCTCAACAAATGATTAACGAGCTTTTTTACCTACTATACATTTGCGATCCGAAAATATGGCATTGTCTGGGTTATATCGGAATGTGAAGTGTAAGAGTGGCATAATCCCTTCCGGCTCAACGTCGCGCCCGCAAGTAGGTGTGAAATCAGCCAGACTGGTCTCAGCGACAGGGGGTCCCTACAGCGTTTGCTATGCAAGATAAGGACCTTTGACGCCGTGCATTTTGTCCTTCAAATTGTTTCTAGCTGATAAATCATCCATATGTTTATTAATCAAAGCCCCAGTGATTCTCTAAATAATCATGTAAGTTTGAAATTTATACTATAAGTGGTCACCGAGATATTGCATCCCAGACATGACTAGAATGTTACAGCTAAAAGGTTGATGGATCCAGTTTGGACCGTTATCGGCGATGTGACGTCATGCTGGCTCTAACAACAGGGGGTTTGGAGTATGGGGGGGATAGTATTGCTATACAAGATGATGACTTAGTTCTGGCGGATGAATCGTCCATAAGTTATAGCCCCAGTGATTCTCTAAATAACCATGTAAGTTTGATATTTATCCTTTTAGTGGTCGCCGAGATGTTGCATCCCAGACATGAGTAGAATGTTACAGCGAAAAGGTTAGAGGAGCCAGTTTAGACCGTTATCAGCGCTGTGACGTCGTACTTTGTAACCCTATAAATAATGACCAGCTTCTGCGCCTGGCACCTACTTGTACTGGGGGAGCCGCTTTATTTGCTAAGGAATCTAATTAGGTGAGTTAGGTTTTTAAATGCATGTTGTATCATTGTTTGTCAGTAAAGGAGTATGTTAAACGACATTTTTTTCCGAAATGTAATAGTCAATAGACCAATGGTCAGGATAAGATTTCTCCTGAAAAAACAGTTATTGCTTGGTTATGTCTGTGATGTTGCCCCTAAAATTGCAGTAGGAAATGTACGAACTTGCGGTTACCCAGTATTTGCAGATGTAACACTGTAATTGACCCAACGAGCTGTTGTGTACTTACCTGTTTACAGTAGATTCGTGGTCGTTGGGATAGTTCGGTGCTATAGGGGTCGGTAGTCTATATGTATTAAACTAAGGGAGTTAAGATGAATATTTAAATATCTGGTAACCTGATATGTGTCGAGACCTAGGCTACAGTCAATGGCAATGAAATGATACATTGGTGCAGGGCAAATCACTATCGAGCGGTACACACGTAATTAGATTTGAATTACACTGCTTACTGTTGCTCCTGTTGGCATTTTTGAAGACTAACACAGGAGGACGTGTATTGACTATTTGTGTAAGTAATACATCCGAATCCATTGATCCGAACGCGGCTTTTTGAATTGTGATTTTGATGCACGTGTATGTGTTTCCGTGTTTCGGCTTTAACAATTTAATCGATATTACATACTATGTTGTCTAATCTGCTAATGACGTTGTACAATATCGTGTCGCTTCCAATCAAGAGTGACTCTTGACCTCGCGACAATCGGAGATCATTTATGGAGGTGACATACGGTTATATGAAATTTGTATGTAATATTTTAATTCCAGAAATTTAGAGTTCTCTCATGCCCCTATTTGTCACCAGTGTTGATTTCAAGTTGAAAGACGCCTATCAGCATGAAGGAACACGTACCCAAGAGTAAGGTCAGTCCTATATGGTAAGGTACATCCCCCTGGTGTTTTCCGTGTGACAATGAGAGGCCTAAGCAAGTGTAGGGTTATATTCGGTTTTCACTAATAAGGATGTCAGTAGCCCTTTTAAAGTTCGTGTTGTCACCCAGCCGCGAACGACGGTAATATAAAATAAAACGTCGTGCACGGCTAGTTGTCACCCAGTATGGAAGGCATGTAACTGAATCAACATTACCTGGTTGAGGGAAACGGGTTATGATTTTCAAGCTGGTTCTTGGGATAGGGTCAAAGTTCCTCCAAGAACCCCTCTGGAGATATCTATACAAAATATTAGTTTAGGGCGGGAGGCAGACACATTTTGACTCAATTGGCCTCACCAGCAGATTAATTATGAATGTTCCTCTAGTGATTGAGTCCATTTCAATAAAAATAATCACATTCATAGACAAGCTGTTAGGGGCAATATTGCATAATACCACCTTAAATAGTAGAAGTTACATTGAACTCTAAATTACTCTAAATTTACTGCAGGTAGAATTGCATGTGCACCTGGATGGAGCTGTCAGACCTTCAACCGTTTTTGATGTGGCAAGGTAAATACTGACAACGTAAAAACATCAATAATCAATGACGAATCACGACTTCTATTGGAATGACCTAACATTTGTATGATTGACAGGAGGCGGGGCATGAAGCTGCCAGCAGATAGTGTTGAGGAATTAACGAAGGTGTTGACCATGTCTCTGAGTCAGCCTCACGATCTCAAGCACTTCCTTTCATTATTCGCCATCTTCATGCCAGTATTAGCGTGAGTATGACTTGTTAGAACAAATGAGGCCACTGAACGTTTTTATGTTGGTGTTATAATTGAAGTCGTTCTGCAGCTTAATCAAAATTTAAGTTATTAAGAGGAGTTCAAATGTGCTAAAATATGATTGAGTTCAATAATACTGATTGGATGAAATATCCCACCCCCCCATGTATCTTTTATTTTTTATTAATGTTGTATATTCATATGATATGTTATGAATCACACTTGGTTCATATGATGATAACACCTGACATTATGGTGAGAGTGCTCAATGGTGTGTAATAGAGGTGACGAAGAAGCCTTAAAGAGGGTAGCTTATGAGTATTGTGAGGACCGGGCTAAAGATGGGGTGATATACTCGGAGGTAAGGTATTGCCCCCACCTGTTTGCTAACACTGAAGACTGCACAGAGTTCACATCACCTGGCAAGCTGAATCCTCAAAGGGTTGTCACACTTATCAATGAGGCACTGAAAGAGGGTTGTAGGGTTTTTGGAACTCAGGTGAGGAGCATCCTCTGCTGTATGCGGCATCGACCAGGTAAGTGGATAATCTACAATGGACAAGGGAAGGCATTATAAGCATTTGACAATGTTTTAGTCCATTAGTAAATTCCATGTAGGGCATTTCAAGTATCTGATATTGTCTGTTGTATATCATTTATTCATTCTCAGAATGGTCAGAGGAGATCCTTAAGCTGTGTGTCGAGTTCCGTGATGCTGGTGTAGTTGGAATTGACATAGCCGGAGCAGAATCTATTACTGAAAGTGATGGCCCAACTGATCCAGAACATATCCGTGTCTTCAAGGTCAGTGTCCCTGCCATGGGATAGCAACCTCTTCAAAACAATAATTCACTGTTTTAGAGCCATGGGCTGATTAAATCGACCTCGTGAAATCTATGAGTAAAGAGAACAGAAAGAGTTAATATGACTGCCATTCTGAGGATGAGTTAATGGCAGCCTGTTTGTTTTTCTATGTTGATGTTTAAGGAAGCTGCCCGACTGGGAATTCACCGTACCGTTCATGCAGGGGAGAATGGACCTCCTGCAAACATTGTCGAGGTGAGGCATCCACTCACATTTCTGTTATAAGTTCTCAATCTCATTATCTGTCTCTGCATTCAATTTACAAATGTGTTCCATCTTGATTATTGAATATGCAACTTACACTTTACATTTATGTAACTCTTGTTATTTCTAATTTTCACCTTTGACCTTGGTGTCAAGGCCATACAAGATATGATGTGTCAGCGCATCGGGCATGGTTACCACGCAGTGGATGATGAGGATTTATACCAGAGTTTACTAGAAAATGATATGCACTTTGAGGTTTGTCCCTACTCCAGTATTGTGACAGGCTCTGTGAACAGCGATCTGACTCTGCATCCCCTAAAACGGTGAGAAACAACAACAATTACCTACATGATTCATTTAAAACCATGTCATTTACTTCAAATTAAATAAGGTACAAAGGTGGTATTCACTTGGCAATTAAAAGACACTGTATGTGCCATGCAGATTTGCAGAGGACAATGCAAACTTTTCCCTCAGCACAGACGACCCTACAATCACTAGTTCCTCACTCACTGATGAATATGTTCTTGTCACCAAAAAAATGGGTCTGACTCGCAAACACATTCAACAAGCTGTAAGTGTTTTATTTTAAATAAAATGCTCAGCAGTCTTCAATAAATAAAAGTTGTCTTCTCCAATAACCAGAAAGTGATAATCATTTCATGGTTATTAAGTATCAGACATGAAACATTATTTAATATCAGAATTTAATATGTCAATAATCTTTTAATCTGTAACTGTTGTTGCCTGCAGAACCTGAATGCAGCTAGGTCTGCATTTCTTCCTAATGATGAAAAGAACAAGCTTGTCAATATTCTGAAAAAGGAATATGATATTGACAGTTAATTTTTACATTTATTTCTCATGGATTGGTGTATCTACTCAATTTGGCTTTCTCATATTGTGGATTATCTAGATGCTAATTGTGTTCAATTGAAGGTATTGCATGAAATAGGTGAATTTGTTCAAGCAACTGTGTTACCTTTTGCATAATACTGCAGAAGATGTTGATAAGTGTTTTCTGAGCTAGCTATCATCAGAGATGTTGTCAATGTGATATGATTTTGCAGCTCTCATTAGCATAAGATACAATGATGTTTTACCTCTTCCTTGATGGGCTAATTTAGTCTATTATTGTCTTTTCTCTGGGAATTTTACAACTTTTTCGTTGTTTACTGCTGTGTGAATACATTATTTTGATAACATCTACCAACTGTAATATCACATGGGTTATTTCATGGATTTTTGAAAAACCTTTGTCATCAAAAATCGATTCACGTTTTGCATTTTGTCGGTTATGCCTCGATTACTGTCCACCACAAATTATTTTTTGCTATTCATAAATTATGCCATTGGGGGGATGGGTATAAATTATGCCCTTTTGGAAAGTATAAAGTATGCCCTTTTGGGGGGAATGAATTATGCCCTTTTGGGTGTATAAATTATGCCGTTTAGGGGGGTATAAATTATTCTGTTTTGGGGGGTTATAAATTAAGCTGTTTTTTTTTTTGGGGGGGGGGGGGGTTATTGTGGGATTGGTTGGTGCAGTTGAAAAAGGGAGTGGATGAAAAACCCAGAAGTATATTGATTAGTTCTTGGACGTTCTACAATATGTCCATAATATCACACAGAAATTATCAGACCGGCTTATTTACCAATTACTTGAGACAGATCTAACACACACATAAACAAAGCTACATTTTCTGACTTAGAAAAATACTTTATTGGAAAGAACAATAATTGTATATCATATAAACGTTTGTAACATGAGAAATATAGCAAACGCAAGGCACATCATGTGGAGGACAAGACAGGCAATTACGTCTCAACAAGAGAGAAAACCGACCCAAAAATAGTGTGACTATACAAATACAATTCAGTGACTTGATAAAATAATATGTACCGTAGTGAGAAATGTGAACCTTGGAATAATGCCAACATTCCCACCTCATGGAAAAGGCATCCAAAACTGAAGTTACACATGCATTACCAAGTATAACTCGGATGGAACTTGAAAGGTTCACGCTTCAGAGTCCATGCTAGCCGAGGGAAAGTTGGACTGAGAGGCAAATGACTTGTCTTGTGCCCTGTTTAACTGTGATAGTAGCACGGTACTCGCCACCCTCAGCCCAGCTGGGTATTCCCTTAGGGTTCAGGTAGAACTCTGCATCATTTACCTTATAGTTCCCCTGCAGTAACATACATATTTATATTGAAGAAACAATATTGCTGTGAGTAAAATACCTCCAAAAGGAAAATGGCCCTCCTTCATTATAATCCAGTGATATCTGGCAGCAGTGTCTGCACTTGGTTGGAAAAATTCAGAAATGGCCAGGGTAGTTTTAATGTATCAATCATTTAAGTGAACTGGTTACAATTTAGGGATATAAGGGTTGACAACCGAGGCTGCATTAATTTAAGCATATACGAAATAAATCACCTTATCAAAATAGGGCACAGCTCACAACAATTTAGTCAAACACCACACAAGATCTGAGTGTACATTGTACATAATAGTTGGCATTCTGAACACTACAATCCTAATCAGAGTCAGAATTTATCAATATTGTGAGCTCTCAGTACAAACAATGATAAAATATGGCAAACAACATGATAGCTCGATCAGATAATGACACCACAAACTTGCGTATCCTGACAGAATGGGGGGGGGGGGCTCGAGGTGGGGCTCGAGTAGGTCGAAGAAGCCTTTTTTCATTTTAAAACCTGTTATTTGGGCTCCAACCTTCTTTGAGAGCCTTGGAAGAGCAGGAGGCGCAGTTGAAGGCCCTAGAGCGGCAAGAGGTGGTCCCGAAAGTGTGTAATGAGATACTGCCTCCACAAGACGCTCCTTGGACACACGCATACGAAATTGCCAAAGATGAGTTTGACCTAGATGACGTGTCGATGCTTTGGACAACCTGGAGCATCAATGCGGGCTCCGATGCCGGGCTCACCACAGAACGCGCAAAAGAAATCCTCGAGAAGTTTTCCCCAGGCAAACATATACTATGAATCAAGTTTCTGCAGGAAGACTAGGGGGCGAGGGGGCAGCTCAGAGATAAATATCTGCTGACAAAAAACACACGCCCAGGGGTCTTGGTAGGAATCAATCAGAAATACTATAGGCATGCATATCCGGTGACGGCAGTCATCTACGGCACATATGCTGTCCGTGAGGCAGATGTCCAAAAGCTCCAATGTCAACTGCGTGGCCAAGCGAGTCCTGGAGCATTTCATGCGGCAGCAGATTGGCAACGGATTGACTTGAGGACGGCACTCTCTATCCACCTCGTGCTCTACAAAAGCATATACAGACTGTGTGCACATCTCTTGGGGCCTCTGATCTCTCCGGTCGGGCTGTAGGTGCTAACCATGCAGCCAGCATACATGCACGTGAGAAAAACCAATGGCGACCTACACCTTCTGGATATCTGCCTGTGTTGAGTATAGTAACGGCGGGGTGTGGAACAGCAAGGATTACGAAACAGAGGATGTGACCGACATCGACATGAAACACTGCTATCCAGCGTCCATCCAAGGACTGGGTGATTGCACTCCCTGGTTTACCCGCTTCAGTCACCCACGCCACCGGTTCCGATGAATGGCCATCAACGGACCACTGCCTGGGCACGACGCCACAGGATTTGCAGAAGTGGTTGCATGGGAGTTTGCCGCAGGAGTACATCCAGTGATCGTGCACTGGGTAGGTGGTCATTTCAGAGCAAAGAAATGGGTGCCACTGGCGCTACTTGCCTTCCTAGTGGAACGCCGGGTCCTCGTCTCACTCCACCTGCGAGAGGCCATCATATCCTTTGAAAAGCAAGCAGAGACGTGTGGATGCCTTCCGACAGAAATTTGGGCCCTAACCTGATCGGGAAGCTCACACAGGGACAAAGCGTACAGTGCAAAAACATTACCCGACGCCTGGTCACTTGCGAGGCCAAGAAAGACTTCCTAGTGCGTGATATGTCCGCCAACGGAACTCTTGTTGGTTCCGATCGCTGTCCAATTGGCTGGGTGCTGACAAACTACAACGGCAACCAGGCTCAATATACTCATCTCCGAGCCAGCATGCTAGGCTATGTGTACATCAACCTGATAATGATATCCATGCTACAATGCTTCCAACCGGACTAGGTGGTGTGAGTGGCCACCGACTCCATCTACATCTACAAAGAAAGCCTGGCAAAGATCAGCCGCGGGGTGCCCAGCTATGCCAGCAACGCCACCGGGGCCCTACCTGGTCAGTGGCAGGACAAAGGCGATATACCCAAAGAGGCAGCCAAATGTGCTTTCTATTCTCCTAGTACAGAAATGCAGGCGAAAGCGAAGCTTCCACCACCAGTGCTGTCCCCTTTCATCTACGATCCCCTGTCCACAAAGGAGCTCTCCTACCTGGCGGGTGGTGGTGGCAGTGGAAAGACCACAAGAGCAATAGATCTATTCAAAGACGTCCAGCCACTGGTGCTCACACCTACTCATCGCCTAGCCAAGGGTATGAGAGAGCGGGGGGGTGGCAGATGCACAAACACATCTGGTGGTGTGGCGATAAAGACTGGTCACCAGAAGTGATGGGGAAGAAGTGGATTCCCCAGGTTTTGATCTGGGATGAGATCAGCACTGTGCCTACAGCCCGGCTTGAAATCTTCCTTGGGTGGCTGCAAGAGAAAGGCGCGCAGGTCGTATGCTGTGGGGACCCAGGACAGCCTTCTCCCATCTCTGGTGAGCCCCCACACCAATGGCTGAGAGACCATGCCGACTACTACGAAGTGGTGGGGACAGACTATAGGGCCAAGGATCCGGCACTACAAAAACTAAAGCAATCCATACGGTTGAAATCCAAATTGCAGACATCCTCTTGGAACGGCTATTCGGTTCTATTCCCCAACATACCAATGCAGAACACCTCTCTGAAGAAGCAGTGCAAAACCTATGTGCAGACAAGGGAAGAATCTCCTTTGCTGCCGCGAAAAAGAAGTATGGCATCGGGTCCACTAGGCTATCGAAAATATGGGCAACAGAGGTACCAGCTAGCTCTATGGAGGACTCTGAGGGTAGCAATCCAAATGGCCTCTCAACCAAGGTTACTAGTAGCAAACCCAATGGGGTACTGACCCTCCCACCAAAGTCTACTACAATGGATTTCGAAAGTAGCCACCCAACTACCATTCCCACCACAATATGGACCACCCTCTCTATACAATTTCTACTATACAATGCGAAATAAAGAGAAAAAAGTGAACGATATAGAAAAAAAGGTAGATGATATTGCAGAATCCTTAGAGGAGGAAATAGACAATAATTTGTCAGGTTCTGGAAGACGATATAGAAGAGGTTGGAGCCAGTGTGGGAACTATTGCGGACCTAGCGACGTTTTCGACAAGATTGTAAATGGCGGGATATGTAGGAGGTGCCGCATTTCTTGCATGGAAGGTCTGGAAAATCACAAAAAAAGCCACACGGAAGCTGCATCAAATTTCCTACCAGAGCCAGCCCTCACGCCTACCCAAATTTGGGACCTTTTCTACATGGAATAGTGCAAGCTTGAAGCTGTTTCAGCACCTGTGGAAAGATTTTTCTACATCATTTTTCTGTCCGGCGTACCACATCGCGTTCCCGCTAAGAACCACAAGATGTGCAAATCTGCAAACTCGAGATGGTTGCGCATCCACAGTGAATACAGGAGGCCGGTGGGTTTACCTTGTACTTGCTTGCTTGCCACCAGTGCTGCTTGCAGTAATCAAATTTGCAAGCCTTTCCACATAGCTCATGTGACCCCAATCGAGGCCATGCACAAGTGTTTCTAGCGCGACGGGTTAGGTTTCTGTAATCCATATGCCATTGTGTATACCACATCATTAGTCTAAATGCTTGTCAAATATGGTCACAGAGGAGCAGACTTTGACCCGTTGCGGCCTGCTGCGTTGGCTGTCTGCATGTGGAGGTTCCCGTGGTATAGAGGCTAGCTGCTGTTACAAAACGACCTTTGTACGAGGCTGGGGCCAAGGCTCGCCCCATGTAGGCCACAAATGTATGACCAAAAGTACGCTCTCAAAGAAGGTTGGAGCCCAAATAACAGGTTTTAAAATGAAAAAATGCTTCTTCGACCACTTGAGCCCCCCCCCCACAAAAAACTAGTTACCCTTGTGCTGCTCATCCAAATTTCCACTATTGATCATCATGAATAAACTTACAGCTTTAACTGGGCACTGACAGGGAATGCCATATTTTGTGAAGGCAGGTGGGCATCCCATGGTGGAAATGATCTGACAGATGTCATCGTAGGAGCATGATCCCACGTTCTCAATACATGGCACCTCAATCCAGAACAACACTTTCTTCTCAACCTTTACATCTGCCTGCAGTCAATAATTGATCAAATTGGTAACTCTGACGACAAATACTTAAATATTGAATTATAAGTCAAATCATTGATAACAAAAATGGCAAATAATGAAAATAGTCAGTAAGAAATTACCCCAGATCTCAGTTATACATTGACATTCTTTCACAGTGCTGGTGTATAGATTAAGATAGCAACATACTGACAATGGAGCCGTCAGCGATGAGTGTAATCCACCTGCAAAACTGAGTGTGATATTGCCAGGAAGTTTGATGGGGTCAGGATCAAGGGATAGGCTATCAATCTGTCCAATATCTGTTTCTTGGCCACAGTTCTCCCATGAGAAACCATTTACAGCTGGTTTAATCTGCAAGTTTAAGCACAAGGCAAAGTAATCAAACTGAAGCATGCTTCATTATTAAGCACAATGTTGTCAATTGACGTTAATGGAATAATAATATGGCTGTATTAACTAATCATATAGACTAGTCTACTCTTTAAAGTCTAAGTTAATTCATCAACTGTTACTGGGGTGTGCTTAGTCATTACTTTGTCATTAACAGCGTAACTCAAGCTAGTTAACTAACTGGTTAAGTATTCATTTTTCACAGTCAACAACCCAAAATGTAACTTACCAAATGTTCGCTTCCGGGCATTTGCTGCCATTTGAAGACAGAGTTCATGTCGTCATCATTTCCAAACACTGCTGTTAAAGACAACCCCACAAAAGAGGCTAGAATTGAGCTCATTAACGTGACAGTCCACATTTTGTGGAATGATGAAAGGGGAACGCTTCAACAGTTCAACACAATTCACAATGGTGACAAATATACTCTGCCGCCTCTGACTGATTATCTCAAGACGTGTTGTAACACCAAACTTTTATCGTGGTCACAAGACTGGTCTGCAACATCCGATATAGGCAAAAGAAAACTCCGCCTGTGACAGCACCGCGCTATATTTACAACTGTGGTATCAGATCACCAAAACACCAGGGGCGAGTGCCTTGCCTACATCCGATAGCACCAATCGTAAACAAAAGAGTGATCATAACGTGTGCCGAAACAAACCTTCCACTTATGGCAAGCCGGAGAAATATTTTTCAAATAGATCATATTGATCATGTCAATAGGCCCAAGTAGTATAGAAACTGGGGGTACGAGCACAGCTACCAAAATGGGCTCACATGAGCCAGCGAACCGCTCGCACCTCCCCCCTCCATACCAGGAGCCCTTCCAGCACCCCATGTTCCAGGGTCACTAAAGAGGGCGACAACAATGTCAAAAATCTACACAAGGACCCTGCGGAATAAGCGCTTCTAAACGACTCACGCGCTCCAAAAGGTCCTCATACTTTGATTCCAAATCCCTCACCTCAATCTCAAGGTCCACCTTCTCCTCCCATACATGTTCCACATCTGCCCGCAGCTCGGCCACCACCATATGTTCATCGGTGCTCATTCTATACCTCAGCCCTCATCTGTTCAACAGATCGACGCGTGCTCATAGGCCAGAGAGCCTACACCACCTGGAGCTATCCACCGCTGTGAGTCAAAAGGCGAGAGAGACACCTTGTTAACGTGGAGCCCATATATTTTGTGGCAGTCACTCCTGAGCATGTTCATTCCGTGGCGAAACTGCTTTTGGGCGAACAGCGACTCCACGTACTGAGCGTGCCTTCTTCACCACCACCTTCTTCACACCTTTTGCTTTTTTGATCTCATCCTGGCTCGACATCAAGATCGAGTACATCTTAGGGCGCAGACCAACATACTCCTTGATGGGCACGCCAGCACACTCATCCTTCATCTTCCCCAGAACCTTCTTGTTCACACTGCTGTAGAGGCTATGGGAGGGATGAAAGTTACTAGTGTCAAAGAGATGGGCATCTTCCTTCATGTCAGCATACACGTCAGGCGTGCGTATCTCCATAAGCAGAGAATCAGTATCTGTGTACAACAAGCCAAGGTTCTTGCCTTATCTGGGCTTCATGGTATTATAATAAAAGTCGTACATCAGGTGCTTGGAGAGGTCGAGTATACACATGCCCACATACACCGGGCGGCCAGGTCATTATCAAACACCTGATGAAGCGAGTAGGCGGGACTTGCAATAAGCCTACGCATTCTTTCTTCTTCCATAGAGCGCACAATCTGGACATTGACCTACCTGCGGAGGTTTTCCATGGTCTTGCCGAACACAGAGTTGTTCGTAAGCTTATACAGGTCCCTCTCAAAATCGCTAGTGGCCACTTACGCAGATCCGTATTCATCCCGATGTAAGGCTCCATCCAGGGACTCTGGTCAAAGACAAGTGCACGATGGATCTTGGTAAGTCTCATCCCCAAAGACAGATACAGCTTGAGGTTCCTGTAGTGCACCACATACTTCTCCTTATTCCGCAGGTTTGGCACCAACTTTTCAACCTCGCCCAAGGTGCCACCCAACTCGCCCAGGAGGTTATTCTGATAGTTCGACAACCAGTCGTTCTCTACAAGAAGCCGCTCCGGAGCCAGTTGTGCTCGTCATGAAGTGCAGTAGGATACTCCAAGTCAACCTCAAGTATGTATCCAGTCTTAGCTTCATCTGGGTGGTCCTGTATCTGTAGATCCTCCGGCTGAGCCACCCACTCAATACGCGCAGTTGGCAAAGGCTGACGCATAGCCCACCCATACTAATTGTTAGCATCAAGGTACAGGATGTAGCTCGTTGGTTTATCCTGGTCAAAGTCATCCACGAGCGGGTTATTGGCCTTAGCGTGGCGGCGCAACACCATGCTTATACCACCGCGTAGACCTTTCTCAATGAACAGGTGCTTGTCATAGTCGGTGAGTAGCTCAAGTTCCACGCCTGTGCTCTTAAGCAAAGCATCCCACGACAAACCGGGGCTGGTATAGTAGTGGGCTGGATCTAACCCGTACTGCTTAAGACATGTATTGCGGAATACCTCAAACACATCAGCCAGGAGCAGTACATCTGTCCGCAGGTACAGGTCGTGGTAGTCACCCATGTTCTTACACCCAAACACGCTCCAGACTTTCTGTGCATGGGCATAGTCTACAGCAGATATACCCTCCTCAGAGAGCTTGCTGTAGAACTCCTGGATTGGCGGCAGAGGGGAATCAAACTTATCCCAGCTGTCCATGAACTCATAGGGGAAGACTCCCTTATGCAACAGCATCGGCCGCTTCATCTGGTCATATTCCACCGTCACAGCAAAGGCATCTTAGTTGTTAGCAGACACCAGCTTATCAAGAGAGGCCAGGAGGAACTGCGCGCTGTCAATGAAGCGCAACTGTCCAAGCGACAGGGAAATATATTTCTCCATATTGTTGGGGATACAGTTGATGTTCCCCTCCACTTTGCTTATACCCTGCATCAAGGGATGGGAGTCACCCGGGGGGGGGGCACTTGGCCTTATTCTGGATAGGGGTGTGCCGCGGGACCTCAAAAACCCGTACCCGTCGTACAAGGTCAAAATGGCCAAAAAGCATACCCCGTCATACAAGGTATTATGCGAATGTATAACCCGTCGTACACATTGAACCTGAAAGACATACCCCGTGGTACAAGTATGAGGTTCAAAAACCCGTCGTACAAGTCGAAAGACCCAAAAAACATATCCCGTCGCGCGGCACATATATACTACCTCTATACACTTAAGTGCCCCCCCCCCCCCGGGGGGAGTCATAGCCCCGCAGGTTATGGAACACCACCACATGGGGATGGGTGATTTTTGTCTTATTGGGACTCAGCCGAGTGGGGACTTTCAGAGGTTACAACACGAGTCCTATAGGGTGGCCCTCTGTACAATGAAGCCTGAATCTCGCGGTCCGATATGGCAGTGATCGACCCATCTGTGGACATAGGGTCCACAGCCCAGTTTTTCCCACGTTACACACGTGACAGTGGGTTGCAGTTACACCCCTTGGTGTGTGTAACCCTTCTATCCTCTTGAGTCATCCGCATAGGAACAGGCTTGGACAGAGCTGTTTTGATCTTTTGCTCCTCCTGCTGCAGAGCCTGTAAGAACTTCTCCTCAGCATCGCTTCCTCTGTAAACCACAGGGGGTTCGGTCTTACCGTCACAACAAACAACCACATAGCCGTTGCCACAACCTTGGTGTTCCTGCGTTCTCTGTGTGTTGCTCTTACCAGGATTAAGCACAGGACACGGAAGCTTCACTGTGAGCGCCTCAAAGTCAGCATAGATGACGTAGGGTGCAGCAAGCTGTTTCTGCCAGTTCTGGAAGGATAATATGTTCTTCCCTTCCTCAGGCATATCCACTCGCACAGCAGTTTGCCCTATTCCCATGCACTCAGGCTTATGCGCCAGGAGCAGACCCTCTGAGGTATATCCATGCAGATATAGCTCACAGAAAAACTTGCGCTCTTTATGTTTGGTCTTGTCATACAGCTAGCGGTTCAGGTCTTTGATTTGCGTGTAATGAAACTTGCCGTCCTTCTCAATCAGCATGAGGTTTATACGAGTACCAGCGTGCTTACTGATGCGGTGTACAAAAGTGGTTTTCCCATCCCATCCAAAAACGTTCAGGGCTAGGTTAGCATGCTTTTCTTTCCTCTCAACATGCGACACCGGTGTATGATATTCTACACTTGTACCCTCCAGCAGATCCAAAAGCCACTGAATGTTATATTTTGATGGTCGCTGTGGGTTCTTGGCAACCAGGTGCAGAGCGGCTACAATAGCCCTTAGAATGCAGAAGTCGTCCCAGTTCTTTACATTTATGATGGCCTGCTTAGCCGCCAGCGCAGCCGGAAGTCGCAGGTAGGAGCCACCCTTTAACGGTTGGTAGTTGGCAATATCAATCCACAGAGTTGTGACCACCTCAAACCTTGGCTGGTCCACTTCTCCAACCGCTCTTGGATATTAACAGCACTCTGGTCCAGCGCAACGCCCACGTCCTCTGATGAAAGAACCACCTGCTGCTTATTACGCAACACAGGCTCAAAATACTCAGTGCTGTCATCATCGGCGTGCTTTGAGAGTCTTACCTTAAGGGCAAACTGACACTGGATTCCACCTAGCTCTTCCAACTCACCAGTCAAAACTTTATGCATCTTCCGACGCATGCCCTTTAAGAACATCATAAGGTCCGAGCTAAGGGGGTGAGACTCAGGAACGTTCATCACCCATCCACGCAAATAGTTTTTAACAGCCCACTTAGTCTTCTTGAAGGCAAGACGCACTGTGGGGACTGGTGTGCGTGGGGTAGGGACTGGTCTGCGTGGGGCAGCGGTGGGGACAGGTGTGCGTGCCATCCCAGCCCTGAATCTAGCCAACATCTCCTTGTAGGTACGGTCATATTTATTACGCACTTGGAGTGCTTTGAGTGCAACCTTAGAGCGTGGATAAGGAGGATTAAAACTGTGAATTGAAACATAATCGTTTTGAGCTTCACGTGCTCGCTGATTATGAGTCATGTTTACTATACAGTTCCATTAGTCTAAAAGGGAATTTGTTGATACACAAAAGACAACAACTACACAGCAAGCGGACTTTGACCTTGCTGACAGCGCCACAGTATTTCTATTTTTATTCAGTGGGGAATCCCCGTTCAGTGGCTCCGGCTGCAGTCTGTTGTGAAGCAATTTTTTTCTTTTGACGAAGACGACTGTGGTTGACTTTATCCAACCCACAAACCATACACAATCCTACCTTATCATTTTTTATAGCCTTCTGACAACCCGTACAAAGACGATTAACGACACCATGTTTTATCTTATATCTGAGTACAGGGCCTGATACAGGGGTCTTTCTTTCCGAGTAATATCCACGGGCACTTATAGTCAAATACTACCATTGTTATATCTATATCTCTAATGTCTAAATGATAATACCATCTGGTGGTAACTGGGTATCAGACAGCACCACAAGCAGCTCCTCCTTTACAAAGCCACAGAGCGGTCCATCCAACAAATAGTAAAGTACAGGCTCACCAGATTTAGTGACAGAGCTTCCAATCCGGTAAACATTGAGTGACCACACAGGGTCAGTGGCCCGCCGACGCTGGTCTTGCTCTACCTCACCAGGCTGGTAGAGGTAGCGAACGCCAACATCAGAGGGAAGCTTTTGCTCTTTGACCCCCAGCGGGCACCCTGGTACAACTGCAGAGGGCTTTTGTGCAACTCGTTTTGTCTTTATAGCATCTTTAGGTTTTTTTCCAGTCAAGCGGGTGACCTCATTATTTATAGCAGAGACTACAGCCTGCAATCGAGAAACCCACTCAGTCGATCGTTTTCCAGTATCCTTTAACTCTACGGCATACTGGTGTCCAAAGAGTCGCTCAGCCAGTGTTCGGTAAAAGCGTTCCACTATACCCTCGATGGATATTCACACGGCCACGTCTGACTGATACTCCATGTTTTACTAATAGCTGATTCACTGCTCGCATAAACTCCAGTCCTGGGTCCACCTGAAGAAGTTTGGGCCACCCCAGCGGTCCTCGCTTGTATATCCTCTCAAGTGCACCTGTGACCTCTTTAGCCACCTTTGTAGTCAATGGCTCAGCCGCTTTGTAGCGCGAGGCGACATCAACCACTGTTAGGGCATACTTGTAAGTATGGCGCTTTACAACGTCATGAGGAAGAAGATCGGCTTGGTGAACCTCATTAGGGACAGGGACATCAAACTTTGGTCTGGGAATGTGTGTTGGCACTGGCAGGTAGATTTGCCATATAGCTTGCTTTGTTAGCCATCCCCTGGCAACTTCCTCAGAAACCCTCGCTTCTGTTGCAAGCTTCTTGATAGCTGTTATGTCTTTCCAGTAGCCCTTAGGACTATAGTATATCTTCTGCATGCGACGATCCATACAAAGTAAATGCCCGAGTCTCCAAATGACCTACTTGGCAAGCCTGTATGCAACCAGCCCAGTCGCAGCCATACCCAGTTTAATGAACGCCACCTTCCCCCTTTTTATGACCATCTGAGGGCTCGTAGAAGTCTGAAAGCTGCGGCTCAGAGCCCAGCGGGTCAGCGGTTTTATTCGTAATCAGGGAGTACTCACGCATAGCCTCGTCCGCATCACTAAAAGTATGCTCGGCATGTCTCTGGCGGCGCAGTTGCTCATTGATGAAGTCTAAACGTTCAGTTCTCTTCTTGGTCCATGCTGCCTGAGCAGATTGAAGCTGCTCGATTGCCATATCATGACGTTTACGTTCCGCGTCCACTTGGCTGCTTCGTAATTTAGAGAACAAAAAAGTTGCTACCAGAGAATGCAAGGGCGTTAACAAGAGCGCCTCCAACAAGCAGCGCGAGTGTGGCCATTATTTCAGTATATCAACTGGTAAGATTCCTTGTTTAATAAGCATATCCTTTGTGGCCATAGCTAGTGATACATCGGCTACAGCCATAGCCAGGTCGCGTGGGGTGAAATCAAGACGTGGCACCCCACCACCCAGAGCCATCTTAGCAAGCTTAGCATAACCTATTGAAATACCGGAAACAACTGCACCATGGTACAGAGCGTTAACGAGCATTTTTCCATCAGTAATTGGTGTTGTCATCTTATTCCATATAAAAAGGATCCTTTAAAAGAGCGTCCGGAGGCTTTTGTACCACAACCTCTTTAGGGTGTGAGGCTACCATCTGGTGCATGTAGCAATACAATGCGAGTCCAAACACCCCAACAACCAAAGGCGCAGCCCATCTTCCCCACGCCCACCTTTCCGGAGGCTTGCCTATTGATATTGGCTCAACAGCTTCGTCTCTAGCATCTGTAAGCGCGGCCTTAGCTTCTCGGAGCTCTCTCAGAAGCTTATTTTGATTGGCTTTTCAAGCTACAGCACCCTTTCATCCTGCCACAACCCTTTTAGCATTTTCCGTAGTGGTCACTGACATTATCTCCCCTGGTGTTGTCTCTCCTAGATTCGTGTTCGTTTCTTCCATGTTTACTTACTAAATTTATTTGTCCAATTGACAGCTCTTAGTAAGCACATGTTATAGCGTAATTAAGCACCTGTTATAGCGTACTTAAGCTCATGTTATAGCAGAGTTAAACACATACTATAGCGAGGAAGTGTCTTCCTCTCCACTGGCCCCTATTGATTCGGTGCTTATTTTTCCAAATTGACAGTGCTTAACTGTTGTTGAAGCCGCAGTTAATGGAGCTAAAAACATACCATAGCGATGATA
The DNA here is from genome assembly GCA_034190875.2 of Urechis unicinctus. Classification (NCBI taxonomy): domain Eukaryota; kingdom Metazoa; phylum Annelida; class Polychaeta; order Xenopneusta; family Urechidae; genus Urechis; species Urechis unicinctus. Next base: position 59,694,482 of record CM067343.1, on the reverse strand, counting down.
TAGCTCACAAGTGGCAGTGCTTAGCGCGTGTCCAACAAACGGGTCAGTCTCGAGGTCTGTAATAAGGTTTGGCTGGTGTTCTGGTGGGATTGGTAGAAGCATACAAGCAATACCTGAGTATAGCTGTAGCAATGATTGACCTAGAGTGCGCGTCATGCTAGCGCCTAGCCGAGCCTCGTATATCACATACAGCTTTATGATCTCTTCATCAGACATTGATTCAACCTGGTCAGTTGTAAGGCGCTCCAAACCAAGGTACTGACGGGCCTGACCCCTTAGAAGACATATCTACACCAGGGGTGCAACCAGGTTCCGCTCCCCAGACTTTGGGTCTACTAAGCTAGTCGTGTCCTGTTCAAGGAGTTTATCAATAAAAGTATCAGGATCCATGAATATACGTAAACGCCTTCGAGCTTCAAAATACTGCACCGCTACCCAGATGAAGAAACCTAAATTGATTACTGAGGCAGCAGCTGCTATCAAGGCCAATATCACTTCAATCGACGGCATATGCAGTAGGTTGATCAGTCTTCAGCAGCAGTTTTGCATGCTTGGTCTTTGCTAGTGGTTGGCGTACTGTGGCACGTTCCTCCTTTGTTGGAATTAAATCATTTTCACGTAAGGCGTCTTCAAACGAGTCACGGTCCTTGGTGTAAAAGAGCACCATCCAGCGAGTCTGCTCACGTAAGTCCTTCAGCACAGAGTTGTACTTTTGAGTGAGGACCCAGACACTTTGCTGTGCAAGGCAGCCGCTAAAGGCCAGTTCGGATAACATGTCTTTCTTCTTGTTTGTTGCCAAACAGTCATCAATAATGTAGAGGGTAGGCTCGCCCTTGAAGCAGTGGTAGAAAGCCCTCAGGTGGTCATGGAGCCGCTCCCCTGGATCAACAACGTAAACCTCTGAATCATCCCACACCCATGACCGCGTCTGATAGGCCTCGTTGAAAACGTATGGTAGGGCAAAGGATTACAATATGCTCGAAGGCACCGAAGAAGGGCCCTTCAAGTAGGTCGAGGATGAATGCGGTTTTCCCACATCCTGTCTGTCCACAAACAATTGCCGAACAGGGACCATCTGGAAATGTGAACTCAGGTTTCGGTTTCATCAAAACCTTGTTAGTAGACTGCGCTGACGAACCTGCCATCTTTAATGTTAAGCTTTGCATCCATTACAATATACATATAAACGTTCAATGCGCCGGCCGCCTGTGATTTTTTCGTGATCTGAATGGTGATACCCTCAGACGCATTCTCCACGGCCCTGCCACTACCGTGCAGCTGGTCGTCATCACTCATCCTTAAGTCGAGCCACAGAGCATACTTACTGGTTAGGTACTCTCCTAGGGACACGTCTGACAATGCCAAGTCTTTTGCAGCTATTGCTACACTAGGGTCTCGTTTACTCGTTGCTGCAAAGGCCTTCTTAACTTCATCCCCACTGCTGGTAGCCACGCATGCCTTGGGCATAGAGTTGGTTGGGGATGCCCTCAATTGTCACCTCAACTTTTGTAATCTTTGGGTTGTAGAACGACTCTGTCTCCCTGGCGAATGAGGCATTGGCTGGGTCTTCAAAGAGCAGTAGGATGCCCTTCATGCTGCGAGCCGGCACGTTCAGGTTGATGTTCCACAGTGTATCTCTTTTATTGTATACAAGCTTCCTGTGACGAAGAACACGGTCATACAGAATCGAGAGACGACCTGTGTACTGGGTGCGTATCATGCTGGCCAACTCTGTTTGGGCAACCATGTCATACTCCAGCTAGATGCCATCAATTTTATAGCTGGCATCGGTGTCCTCTGTTGTAGTCGTTGAACGTGAGCTCGTATTCCAATCTGTCATCAAGCGCACTCTGGTAGAATGGCATGTGGCTCTCGAGGAGTTCAAAGTCAAGCGGAACGTAGAAACTGTTACCATACACATAGGCTATGGCAAGGTCCTCTTTTTCGGTCTCATCCTTGTCTCCTGTCCCCATTCGTATCTTATTTGTGTTTCTGTCATCTGATGTGTCAATGCCCTGATACTGGAGGCCCTGTCTCTCCTGTGCAGTCCGCCACAAGTCGTGGTAACAGTGGTACACATCGCTGTCATCAATAGACATCACTTCATTGCCAGAAATCTTGATTGTCATTTTCTTGACCATGGCGCGGCCCAGGTTTTGCACAACGCTGCGGTTAAGATCAGTCGAGGTCAGCGTGATTGTAAAGGCCAGCCGTGCTGTCCCTGGAACAATGACGTCGTCTGCGCCTAGATTGGGGAAGCGAACCAGCAGTTGTTGGTTCTGGTCAATAGTGCTTGGATTGTTTATAACGACTACAGACTGTCGCACGCCCTTTACCCCGAGCGGTTTGCGTATCCAGCGGTGTGGGTTTAGTTTGCGTCCATAAGTACTCGTCATGTTGAATGTTTAATTACAATTATATCTTTAACACACAGACATGGAGTTTGATAACCCAACATTTGACGATGCAGATGAGGAGGGGGTTATGGGAGGGGGAGGAATGAGACTAACTTTGATGATGAGGAGACCCTCCAAGAGGCCACTCTCCCACCTGTTACAGAAGGGGACATTGGGATGGATTAGTCTATACCACAAGGAGGCCGACTCGTTATAGGCGCTGTCAATGATTATTACGATGCATTAGCTGAAACAGGTCTCATACCAACCCTCGGCCGCGATTATACAAAGTTTGAACTTGTTGGAGGACAGTTACGTTTGAAGGACTACCCTGACTTAAGTATTACAAATTCTCGTACCAAAAAAACGCTTTCACTTGGAATAATAACTAGATCTAGAGGGGGGCATCAGGCTGCCCGTGATGGTTAGGGGTTCACTGAGTGGTCCTCACAAGCGGTGTCATGAAAGAAAGCAAAAGCCCTCCAAGGCGTTGACCAAGCAGCTGCTAAAAATGAGCGGCCCTGAAGCCGTGACAGAGCAAGGTGGTGTGGAAGAAACAAGTTTCATAGAGGACGTTCATAACACCATCCAAGACCTAGGTACACAAACAGACAACGAACTACCATTCAGAGAGCTTGTAGGGCTTGACAAGGCTATGCAGACCCAGAGGGGTGAGCTGGTCAATAACCTAGCTAAGATAACTGAGATAGAAAGGGATATAGCCCGACGGGAAGCTAAAATTGTAAGCTTGGAGGAGGATGGGAGGGGTGAAAGTGGAGCATGGAGATTCCAAGCAAATGAGCTTTTGCAGAGCTGCAGGTTCTTCAGAGTGCCCGAGTTGAAGCTGCCTCTGTTAACCGTGAACGTCTGCGAACCCAAATCAACCGCATCAGGGAAACGATCAACAGACTTCTTAACGAGAACACAACGCTAGCTGAGCGTGTACGCACCCTGTTCCGGGAGCAGGGCATAACAATCGCCTCCATCCTCACTGCGATTGGATTGGCAATCTCGACCAGGGTAGTTGCTTTGACGGGCGGAGGGAGCAATAGTCCAGCCCCTGCACCAACACCTACGCCAGCTCATAAGCCCGGTGTAAAGGAATGGATTAAAAAACAGCTGAACTCCTTGGCAAACGTCCTGAAGGGCCTGGCCCGTAAGGCAGCAGCTGCCCTTGCAGGAATTATTGGCTCCATCGTATCATGGCTGCTTAAGTCAGCTGCAAAGGTGGCTGGTTGGATGGCAGAACATGTATGGGCCGCAGTTGTGGCAGTGGGGGGAGTTATCCTCTTGATACTCCGTGACTTACTACGTAGCAAACCAAAGCACAGCTAAGCCTATAGCGATTCCGCCTATAATAAGAGCGGTTTTCTCATCCTCGTGCGCCCCACCCAGACCGGTCTCGGCCATAGGGGCCGGCCCTGGAGAGGGGAGTTCCATATCTGTATCTGTATCTGACGCAGGGTCAAAGCTTCCTCTATCTGGAACCACCGGAACCAAGTTGACATCAGCATTGCTGCCGATCTGCTGCTCCTCAGTCGCGATGGTTATCAGATTGTTGTACCCAGCAACGTTTCCAATGGCGAGGCTCATATCAGACGGAGCCATGTACAGGCCCGTTCCAAACACATTATCAACCTTTGAGGAAGCTTTCTGGAGGACGTTCTGATAACGGCGGATGGATGACGGAATGTCAACTGGGGAGTTGATGGCATCCTCAACGTTGGCCTGAAATTGCTTTTGGGCATCGAAGGACGTTCCAACACCTAGTATCTTTGAGCGGGTCTGCGCCTGAGCCTCAAGAATGGCCCATACATAGGTCCTTATGCTGTCGTTAATTCGCTGAACGCCGGTTTGTGTAAAGCCCTCAGACGTGTCCAGTATGAATGTACTCCAGGCCTCGTCTGTTTCAGGTCCCTGTGCTAGATGTAGAACAGCCCCCATTTTCTCCTGAAAGGATTGTAGGTTGCTCGCATGGGCAAAACCTGGCTTTGTATCCTTTTCCGCCTCAAAGGCCATCCGTGTAGGGTCATAACGAACGTTTGGACCAGCAACCTTGACGACACTCCCGTAACCGTACGCATCATGTGCATATATAAGAATATAAGACACCAAGGCCACAATTAGCGGCGGTTGCCTTCTGGCGCCAGTCTGTGTTTGGTTGAACACCAAAGTGCAGAGTCTCTCATATGCCCTCTTGTCATATGTATTGTTATAGGGGTCATAGGCATGATCCTGAGGTAGAGGCGCTTGTAGTTCTGTCAATAGGCGACGCACTGTGTAATAAAGGTGAAAGGTGTAGAGAGCTTTTACGAGTGGAATCCCAGCCTCGAGGTGGTCGTGGGATGACACGCCGCAGCCGGATGTTGCACACCACACTGCAAAGTTTAACTGGTTATGACAAAACTGCATTGGATTTGTCAACCAGTCTTTTACTACTTTGTCCGCTGTTACCGGCGGCACCTTATAGTTACTGAATAGATCAGGAAACTTTGCTGTGAATGTACCATCATTGTGAACAACTTGAATTGTTTGTCGGGTTAGTTTATCTCCCGCACCATATGGGGCTGGATACACCCCACCCGTTTTATATGTAGCTTTTCTATTAACAATAAAGGCATGTTTATTCATAGTGCTATGTATCACATTCTGTCAAATGTTAAAGCGGCGAAGCTGTGTCCCTGCAAAATGCTATTGACAACACTGCGGGCAATCTATGTGTTGGCCTAAGGTCAATCACATATACTGTGAGCTGGTACAATCTCGAATCAAACAAGACCATTCAATGGCAGTCAAGAACTTCAGAAGAGGGAGGATCTGTCCAATTAAAACCTGGTCTCTGGAGTTTCAGCCTTCTTTAGCAGCTGATTACATCAATAGGTCTTGGTTTAGAGGTTAATGCTGCAAATGGGGTTATAACCCTCACAATTCCTGATAATGGGGCTGCACGCATATCAGACGGTGTGTTAAAAATGTTGGGTCTTGATGACGGTCAGGGTAGGCAATTAATTCCTTCAGGTACTTGCATAGGTGACCGGCCCATCAACTTTAGCATCTTTAACACAATTTATGTCCATCTCGATCAAGTCAGCACCACACACAACATGCTAGATGGTGCGCCCACTACGCTTCTTGAAGTTGTTGGCTTAGAGGGTGGCTCTTTCGGTGATATTATAACCACAAACATCGCTAATCCTGTCTGTAAGCGTGTTACTAGCGGAACTGTGCATGAGTTGAAAGTTCAGTTACGCGATAATAAAGGAATGCTATTGGATAACCACGACTTACCTATTAGCGTTGTTCTTGAATTTACAAGATGTCAATAAAAACGAGTATTTATGGACCTAGGCAAAAACCGGCAGACACTGTTCAGGGCGCCGACTCACAAAAAATGGATAAAAGTGGCGGTACTATGGCTGGAGACCTAATATCGCCTAAAGATGCTGCTAATAAAAAAGAATGTTGATGCACAACTCAGACAGCATCGCAGGGACCTGAGAGAACACATAAACTCCCAAACGAAACATCTCATTACTATATGGGCAGAAGCAAGTGGTGCTCTTCGCAGAGGATATGAGTGGTTTTGGCCATGGGGCTAGGGGTCGAGACTCACAAGACTCAAGCTGTGGATATACCATGTTATCCAATGGTTGGATCATTCGTGTAGGGATGTCTTCGGGTGTTGGTGCTGATACTGGTCCTATAGCAGTCGCTCCTGTTAATAATGGAACGAATAAAGTGGTAGGAATAAGTAAACCTGCTGACCAACGGGCTGTTGTAATATCTTTAGATCAGCCTTTACAGGTAGAACAAGGCAACGTTATTAACTTTTATACAACCGCTCAAAACAGAGGGGCGACTTGGTCTGTAGCGTCACTCCTAATTGAACTTGACCCGTAGACGTATAAAGCAGCAGTATGAAACAACAACCAACGACTGCACCGTTAAATCGGGAGCTGCCTCCATGTGGTCTAGGGCAATCCTATCGGCTGAATGAGATCAGTCTTAAGAAGCAATACCTTGAGAAAGAAATTGAAAAATATGGTGCTATGTACAAAAAATATAGGTGTGCAGTAAACTCAGTGGACGTTGTAGACACTGCTTTAGTTGCTGTGGGTATGTGTCTTGGCGCAAGTGGTGCGGGTCTGATGTCTACGGTGGTTGCTGTCCCCATTGCTACAGTCTTGGGTGCTACGGGGGCTGTGTGCGGGCTGGTTGCGATCGCAGGAAAGGTCATCAGCCGGCGACTGTCGGCGAAGGTAAAGAAGCACGACCAGATTCAAATTCTGGCACAGAGCCAACTAAACACGGTTACAGATATTATTTCGGCTTTATCTCAGACGATGAGTTTAAGTTCGTTTCGGCCGAGATCGAAAAATATACTCGAATGTAAAGCGACATTAAGGCTAAGATGTTGGTTAGGGCATCTCCACCCAACCGGGGGGTTGAGTGGATGCGGTCTGTCGGGGGCATCCTGAGGAGGTTGTGCACATTTCCTGACACACTGATACTTCAGTCACTCATCATCTTACACTCCGACGAATTAGCTTTATAACGAGCAGCTGCGTTATCAATCACAACGCGCGCCGGCAAAATGAAACTTTATGACTCGCATAATCATAACGCCTCATAAAACGGAACGCTATAAAATATTAAAATAATCCCTATTAAGTGTTCCTTTGTTGGCAAGAGTTAAGTTATATGATATGAATCCTCAAATCCGCATAGCAATTAAATAACAGGAGTGGCATTCAAAAAGGAACATTCATAGGATTCTGCAAGGTATGACGAATCATGCAAACCTAAATATACATGAAACACACATCACTTAGTCATTTGTGTAACCTAACGTCACAACTGAAATTACATTTTAAATAAATTGCTATGGAGCCACTGATTGCTGAGAAACAGCAGTTTCGATCTCCAATAGGATACCTTGAACAAAAGAATGTTGGTTTTTTTTCATAAGCAACCGAAGGGTCAAATGTTGGACCGAGCCAAAATATTAATATGAGAGAGGTTCATGTGTCACTTGGGCCTGCTAGCTAACTTTTCCATCTGTTATTATAGTTCAAAAGAGATGGACATACAGACAGACAGTTGGATGTATAACAACAGGAGCAACAATAGATTATAAACTATGCAACAAACACACACACTGGTACATAAATGGGCTTTATTATTATATGTCAAGCATGTTTGCATGAGACAAATTTAACAATATGTACACCACTTCATTCCTTTGATCTTTATTAAACTGCACAATGGAAACAAAATATATATCACTCAAAACATAACAAACATCACCATTGATGATATTATATTGATAAGCTGTATCTCTTTGATAAAACATAATATAAATGTTGAACATTAAATATATTTACTAATAATATTAAACATGGCGATTTATCATATATTACCTTAAATTAGTGATTAAATGTAAAACTCTCAAATTATCAGCTATAGTTGCATTCCACACATGGGTGATTTGTCATGCAATTATTTTATGAGTTTGCGGCTGTATAGATGAGAGTGCATCAATATATTGTCAGACAATAGACCACTGGACCAGAATCATGCATTGCTTCATGTCCATGTGCCTTCAATGTCCTTGCAAGTAAACACCACATGCAGATCTTCCCATTAATTCCCCTTCATTTCCTCATTGAATTTGCTGCGATGGGCAGCTTGTTTAGCGGGTATGATAACCTGGAAATGCAACCAAGAACATACTTTGTTAAATATCAGGCATCTTAACCATGACAAAATTTACTTAGGGGTTCAAAATTCAATGCAGAGTCAACATATTCAATTGATAATATGCAGTGAATATTCGTTTTTATCATCCACACTTCAGTTTGTACATAATAGTGCTGGCAAAAAGTGCCCCTACTGTGATCGATACATACAGGGTTGTGGACGTAGTGGTCGCAGGCATAGCACCAGGCAGACAGATCAGCATAGCTCAGAACCATACAGTGTCCACTGGTAGCACCATGGCACACCATATGCTCCTCCACAAACCGACCACAGTGCACCTACACAACACAGCAACACCCAGAGAGGTTAAAACCTCATCAATCAATGAAACACATGCAAAAAAAACAGTATACAGTATGTCAAATTTTGCATGTTGCTTTGCTAAAAACTATACCCCAATGTCGCTACTAAACTCAAATAAGTCATATTGCAAATTATTTATAAGTTAATCCACACAAAATAAGTTAGCTAGAAGCTGATGGTTACAGGCCTCTGATGACCCACCTCATAGCAAGTTAGGCACACCCAATTCTCGCCCACATGACCACACTCCAAACAGGGCTGGTCCACATCTAGGCCTGACGGGGGCACTTCCCTAACACCTTCCAGATGAGGACAAGTGGTCAGGGGCACAACAGCATACATCTGAACGTCATCCTGTAAATACACAATCACAAAGAGACATTGCTTGACTGGTGAATTCATGTGCTACAGACATGGCAAAGTCTGTGATATATTAAACAAGTCCCAGTGACCTCTCTGAGTGACCTCTCTAAGACATCTATTGATTACTTTATCATTTGAGTAACATAATTTATACAATACAGATATCAAGGAAATAGTTATCCTGTAAATAAGTTCAGATATAATTGAAAAAGTCATTTACATCTTTAAATATACATACCACAATCTAACTTTTAGCACTAACAAGTAAACAACAGCTCAGTGTAAGCATTAGATTTACTCACTTGACCAACAATAGCTTTACCCAGCACCTGGACAAGCGTTGAACCATTACTAGTGCCCCCGCAAGCCCCCTCTGTTACCTTCTCACTTGGAGATGAAAGGTCTGATGCCGAGGATTCCTGATACTCTGAACTGCTAGTTTCTTCATTCACTGAAAGCGGAAAGAGAGGGTAGAGTTGCTAGTCATCTGTGCGGGGAGATGAGATGTAAGACTGAGAGAGCAGAGTTTTACCATTAATGTTCTCCATCTTTTGAGTTAACTTCTCCAGAGAATCGTCCTCTCTGTATCACACAATAAACACTGTTATTATAATGTCCTGGTTGCTTGCATACCAAGCCCATGGGTATTTATATTTGTGAAAGGTATGCAGGAATACTAATCTAAAATACAATATATATCTCCTTCTAATAAATATGAAGGTTTATTTGAGGTCATGTGGTAATTGTTTTCTCTATGTTCAATAGGTGTTCAACGAGTGGGTTAAAATCAGCTTTTCCTTGAGCAATCTTGCAAGAACAGAGCAAATATTTCAGTTTCTGGACACTGAAAGTTTGGATTTAAGCGGGCTAGCAAAATCTTGTTTTCCACCACTACATTGTAATATGAGACGTACAAAAAATACTATCAACAAAGCTATAAAAAAAGTTATGCTTGCAGTTAATTCATGAAAAAGGATAGCAGCAATGTTTCATTAAAACTCTAGAGTAAATATTTCAATGTATGCAAGCCTTTCAAACAGTGGGGTTGCACCAGATGTGTATTGTCCTAACCCAACCACAATGCTTACAAATACACACGTGCCGAAAGGCTACAAGACTAGACGACAAATCGAAAAACCACCATCCTATACTTATTATCATTTGATTGAAATAGTTCCGACTGCAACGTGCAGCTACAGTCCTGTAGAAAAAAGATAACGCCATGGGCTCATTGATGATGCCACCAAGACTGCATACGTAAAAGTAATCCGACTCAGCAGCATTAGGAAGTCTAATATAGACGCCCAAGGGGTAATAACGACTTGGTAACACACTGTATGGTCACAGCCAAACTAAAAGAATTCTAGTAATAATATTTACTAAGCAAAACAAACACAGAGGATTTGGAACAAATGGGTGAAACAATTACTGTGGCGTCATACTGGTGGGTACGAGAGCTACTTTATCTAACTGCTCTTAATCATCACTCTCCATGGCAGACATGTTTGACGCTATGCTAGCATAACGTGCTACACTAACATAACATCTCTACAATATGTAACGAAGCGCAAGCGATTTGACCCAGACTTGACCTATGACCAGGCAATAACAAGCAGGGGTGACAAGGTCAGGTAAAGTAAGTATAGGGTTTAAAGGCACACCAACACCCATCTGTTATATGGTGCCAAGAAATTTAAATGGAAAAGATTGACCTGATTAAGCAGCCGCCTTCTAGGATACATGAAAATGGAGATGGAAAAGATAAAAATAGAAAGAATTATCCTAGGGCAAGTTGACTGAACCAGGCGATTCCAGCCTCTCGTCTAGGTGAAATCCGTGATGAGTTGCAGATATGGCACTCCTAAGGACCTCTCCACTCAACCACCAGGATCCCATTGTCCACCAACATGAGTAGCAGCCATCAGCCAACAGGTTGCCCCCTATTAGTCGCCTCTTACAACATGCAGAAGGATACAGTGAGCCTATTTTACCCCGGACCTAAAGGGGGAAGCAGGGTGCGTCAAACATAAACAAATATGAATGGAGCTTATTGGGAAAGCTCGCAAGTAAACCCTTAGCGACAGAGCTTTGGGATATGAAAATGGTTGTCAACCATTGCTTTGACGGTTGAAATTGGCTGTCACTATACACTTTTTGTTTCATAAAACCGTGAACTCCAATCATTTTTTTCGATAAATGCCTCATTTTGGGCCTACAGGAAAGATTTCCACAATGAAATGTATGATAATCTTCAAATTGAACACAACATTAAAGAGTAGCACTACAAGACGTCTGAGTAGACTAATTAATGAGAGTAGCACTACCAGACGTCTGAGTAGACTAATTAAAGAGTAGTACAAGACGTCTGCACTAATTAATGAGTAGCACCAGACGTCTGAGTAGACTAATTAAGAGTTACCAGAAGAGTAGACTAATTAAAGAGTAGCACTACCAGACGTCTGAGTAGACTAATTAATGAGTAGCACTACTAGACGTCTGAGTAGACTAATTAATGAGTAGCACTACCAGACGTCTGAGTAGACTAATTAATGAGTAGCACTACCAGACGTCTGAGTAGACTAATTAAAGAGTAGCACTACCAGACGTCTGAGTAGACTAAAGAGTAGCACTAATAGACTAATAAAGAGTAGCACGTCTGAGTAGACCAGACAAGACGTCTGAGTAGACTAATTAATTAGCACTACCAGAGAGTTGACTAATTAATTACAAGACGTGATAGACAATAGTTACCAGACTCAGACGTAAAGAGTTGATAATTCGTATCAATATTACCTCAGCGTAATAGCCTTAATTTGTCCCAAAGCGATTTACGTGGGGCAGAGGCGAATCCCAGCCTGCACAGGTAGCTCTTTTGAACCAAGTCAAGTGGAGCTTGCGATCGACTGTTGGTCTGTTGGGCTTTGAGCAGAAGCTGATGCGCAAGGAGACTGCTTAATCATACGACAAGCACGTTTATTTTTCGCCTAGACAAAAAAAACTTCACCCTTGACAGCGTGCGTTGTTTACTACTTTCGATCTCTCAAGTCCCCTCTGAAGCCTATTTGCTGATATCGGCATGAATAATGTGCGAGGTAACTCATTTTACTAGCCTAGTTTTCACCGACCAGTGTCATCGAGAGGGAAACAAAAATGAAACCGAAACTCAAAGCAGCTCATTATGACTACTAAAACAATCACGATGAACGGTCAACACCACTTGATCCATACTAGCCGTACAAGACGTCTGAGTAGACAATTCATGTTACCGTTACGACCGGAGCTAGATCCATACACAGTCACATAATCTATTTTCCGAGACGCAACCATTTCGACCAAAAACCATGTGCTCGTGAACACAGAAAAATATTTGACATTCAACGGCAATCTGATTCAACGGCTGAATGACCAAAGTAAAGAAAAAAAATCCTGAATATTATTCATGAAACTCTTTAATTAGCTCCGGTCGAACGGTTATATGAATATATTCGTCTACTCAGACGTCTTGTAGCCTGTAGGGCTACTCTTTAATGTTGATTCCGGACTAGAGACACACAATGCACTTTTGGTCTTAAACGAAGCCGAATACCCTACACCATTAGCCACCAATCCAACAAAGAACACGTGACCTTGATGGGAAAGTTGATGTTAATAATGGGGTTCTACGTCACTTTCAATGGCGAGGTGATATTACGACGGCAATGGATGAGGATGATTGTGATGCTTGGACAGCTCCCCTTAGGCGCCAGCGCCCACATGACACAAACCCGTTGCCCAGACCGGGCTGCGAAACACTCGCCGCGGGGACGAAGGTCCAGCAAGGTACTATTGAGCTACCCGGTCGGGCGCCATTTAACGTGATCACACGCGTCACGGGGAATCTGTCAGGTTTTACCACAATTGTATCGAACCCACAACCTGTGATGACCTTCATGATGGAGTTGGGCATTTATATTGTAAGGTATATACAGTCTACTGTCTGTCATGATTCTTCAGTACACTAGAGGTAATGTGGCACACGTTTTCTGTCCAAATAGTGAGGCATTCCAAGCATTAAGGATGAAATTGGGATATTTGTTGATCCAACACACACAGGTTATGCAGCATTTTCGGGGCACAGGTGCACAGTTAGATGATCCCAACATTAGCCTATCAGGTGCATGTGAAAACAAAATACTGCAACCTAACAACGCGGGTGAAGACAGTTATAAGGTGACTCCTATGTATAAAAATGCAATAGGCCACACACACTACACGCAATATTGCGACCTTACTACGCCAACCAAATCCCATTATACTAGAAGATTGTAGAGCTGAGTAAATACAGGCCAAGATTCAGGTCAAGCAGTGGTCAGTATACAAGCACACTGGACAACAGCTCCGGCCTTTCATGCCCCCCAACCCCCAGCAGGGATATCGCTACACTCTTCTCGCTGCCCTACCACATTCAATTGTTACAAACAGCTGCGGCAGTTTTATAACAGGCAACAAGTTATTGGTGCAGTAAATCAAATGAAGCCAGCCTAAATGTGGACAAGAATAGATGGGAACTGTCACGCAGTCAACCATAAGCAGGTAAATTCACGAGGAATTCATCAATTACATTCAGGTGAAGCCAAAAATAAAACCCTCAACGATCCTGCCCACCTGTAAATGGTACAAATATAAGTTTCTTCTACAGTTGAATGCGAAAATGCAGAGAGCAAGCGAAGGAGATTGTTAATTGCTTTATAATTCTACTTGTGCGTTTGATTGATAGCAGGCAGTGCCTGGCGACCATTTGAGAGTCCTTACCCCTACATATCAACCAACTCTTCCAACCCCCATACCTAGCCTCCTTGAGAAAGTGCTCAATTCAAGTCCCCACCACCCCCACACTTGCCCGCCCCTCCTCCATCCAATCAAAGCCACACCTCTACAACTGACGACAACAATCCATGACAACCATGCATCAATCAATATCAAGGCATAAAACAGCTCAACTAAGATTTATTCATTTTTTCATGCAAAAACCCACAATTAATCAGCCTCACAGGGCACACGTGTCAGACGAAGACCAGCTAATTAGGTCACACGTATGAATCAATTATTTAAGTTAATTTATTGATAACCGGATATTTACAACATTGCAACTAAAGGAGCTACAATCAGGAAGCCCTCTGAAACCAAGCGTACTGATAAGATGGAGATGAGGTAGGGGGAGAGGCAGGGTTATCAGGTGGGGGAGGGGCAGAGTTATCAGGTGGGGGAGCAGGTGCGGAGGTAGTCTGTGATAGGAGGGAGAATGACTGATGGCTTGCTGATTAGTGACGCCACGGAGAGGGGCCTACTCGTATCCTAGCAGGGAGCTAGCTCGCACCACTTCGCCCTTCACAGCTACTAATCCCAGCATTGTGTTCACGGATCAGCCCTGGGAATGACTGCTGCAGCAAGAGGGAAGGGATGCTTGGAAATGTCAACAGCAATAAACCCTAGGAAAGTGGAGACACCAAGCCTGTGAAAAGGGCTCCTGCTTGCAGCACGTCTCAATCGTACTGTCACTTAGCCAGAATGGAGCTAACCACCTATGATTTGATCAGCAGAGGATATAATAGCAATTGGCGGGATATAAACCAGACGCTGACTACTCCTGCGTCATCAGCACCTAAGCCAATCACGGACGAGTTTATCTACTTTGTGCTAGTCTTCATCCTCCTGGCTATAGTCATAAGTGTGGTGGGTAACTCTCTGACGGTCGTCATCATCTGTTCGTCTTCTCGCCTCCGTACCCCAAGTAACGCCTTCATCGTCCATCTCAGCATCTCAGACATGCTCTACATGATTGCTATACTGCCCGTACGCTTTGCCACCTTCTACCACCATGCCTGGCCGTGGGGTGCCACTGCATGCAACCTGCTAGGTTCGGCTAGTCACACCTTCTACGGGGCTTCCAACTACACCATGGCTCTCATAGCAATCTGCAGAGTGGTCCATGTAGTACATACACACCACTATAAACAGCTGTACTCGCTGAAGTCGGTGGCCCTGCAACTCACTGCTCTATGGTTTTTCATCTTGATACTAGCATTCATTCTGCCTGCCTCGGGACTGTGCGGCTGGTACGAGTACACATCTAGTGTCTACTCATGCACGTTTTCCCAGGACAACCAGGTCTATAAGTATGTCCTTATCACTGTAGGAGTCTGGGTTCCATGTGTACTGATCATCCCTTGCTACATGCGTATATACATCCACGTCCGTAGTAACCAGAAACGCATGGAGGCATGGGCCGAGGCTCAATGCCAGGAAGCCCGAGAGCGTGCCAGCAGCTTCCTTTCCTCTCCTGTTGTTCCTCACGAGTCAGCCACGCGATACAACAAAGTCGCTCCCCTAAAGGAAGATCCAAATGACGTACTGGATCAAAGATGCACAGTGGCGCCACCTATATTGGACCGCTACACACACTTCCCTGTAAGGACCCTGTATGAAGATCTCGGTGATTCTGAAGACATCACGGTACATATTGACCGGACGTCTCCACATCACAACACACGACCCAGACGCTGCAGCACGCCGACCACATCCAATGAACTACCTAAAAGGGCGCATAAAACTCGAACCATGTCTCTGTCGGCCAACTTCCGACCCCATGTTACTTTCACGGATGAGCCTAGCAATGTGAAATTCAACACAACACAGTGGCCTACTGGCATACTGAAGAACCCCAATGGTCGAGTAGCACCACAAGAGGGCGCTCCTACGAGTCTTATGCACCAAGAGGAAGGACTTGCTAGGAATCGATCACAATCTTTACCACAGATACCAGAGATGAGCTCTGCTGATAACAACAGTGGTATTCAGCCTGGATTATCACCATCAATGGAATCTGTCTTTTACATTCATTTCCCCAAGCAGCGCCCGCGTACCATGTCCACCACAAGTCACAAGTCTGTTTCTTTCAGCAACACCCCTACAATGTTAGACTCTCTCAGGGAAACCAACGAGAACCAGTCCAGCCCATCCCCAGCTGCGAGTCGAGCTGAATCAACGCGATCAAGTCGCTCGGAGTCCTTCCAAGACGACGGCTACTTGTTGATGAGGAAACACCGTCTGATTCAGAAGCATCGACGCGACGCAGTCAAACTCTCAGCCATGATGCTGTGTATTTTCATCATCTATCTAATCTGTAACATGCCCTACTACATCAGCAACATGGTACCGCGTGACAGCCTCTTCGCCCAGACCTACGTGGGCTCCCTCGTCCTGACCTGGGTCTCCCCTTGCCTAAACCCGGTAATTTATGCACTCATGAATTCCCAGTTCCAGACAGCTTATAGAGAAATGATTGGAAATGCATTCAACTGTCTTTGGTGGAAACAAACGTAACTCTCCCAGCAATGATCTCATATCATAGGCCTCGCATAACAGCATTGTGAACTGGACAGAAATTGGTTTACGATTAGGCTAATCTAATATCATAACAGCTTTGGTCAGTGTATGGCACAGCTAACCACCTTCAGCTCACAGATACATCCACAGTAACGGAAATGAACGCATCTTTACTTGAATGAAAACGGATGAGCAACCATCTCTCCTTGGACTGACCCCGGTGTCAAGTTTACTAATGGCAGAACGAGGTCAATATACATACAAACAATTAACTTTATAAGCTCACCTAAATATCTCTGAGGATGTGTCGAGTGGGGCTGCCAACGGGCTCCACTTACTATCACTACTGACACTGTCACTGTCACGACTCGGCGTGGTCACGTCACCATAAGTGGTGCCCTCTGTAGTGACTGAGGCCATGTCATTGGGTTTGGCATGTCCTAGCCACACCAGTGTGTCCCGCCGAGCTGGCATGGTAACTGCACAATAACAAAATAGCTACAATCGAAATAATTGGACTAATAATGCTGTAAAATCAGTCACAATCAATATAGCAGGTATCAAAAACATAGCTCCTCTCGGGGTGAGCTAACTTGCAGGAAGTGACACATCAATCGTGTAGGCAGGAGCATCTGAGCCCCATTACCTCGGTATCCACGCAGTGAGGACCAGTATTTCTGCTGAGTCAGCAGTACATCTCTGATGGTCCGTGCACCACTATCAAACAATATGGACACATGTCTATCAGCGCCATGCAGTCACCACATAATCAGGAAAAGGACCAATTGGTGATAAATAATTGTCAAGAGAGACTTTTGGAAGTGAACAGGGGTCCAGTTTATAAGGCCAAACCATTGCAATGTATATCTATATATACAATACACATACAAACACACATATTTTTTATATATATATATATATATATATATATATATATATATATATATATATATATATATATATATATATATATATATATATATATATATATACCGTAATTATTCTATTAATCGCCCGGGCGTTTATTAGAATCGTACCAGAGTTCAAAGTAGGGGATGGGCGTTAATTAGAGACAATTGCTTTTATCCAAGATGAAAATTGGTCATCATGTTATGAAAAAATGTGTCTTTGATGAGCTTTCTTCTTTAAAACTGCTCATAAGCATCTGCATTTTTTGTTTACAATCACAAATCGATGTGGTTACCTGCAAACGCTCTCCGTGTTAGTGTTATGCCGGGTAACAGTCATATCAGCGTCATATCGATAAAGTAGATGTAAAGACAAAAAAAGTTAAGTAAGATCAAATATAAAGCAGGAAATCAGGAAACTCGCTGTTTGAAAGGTATTCTTTTTTTTTCAAAAATGGGGCGTTAAAAGGAGGAAATGTTTTTGCACGATTTTGCCAATAAAATGGTCGTTTTCAGGCTGAAAACTGGGGGTGGGCAATTATTAGAGTATGGGCGATTAATAGACTAATTACTGTATATATCTATAACAGAATTGGCCAGTAGAATAGAAGAGAGCACCTGTCATTGACCCTGAGTGGGGGTAATGGGGGGCAGGCATCACCCAGTAGTACTGATGTACATGCAGCCATCGACTCTGATATAGAGTTGAGATTGTAGCCACCCTGAAGTAACATGTATTCAATAGGTGATATGATGACTATTGACCACGCAATCCACATAACATTAATACTTTATGATTCTACCTCAAGGACCATTATGACCCTGCCTTCAGCCAGACTGCTCAGCATGTGTGTCATATGAGCATACCCCTCCGGGCTCACCATGCACCCTCCCTGTCGTACAGACACATAGCACCATGACAGACAATAGCTACTTATTATGATGTACACTTGTGGAGGAGGAAATGAGATGAGCTGACTCACCAAGGGGTCTCCTCTGGCAGCATCGAATCCTGCCGACACCAGCACCAGATGTGGAGCAAACTGAAACATGCAAACATCATAGACAGGTACAGAGTCCATTTACTGTATCAGAGGCGGAAAATGTTCAACTGAAATGAAATAGATGAATTGTTTAATAATAATTCATAGGGCATGACCACCACTTAACCATAATTCACAAGGCATGACCACCACTTAAACATAATTCACAGGACATGACCACTACTTAAACATAATTCACAGGACATGACCACCACTTAACCATAATTCACAGGACATGACCACCACTTAACCATAATTCACAGCACATAACCACCATTTAACCATAATTCACAGCACATGACCACCACTAAACAACAATTCACTGGCATGACCGCAGCTTAACAAAAACTCATGACAACCTCTTAGCATTACTACCACTTCATGTAAGCATGTCAACACCAGGCATGACGACAACTTAATGACAAACCATCTGACATCAACTTAATGACAAACCATCTGACATCACTAGGACTTAATGATAACTTACTTGACATGACTACAGCTAAATGATAACTAACCTGTCTTGACTAAGACTTCATGAGAACTCACCTGTCATGACCACCACTTCATAACAGCATGTCAACTTACCTCATGTGCTATTGGCATGACCACTTGTTGAAAGGCTGCTATGTACTCAGCATCACCCATTTTCTTCTGCAAACAAACACACTCTTCCTACCATCTCCACACACACTGTTAACGACAAATAAACTCCAACAGCAAAGAGAATTAAAGGAATTCTTCGTAATCAATAACCATCTTGCACCCCAGCCTCAACATGACGGCCAGCAGTCATGGGAAACAGAAGATGTGCCTCACCTTGGTGACATTCCAAGGGATGTTGACATTGAAGCCTTCCCCCTCCTCCAACCCCACCTGGTCATAATCATTGTCTGGTCCCATCGGGAAGAACCAGCCATCATCCCGTCGATGTAGGGAGATGTACAGCACACTGATTGATAAAACACAGGTGAGATGTTTTCCCACATAACAAGCAGGGGTGACGTTCTAAGCCTCCCAACGATATGCATAACAAATTCAACCATTTTATTCAGGTTAAAATTGTCACATTTGGGATATTCTAAATTGAGTTATAACAAGAATATAGAGGCTCGTCACACCTTGGATCTTTTTCAAACATATGCTGTGTACCGTTGCCATGGTGGACATCCCAATCGAGTATCAGAACTCTGAAATGCAGATGTACCAATTGCCAGCAACACTCATCTCAATGGTATACTTCACTTGGAACGCAAATTTTTTTATCAGTCAGGAAAAATACACATAGATACGGTTGAAATGATATCAGATTTTCTTCGGCTGAATTTATTAAACAATTGAACCAATCATGGAGGAAATACAACCATACCATTTAAGAAGTTGATATCAGATCAGATAAAAGTATTGATGATGTTGATAAACCAGCTGCTGCTACTGTTGTTGTTGTTGTTGTTGATGATGATGATGATGATGATGATGATGATGATGAAGTAATTTGCCCCCTCAGCTCAACCCCTCGCCAAAACACAGCAGGGTGGCAGCTTATTACCTTTTGATAACCATGTTTTCGCTGAGCATGCTTGGCTGCTATGGCAACCATGTTGAAGAAACAGAATCCCATGGCAGCGTGCACCTCAGCATGGTGACCTGGGGGTCTATAACCAACACAATACAATTAACATCTACTTAGCAGGTAGAAACACCAGCCGCTTAGCTAGATAGAAGAAGGATAGATTATTACACACTGGTTCAGATTTTATTTCTTATATAAATGTAGGTGTAAGAGATAAGGTTATATCAAGAGACACTCTAAGTTAAAGATAAGGTTATATCAAGTTAAGAACAGTATTCCTATCAAGCATTAAGTCGCTGTTAGATAATCACTTGACATGAAGCACCTGTTGATGAGTCTCACCTGACAATGGCTACTCCATTACGACTTCCCCCACTCACCACTTCATCCACTACGTTCAATGTACCACCCAGTGCTAAAGCAGCACACTCGTAGGAATCCTGCACGGACACCACAAACAATAACAAGCTATCACAGAGCATAGGAGTATGGCAGACTGTCTGTAAACAGGAGAACAATGCCCCAGATCTTGCTACAGGGACCATGTACTCAATATGTTGCATAGAACCGATTCATTAACGTATACCAGTTGTTTTTGTGGGGAGCAGGGGCTCATGTACACTCACCACTGTGAGATAGACGGAGTTGAGTGCTCGCTCCAGCTGACATAACTCATCAGGGCTCTTGTACTGCAGCTCGCGTAGCTTCCTCACGTACTTCTCTCTGTTACAAACGCATCGTATCGCAATGCAGCATGTCATATGGTGCATCATCAGCACCCCCCGTTATCCCTCACCACATACACATAGTATCTCAACACCTACTGACACAATTGATATGTCTAACCACAGGTATATAGCGATCAAATTGGTATACATGGTAGGAGTGACCCACCCATGTAGGGAGAGGATTTCATCTTCTGTAGCACACCTGGCCTGTAGACAACACAAAAACAGAATACACCATTTTGACAGAATACACTACATCTAATCTGGTCAGCTTACACCTCTCTCTATTGCTATTTCCCCCCACAGTATATTGTGACATGCAATTAACTTACCTACTAATGCCATATGCATTAATAACTGTCACATTGATAATATGCCGAAGTATAGTTGAGCATTACTGTATGCAATTCCACCTGCCAGACCATAACTAAGTCCAGGTCGAGCAGAATATTCACTAACGTTTGTTGATAACCCACCTGTATCCGTTTACACCTGTCGACAAGGCCGCAGTCAGCATGCTTGTCATAGATACGTGTGATCCGATCTGGACGTTCCACGTGACTCCTGTATCAGCCACTTACAATTACTTTCCTAGTCCATTCACAAAAAGAACCTGTGTACAAGAGTCACAGAGAGGAGACTTACTTGTCTGAGATACATTTGTGTTTCCTCATCCTCTCATCATAAACCAAGCACGTCCTTCATAACACAAACACACAGCCAGCTGCATCAGCACAAACACACAGCCAGCTGCATCAGCACAAACACACAGCCAGCTGCATCAGCACAAACACACAGCCAGCTGCATCAGCCATGCTCATCATTAGTAACACCTGTATTACCTCACAGGAAGCGTTACAGACTTTTCGGATTCATGCCACCTTTCCTTATCCACAATCATATTTAAATACCATCTATGCTGCAGATGGTAAGCGTGTACTCATGTGAGACCTGTTAGGGGTGTGTGTCAGCCTTGTGGAGGCAATCAGCGCATCAATCTTCACATCCCAGGCAGCAGCCACGTCAGCAGTGTGGTATTCATACGCATTTTCACCAACAATCTCAAACATAGCAGGGCGGGTCTCTTCATTGAAAAATGTCACGCCCCTGTCATACACCAAGCGCTCTTCAGGCCAGGTTCATCATAGAGACATGGGCATTGATGATTCATCAAGCAAGAGGCAAGTTTTCAAAATGCTTTGATCAAGATATAACGAAAAGTACATAGTTAGAACGCGATGAAACCAACTTTTTGGGGATCTCAATATTTTGGAACATGTCAGGCAGATCTTCCTCACATGTGGCCAGCTTGTTGAAATAGAAGCATTTCCAATATGGCATCATTACCCTTACCACGTGCAGAATGGTAGCAATCGTCCTGTGTTCAAACCAAATAGCAACATGATTATAATACTTAATTCCAGTAATGCTCTATAAAGAGTAGACTTTCAATATAAATGATGCTGCACTCACTCAGGCAGAGGTGGTGGTAGGGATGGGAATGGAGGGCAGGGATCACCCAGCATGCTCCGTAGAACAAGGGCAGTCGACTCGGAGAGTGATTTCAAACAATAGCCACCCTGTATAAGAACATCAACACGTTATGTGACTGTTGTCATCAGCTGACAAGGCACTGCAGTATATAGGCCGAGTTGGCAAGCACCTAAAAGCAGAGCTGCATAGAACTACAGCAGAAGTAAATGTATATGCGACCTTGACATAGTACATTCCCCATGAGATGTACATGATGAAGCTGTCAGCTGACTTACCTCGTGTAAGACAGCTAGTTTACCATGAGCTAGAGGCATGAGCATATGGATGAATTGAGCATAAGCAGCAGGTGTGACCTCACTGCACCCCTGTCAACACAGCAGGATGTACATACACATGATAAAAGCTACCTATAAAACATGCACCAGTTGAAATGCTTTCATAATGGCATAAACTACCCAAACGGTGTGTTAGACCAGATTCAAAAGCTGAAAGAGATTTGTAACTAAAAAAAATGTCTTGGCCCATCACCAGAATATACAGGTATTGCAACATTATATTTGAGGTGACGTGCTTGCATTGACAAGTCACGAGCGTGTATGCCTACCTCCGGATCCCCTATAGCAGCATCATAGCCACAGGACACAATTACCAGCTGTGGCGAGAACTGTCAACCACACGTCACATAAAACGATCAGCATATGACAAATTATCAGGTCTAATTCATCCAATCAAAGATAAATGAGTCATCACACCTAGTGACCCCTGACATCACCTCATAAGCTACAGGCATGAGAATCTGCTGCAGTATCGCCAAGTAATCCCCATCCTTGCTGCCAATCTGTAACCATGAAAAACAAACATAATAACAAGTTATGACTTAAATTATTCATGTCCTTCAATCGCAGTGAACTTTTCGGTCTCTTATGTCTCCTTCAGCGAGGGTTTGCATCCTTTGGGAGCTATGGTTTGTTCATGAACAGCAGCAACCAGTGGCATACTCCAACAAAAATTCCCTGATGACAGTAAGCGCTGGACATAAAGAGCTCTTGGTTGGCATAAGGGAAGGATCTCTTAACTACCTCAGAACTTATGACTTAAAATGTTTAACGAGGCTTTGTCAACTCACCTTGTTGAGTGGAACATTTATATTGAATCCTCGACCCTTTCCTTTCCCAACATAGTCATAATCGGATTCCCGTAGATTAGGCCAAAATGCACCATGTTCATATCGATGTATAGAGAAATATAGCACCCTGTGTCACAGCAGGAAATTTGTCATTGTAAACCATAACAGGTAATCAATTCAACATCAATATCGGATTTACAAGAGCAAATGAGAGAATGAGTCATTGAGAAAATGAGTCAATGAGCAAATGAGTCAGTGAGAAAAAGAGTCAGTGAGTAAATGATAATGAGTCATTGAACAGTCAATGAGTCAGTGAGTAAATGAGAATGAGTCATTGAACAAATGAGTCAATGAGTCAGTGAGTAAATGAGAATGAGTCATTGAACAAATGAGTCAATGAGTAAATGAGAACAAGTCAGTGAGTAAATGAGTCAATGGGAAATGGGAATGAGTCGAATGAGAAAATGGGAATGAGTCGCTGAGCAAGGGAGGAAGTGTGAGCATAGTAAGTGTGTTCAGGCTGACTCACCTGGGGTCATCATAGAAAGCGTACTGTGTACCCTGACCATGGTGGAGATCCCAGTCCACTATCAATATCCTAAACACATGATAACACCCAATGCATGAAGATTTATATCCTTGCATGGATAACAAGTTAAAGCCACAATTACACATTTTACATTTTGGAATCACTATAAACACAATCTCAACATTGGCAACGGTCCAAGCATGGCAATATTTCACTAAATACCCGCCTTCCTTACAGCCAGGCACACATCACCTGTCCACGTTGAGTTGATCAAGGGCGTATCTGGCAGCAATGGCAGCGTTGTTGAAGAAGCAATAACCACAGGCTTCTGTCAACATGGCATGGTGTCCTGGTGGCCTGTTGTCATAACACAATAATCGTGTGGGATATATCCAGGAAAAAAACCCACAATAGAAACCACAAGCAATGTCGTAGTGAATAGAAGCAAGGTCAAAACCTGGTACATGAATTGGCAACTAAAAAACAATCAAGATACCTCTATATAGTGACACACTCACCTTACAAGAGCATAACCATGTCTCACCTGCAACAGACCAGGTGGTATATCCATTACTGAGGTTTTGTCATTGTGTGTGAAGCAACAACTGATAGACTAATACCTGAAATCATCTCACCTTCCCTTTGACCACCTGTTCCACTATCTCAATGCTAGACCCTGCTGCCATTAGCGCTGACTCGTAGGTTTTCTGCAACAATAATAATCAATTAAAGACAGGAAAAAAATATTGAGAAAAATATATATTTAGAAACAATATCCATCCTGTTACTCTACAAGGGTAGTTTTTTTAACATAAATAAGGTTTTCTTCGATGGAATATTAAGTTACCTGGTGAAAGTGAACACCGTCCATGGAGTGGGAGAGAGCCTCAAGGTCACCGTGACTCATGCCTTGTGTCTGTCTCACCTGGTCAAGGTAGGAGCTGTCATGAACCAATAGTATCTCCTCCTCTGTAGCTGAGCGTGCCTAGCAACAGAGGTCATGACAAGTGAAGGTAAACATATATAAAGTGCTTCAAAACGGTCAAAATAATGGTTTACTGTTATAGAGAATCCCTACAGCAGCAGCCACATAGACAGGACTCAGTTAAATATAAAAGCTACACTAAAATAAGTTGTCATTTATGTGAACTGGGTATTTCTTGAGGAGTTAGAGGAGAGATATGTTATGTCTTACAGGTATTTGTGTGCACCTGTCTACCAGTCCATACTCCTGGCAGCGTTTGAAGGGAAGGCTGATACGTTCTGGTCGCTCCGGAAAATCTGGGTCAAAGATGGAAGCTGTTTCAAGCATCTTCTCATCATAGATCAGCCCAACCCTGCAACAAAGGCACCAATACAGGCCACTCTTGTGCTTGAAGAGTATACATGTCAGTATATTATAAGAAGTGATATATCAGCCATTGTTGATATTGGCTTGACATGACCAGACTCACCCTTTGGGTTGGCCTTCCAACTCTTCCAAGGTTAATCCCTCCATCAGACGAGACATCAGTTTATTGCCAGACGACCTCAAACGTCTTCCTTCTTGCGTCTGTGTCTGCAGCTCAGGAGAGCTTCCTGATTTCTTCTTCTTTCTCTTGCCAGAAGAACCAGGTTTTTTAGCTGACCCAGGCTATAGTGGCAAAATACCGAACACAGTCCAACAAGCTGACATAAATACCTCTTCTAGAGCCAAAAACTGCCGCTCCAACAGTAATCCATTCATGCAATGATGGCATCATGCTATGTGATTACTTTCAAACCAAATCAGGTGGAGTTTGATCTGCTCTCCAGTGATAGTTATGCAAGAATATCAGCACACCTTTGGCTTGGGGGTGTTAGCTGATGTGTTCTGATCAGCCATGACTAGTGATGTGCTTCTTATCAGTCTATCAACATATCCAAGATCCTAAATAAACACAAAGCCTGTATCAAAGATTGAGTCCATAAGTCATATCAGAGCAATCAACAAGTCATAATGAACTGTTGTGCAAATTAAAGACTTGATTGACTGTAGAAACCTGAACATAGGAATTGAAATGTGTAATAATTGTGTACAGTCTGGTGGTTCCCAAGCTAAATCCTACCTGAATAATGTGTGATTGCTATAAACGGAACTCAAGATACCAAATAAAGTCATCAACCTTGATAAGGTTGTGCCTATGTAAAATGTACCTGGCTATTGACGAGTCTTAATGCAAATTTAAGTAATTTATGGTAAATAACAAAGTATATTTATAGATGCACAGGTTAACTTTTCAACCAGGGGCCTGAGTACATATACATGTCTGCAAACTTAGCATTCTGAGATGGCAAACTCAACTCTGATATGAATAACCTGGGAGGATCATTAAATTTTTTTTTACAAAAATGACATTTTTCAAAAAAATCAATGATCCCCCAAGGTATTAATATCAGAGTAGACTCTTTTCACTGGAAATAGTGTTTTATTCACACTGTTATTCAGGGTATTTTTCTCTCGTTTAATTTTTAATTGCTTTAGTATGGCTTCACCCCTGACAAAAAATTAGGCGATGAAAAATATATTCAGTCTTTTGATCATTTTATGGGCAAGAAAACATTTCTGTGGGCTGGTAACTTACATGACCTGGTAGCTTGACTGGCCACAAACAAAACAAGTTAGACCCTTACAGGGTAGGAATTGCATAGTTTATCAAATCATTCAAAAATGCTGAACAGCAGAGCTAAAAATGGTTTAGATGAGAATTTTCATGAATATAGCTGATGAAAGCACATCTTATGGAACCCATGTTGTACAGACCTTCCCCGCAACTTATTCCTCTAAACAAACTCAATAATGATTTGACCTAGTTCACTGAATTAGTGTGGATAGATTTCCCAGGAACAACATTGCATATGACACGTTCACACCAAACATTTGAGGTTACCCGGGATCAAATTAACTTCAAACTGAAGGTTGTCCATGACCTCATTTAGTGACTCATTTAATCATATGTCAAGGGTATGCAATTATTGCAAAGTATTTTCAATTAACTAAACGTTCCTATTATTTGCACTATTCTGCAGAATAGTGACACTGTCACACTTTTGGAATGCCCTGCACAAGTCGACCCTGTGATACATTACTCAAATCAGAGGAGCATTTCACCACTAGTCTACTGCTTATAGTAGCATGTGTGAGTGTTACTACGCCGAACTGTATTGGACTATCAATGACAGGTGAACTGTATTGGACTATCAATGACAGGTGAACTGTATTGGACTATCAATGACAGGTGAACTGTATTGGACTATCAATGACAGGTGCACTAACAAAGCCACCAGGTAGCACTTGTCAAACACACACTGGTCTATTCTGGCATCAGAAGTATAAGACCTAATGGTTGATGCAAGATTGTACAACAGGGGCAATGATCTGACCAAATGAAATAAAATAATGTGTAAAGGCAGGGAACCTTTGCATGAAGTTCATTTTGTTGTCTTTATAACGATTCTACAGCACATAATCATTGCTAATGCCCTTGTATGCATTTCTGCATGACATATTGACCCACTAAGTGCATAACCTAGCCTTTATCTCAATTCTTCTTAATACCAGTCACAGATGATACATGGTAAATCAAATTAATGAATTCAAATAAAAATGCCTTTACACGATGGAAATGCTGTTACATAAAATTTGTCAACAGGCAGAAAATGGGGAGCTTGGTTGATTTATTGTTGCCAAGCAACCACTCAACTTATTCAGGTCAGTTGGTGCATGTAGTATTTAAAAATGTTAGGCTGCCATTAGATATCTAGGGAGGGAGTGGGATGGGCTGTTGTCTAACTTGTTGAACGAACGGACTTCCCTACACCAGATGCGCCCAAAAATTAAACATCGACTGCAGCCAAGTGATCACCGATCTATGCATGTAGTCTTTACAATCAATTGAGGCAAGTTAGTTGTGTAACGTTTGCTGTGAGCCATCGGTTTATTTTCAGTTTATATACCAAAGGTCATTACATGTAATTACATAGACAAGATAGTATACAACCGGGAAGCTTTCTTATCTCATGTGTTTTTCAGGTTTATGGTTCAAGCGGTGGGTGGGTGCTAATTTCGAGCCCTGTAATTGTGAAATGATAGGTTTAGACAGGGAAGGTGATGGGAGATACATGGCATGCCTGCATCTTAGTTGCAACATAGAATGATACAATACGGTCATTTGTGAGCATTTGAAGCAGTGTGGAACATAACACATGAAACTCGGCAATCAGTTCCATCAAGACGTGCGGTGTCTCTCTGTGATGGAATTCTTAACATCTTTATTTATTACTTTTAACAGTTAGGATATTAAGGCAATCTAATGATGGAAAATCAAGTAAACTATCAGATCGCCAATATTTACAATGCTTGACAGGCATTTGCTTTCACCGAAGGTCCTTTGAAATGGGGTGGACGAAAGGTTAGTTTCCCGATAAGCTTAGCCGTGCACGACGTCTCATTGACATCTTGGGATGGTCATAACCGTACACGCGGTGAACGACACACAAGTACCAATTGTACACGATAATTACACAAATGTACATGTGAAGAATAATTTCACGCAGCCTGGAGGGGCACTTGGCCTTGTCCTGAGTAGGGGTGTGCCCCGGGATCTCAAAAACCCGTACCCATCATACAAGGTGAAAATGGCAAAAGCATACCCTGTCCTACAAATATGAGGCCCAACTAAACCCGTCGGGAGGCCGAAAAAACATACCCCGGCACATGTTTACTACCTTTATATACTTAAGTGCCCCCCACCCCCTCCGGACCTGCAGCTACATGGTGAGTGAAACTGAAACTGCGTAATGTGACGTCATATGTCCAAAATGGGGGTTGCTGTGAACGAAAGTTGTGATCCTAAAAGTTCATGTGACAATTGTTAAATAATCACGAGACAGTGAATAACCAAAATATTGTCGATTGATTGATATTCATCTCAATTCTCAACATAGATACTTAAGTACACAACATTGATGGGAAGCTATATGCACTCGAAATAAAACGCTCACCGCACGACCCACATATCTTTGGGCACGAAGGTATATATTTATATTACTATCGTGCGCGGCTAAGTCAGAGCCTGACAGATGCGGAGTTTCTTTGCCTACAATAAGCTCCGTTCATACTTGTTCATTTGGCAATTTATCGCCCACTTAGAATAATTGCACTATATTCAGTTCAATCACAATGAAAAAAGTATATTAAACAAATAAGTATTATGAGACACCTTCAACAAACAAAAAAGAAAATAATTTGCACAGACTCTTGTAGCAACCGGTACCTGAAAAATATCAACATCAACAGACGGCGCGCAATAACTTTTCAACTTGAAGGCATCCAAGTGCGATTTGAGAATCATAACGTGACCAAAGTCATCATGAAGTTTGCCATGTCGCTTGAATCAAAGAAGAATATGCCAAGTGCGCTCGTAACATAATCTTGTATCCTATATGTTGACAGGCACGAACTTCTACACCAAACCCGCCCCTCCCTTCCTGCCATTGATTCTTCGTATTCTGAAGATTTCCAGCCAAACTAACCTGTTGTATATAGCAATAAATACATTTGGCTCATCTTATTTTGCTTTGAATGTCATTTTTTTGTCAATGATAACGTAGTGAAACGGTAGCATAAAGGTTCCCCAATATCCCAAATAGGTTGTGGGATGGTAATTTAACTGCATATTTCACTACGTTAAAACATTTCTGATAGTCCACTCTTTTACGTAATAATTACGTTAAATACTAAGTAATTTCTACCATACACAATAACAACGTATATAGTACGTTAATTGTTTGCTGATCGAGACGATCATGCCCAAAAAACAATAATGCATATTTTGGCGATTTGATTTTGTTTCGCTTTTGCTATAGTTGCTAAATTTCTCGACTGTATACCGTCGTTGGTATTTGGAAAATAAAATCATCGATAATCTACTGATAAAGACACTTTCAAAACAGACTCCAAACTTTGTAAACAAAAAATACAGGAACAGAGAGCCAACATCATCATATCATCCCTTGTGATTAACAATTATTGCCAGGAAGTCCTACGTGGTAAAGTTAGTGATTAAGTTGAAGCATTTGTAGTAAAACAAAATCTTCATATTTAAAGAAATTGGCGTTCCTTGCGTTAACTTGCGCTTTGTGACAGGAACGGCCACGGTTCCGATAGCGAAAAGTAGAGCAGCAGAAATCTGATGTTGCTTATCCTATTAAGTAAGCTTCCGTCTAACAAGAAACGCTGCCAAGGCCGGCCTCATTGGTATCTCATTGCCGAGAACGCCATCGTCAAACTAATAGGGGCCTTCACATTATCGGGTTTACGTCGCGGCCGATAGGATGGCCACCGTCGCGCATAGCGATATTTACCGGAACTGGGGGCATGTTCCTCTGCCTGTCAAGCTGTCAACGCTTTGTTTGCGCTTTACCAGTTACTGTTTTAAGTTCCTGCGTTGTTGCGCGCATTCTTGTTGCGTGTTTGTATAGCTGTTAAGGACATCAAAAACGTCACCGAAGGTGTCAAGCGCATTCTGAACTTCTCATAAGTTAATTTGAACGCTGTCACGTCGCAATAAGCACATTTGAAACAGTTCTCAAATACAGAGTTTGTCATAGAATAGTGATCAAAATTTTGCCAACTACATTCTCCAGTCGTATGGAGAGTATTCTGCAAGAACATCAGTATTCACCCGATATCATTTCGAATTTAGCATGCGTGACTGTTGCTACACCATGTCATCACTGTCCCCTTCTTAGTGGAAAGTACCCCAGCTGAAAACTTTCCTCAAAGATAGCGGAATCCCTTGCTCGATTTATAAGAAAACTGAGCTCATGGAATTAGTAAGAAATGCCTGCAGCACCGTAACTATTTACAATGAATGAAGAACTATTAGCATAGAGGGTCAGCAAGTCAATTTCCTAGATCCCAACAAACTCTCTGCATTGCAGGCCGACATGTCAAATGCACCTGAGCTTACGGAGGCTTACTGTCTTATTTATTTGATGACCAAATGCAAATGGAGTCCTAGCAGGGTGGCATCATTTGAAAGCGAAATGGGATATCTGCTGTTCCTCAACAGACACATGCATGCAGTTGAATATAAATCCCTGAATCATTGTAGGTGTTATCTGAGGGGGAAATGTGTTAGGGAGCTGTCCCAGTCCGAGCAACCATACAATGTACCCATCTGGTACCATAGAGTCTGCTGGATGTGAGTGCACAGGGTAATTCTTAATTTATGTAATTAGGATATTTAACTTAAGAAAGTTGAATACAGATATCACACATCATTAATATGTTTAAATACCTATGAAGACTTGCTAGTACAATATTTACTTTGCGTTTTGTTTGTATGTGGTGTTGTCGTTTGGTGAAAGTGAGGTAAAAAAGTTTGTTATTTATTTTCTCATCTTTCTTTGCAGAGATGATGGTGGTTGCAAACATGTTGTGGCCATGATGTTTGAAGTGGCTGACTTCAATACCAATACAAAGTCTAAATCCAGCATTACCGCCTTATGAAGAAACATGTCGAACGGCTTGTCGCCTCGATTATTTGGATGTCTGGCAATTGCAAATACACAGTCTATATACTTGTCACGTCAGTAATACAACTGACGTAAACTTTACTGTCATTTACAGGTGTTTTTTCGTTTTCGTGCGATCATCGGCCTTGTAGTCCACTACGGCGCAAGGAAACCTGGGCATGGTTGCTTCCGCGCACACTCTTAACGTAATCTAGTCAAATTGACTAACTTAAATAGTCATATTGACTGTCCACCAAACGACTTATGTGTTAGTCAGTTGACTAAAGCAGTTAGTCACATATTAATTAGTCAAAATGACTAATCTACCTAGTCAAGTAAAGAGTGTTCAATATGACTAATCTATTAGTCACTATGACTATCTCATTAGTCACATTGACTACAGCGTAAGTAGTAATGACTATTGTACTTAGTCAGACCGACTAGAAGATTTGGTCAGTTTGACTATGATTGAAGGTCAGTTTGACTATGATCGAAGGTCAAACCAGTGTACGAACCATAGAAAAACAAGTCAGACAACATAATATGCAAAACAAAAAGACCGTATTGTATATAAACACATAAATGCATGGCCTTGTTAATACTGGCCGTGACCCAAAGAAGCTTCGCATCAACTGGGTCCTTAGCCTCATCTACGACCAGCATAACCTTCTGATCATATGCTTTTTGGTCGATATGTGGTAAGGCACATAAACACATAAATGGCAGCCATCAGCATGGCCATGGCCATGGCCTCTGTTACATCCACAGCTTCTCCAACAGATGTTCCCTCAATGAAAACATGGATTTGGGATTCAGGCAATTCTCACTCATACAGCAGCAGAAGAGGCAGGCTGTTAATGCTTGTGTCTTGCTGCGTTGCGACATTCTAAAACACATAGTAGACTTATGGTTGAACCTAAGCACTCATTAGTACTGACATCAGCAATGGTACACAGCAATACATACAAAAATACAGATTACTATATAAAATTCTCATAGTAGGAATATCGTTCTATAGACTATATATACTGCAGTATATATAGTCTATAGAACGATATTCCTAAACAATTTTTACAAAATAACACCGGTATCAAACATAAAACGACGAATATTCACCACAGCTTAAAACTCTACGTTCTGCGTCGTGTATTGTGTTTGTTTTGAAAAACATGCCCCTATTTCTGGTGGAAAATCAGTATCGCCGCCTGGCAGCCGCGACGGAAACCCGAGAATGTGAAAGCTCCTATTGTGGAAGCAAATCCATGAATGGCAATGGCTCCTGGTGAGGGAGAGGGGAGGAGTGTAGATAGAAGATAGAAAGATGATTTTATTCGCTATATGAAAAGAATTCAGGCAAACACAAGAAGGCCGCAATACACTTAACAGGGCATCAGAAAGGCTTACGCCTATCGATCTGGTGACCTTAGCAGAATAAAATAATCACAAACAAGATAGAGATATTAATAAAAAAAGTGAATAACATGAATGTTTAAGTTTATACTTATATTAGTTAAAATATAATAACAGAGGAAAGTAGTATTGACCTCAAACATAGTGCAACTACATAATAAAAAAGAAAAACAAGACGAAATATTGTAAAGTTGGTAATATACAATTTTGTTGTTGCATTTAATGTGTGTTTCTGGAGGAGTGGAGGAGCTGAAGGTACTTAGCAGTTATGTTATCGGACATACACAAAAAAATCACTAATCATTCCTTAATCATCTATACGCAGTTGTTTCTCAAGCGGTTTATAATGCCGATTACCTTGACGTCACAGTAGATGCAGTAATTGC
Organism: Urechis unicinctus; assembly: GCA_034190875.2. Lineage (NCBI taxonomy): Eukaryota > Metazoa > Annelida > Polychaeta > Xenopneusta > Urechidae > Urechis > Urechis unicinctus. The sequence continues at coordinate 59,661,559 of CM067343.1, read as the reverse complement.
CTTCACTGCCAGTCACATTTTTGGTGCGACTGTCTGCTGTCACTGACCTTGACCTGTAGCATAATTACGGTACAATCGATTGCAATTTGACACATGGAAGACAGCAGAGAAGATTGTTCGTCAAATCCATCTGAAGAGGTTGGTAAGGTAACGATGCCAAATTGGGCATCATAATGAAACACAATCATAATGTTTGTCGGATGGCGACCTATCCATATGGGACATTTGCTACTTGAAGAGCGCCACCATTAGTCACATAAATGGAACGTTCTCCGTATGAGGCAGACCCATCAGTATAAGTGAAGCCCTCCAGGTAAGTTTCCCAGCCGCCATTTTCCTCAAAAGAGAGGTTCTTTAGTGGAAATTCAATGCACTGGTTGCTCCAAGCATCACCTTGAGAGCCAACAGAAATGATTAAATCACCTTTCAGAGGCTTCAATCTTCTTAGCTCAGCGTTCTCTAATATCCAATTACTCACATCCTATAAAATCACAATAGAGCCCGTCATAGGAACTGTTCTGGAGCGGAAATCAGATGAAAATGATGACACGATGGGTTTCCTGATCCTCCGCCAGCCGGCAGCACCTGAATGTAATAGATAAACCATATTGCTAATGTGTTTTTCATCCTCACTGGATCATATTAAAGCACTTGTTTACAACCAATCATTAATATTTACGGTATTACAAAGATTGTGACATAAATACCTCCATCGCATAAACCTTCTCTGTACTGCGGCACATCCGCGTTGGCCATAAGGATATTGCAATCTGAGAATTAAGAGAGGTTTTTGTCTGATATCATTAGTAGAACCTTAAGAAACAAGAACGTGATTAAATATGTTCTCTGCGTGTACAGTATTCTTATTATTGTCACTTTTTTACTTGTGATATTTCACTTGGAATAAGACGAACCTAACTTTCAGGCTAAAACCGCTAGCTTCAAACCATAGCGAAAGGAATAATGGCAACTTTTTACCTGATACACGCCGGGTGGTGTACCGAGTGGTACATAGAGGGAGCCACTGAGTGTGGTGGCAGTCCCTGTCAACCACATTCTGACGCCATCTTGATTCATCAATATCCGAGCAACAATCAACATTCCGCTGAGACGAAAGCATCATATAATCGTCCGTCACTTGTATTTTAAAAAAACAATGATTTTAATATATCAGCTGACGAAATGAAATAAAGGTGTTGAAAAAACGTGATGATGTTGATAATTCAACGACGAAGATAAAGTCAATACTACGTCCGCACGTTGAACTCGAATAATTACTACACATATACGATGTCTATATAACTCCAGAAGAATTAATTAGCCCGTTGTTCACTTTTCATCTCTATGAACAATGCTAACATCTTTGTCTTTCAGTGGAGCAGCGTAGCCAACATTCAGCATCTCTATGTGGAAACAGAATTCCCCGTCATTTGACACTCTACCTGGGAGCACTGACTGAAAACAGAGCATCAGAGCCAATAGTACAAGGTGTATCACGTATTACGGAGATCAAACTACACAAACGACTGGCATGCAACACCTGCAGAGACCACCAGACGATGGTATTACCTTAGTCTGCGTCCCAGACTCCAGGGGTTCCGCTACGCTTCTCGCCCTTTGAAGGCGAGACTATTGAACATCAGTAACATGTAAACAGCGCCCGCAGCCATCAGGCTAGGGGACCTTGACTAGTATTACCTTGAAGAGTTGGAATCTGTAGCCGAGTGACCTGTGGATACTATTGTAAGACGTCCTGATTATACCGCTGGTTAAGGTAGGTGAACCTCAGACCTGACAACTCTTCCAAGGCTGTTGGGCACCTGTGTCGGCTGATTATCAATCAATCAATCAATCAATCATCGATACCAGCTATATCATCATATGTTAATTGATTGACTTTTCGAGATTATAGTACCTGCCATCTGGGACCATGCGACATGTCTCCCCCCCCCCCCCATACTGCTGTACAAGTTACCTGCCGTCATCTGCGGGTACTCCTCCGTCTTATTGACGTAGGTACCGACGCCATCAGCACTAGTAAGGAAGCAGTCGTTATGATGTGCCAACCGGGGGGGGGGGGGGGGGCACTTAATGGTATAGAGGTAGTACATATGTGCCGCGCGACGGGGTATGTTTTTTCGGCCTCTTGACTTGTACGACGGGTTTTTTGGCCTCATACTTGTACGACGGGGTATGTTTTTGAGCTTCAATCTGTACGAGGGGTTATACATTCGCATAATACCTTGTACGATGGGGTATGCTTTTGGCCATTTTGACCTTGTACGACGGGTACGGGTTTTCGAGGTCCCGCGGCACACCCCAGGGTGCCAACATGATGCTGATGTTGCTTGTCCCAGCGTTGTGGAAGATACAAGGCTCACAAATGAAATTAATATTCCCTGTACCTAGATGATTAATTGTCGTAGCGTTTATGCTCAGATGCAACGTGATTACAGAAAGAAGGTCGTGTTTCTTCCCCGGGGGTTGGAGAGGAGAGGGATTCTCCCAATGTGAAGGTCAGTAGGGGTGTGCCCTGGCCGTGTATATACCGTCTTTTCGTTTTTTGTTTATCAAAACCAAAAACCAGCCAGTTTGGACCGTTATCAGCTATGTGACGCCACACTTTGTAGCCCAAAAGAGTATAGTTAATATTCTCTGTATACATGAAACGTAACAGAACGCCTCTCACTCACAGTTAGGGGAACAAAGTTGGACGCCCTGCAATTGCGTATCTCGGTGAAACCAAAGATGTATGTATATATACAAGCCAGTTTCATGAGCCATACGCGTGCATCCAAGGTCAATCTGGGTCACAACCTTTGCTTTGATTGGTCAAGCAGGGGCTATCACGAATAATGAACATGTCTAATGAATATTCGGACGCGCCAGTTTTAGTCGTAGATTCTAGGACGAGAAGCGTAGCGGAAACCCTGTATATCCCTACCGCTGGGGTAAACATTGTCAACTACTGCTGCTGCTGCTGACCATACTGCAATGTGCCAAGCGATTAGCATCACGATGGAATGTAACAATTCGAGCAACAAGATCCGATCCTTCCTCCTCAAGGAAGTCAATCAAATGATTGTGTCCGGCACGGAAATCAGTTAAAAGTGAGAATGCGTTTCCTGATCCCCAGCCAGCCGGCAGCACCTGAACGCCACATGATTAAACACGGGAATGAGGATACAGACGGATGTTTATATATATATATATATATATATATATATATATATATATATATATATATATATATATATATATATATATATATATATATATATATATATATATATATATTTATATAAATATGTATATATATTCATATATATATATATATATATATATATATAAATATATATATATATATATGTATGTATATCTGTATGTATGTATGTATGTATGTATGTATATATATATACATGAATGTATATATATATGTATATATATATATTTATATATATGTATATATATATACATATACACATATATATATATATGTGTGTGTGTGTGTATGTATATATATATATATATATATATATATATATATATATATATATATATATATATATATATATATATATATATATATATATATATATATATATATATATATATATGATGGCTTCGGGCGCTGTTTACATGTTACTGATATTCAATAGTCTCGCCTTCAGGTCTAGGTGAGCTTAATGTCTTGAACTGGACAGGCATCCCAGATTTGGGACACCTTACAAAATAATGAGGTCCAAATATATATATATATATATATATATATATATATATAGATATATATATATATATATATATATATATATATATATATATATATATATATATATATATATATATATATATATATATATATATATATATATATATATATATATATTTGGACCACATTATCTTGAAAGGTGTTCCAGCGAGTGGAAGATTGATCTATCAATCTGTAGGGTTCCTACAGCAAGGTGTCATTAAAAAACTAAATAATTTCTTTCATCATTTATTCGTTCTTTTATTCGTTGGTTCATCCATTTGCTTTTCCTTAATCAACACTTTGCCAATTGTGTCCAAGTTTTTCTTTTTCTGTCGTCGGTGGCCATGCTGCACGTCACCTCGCCCATACTGGTACAGAAATGGCCTTCCGCAGACACGAGAACTCTTCCGTCTTGTTGACATTCCCGAAATCAGCGTTTTGCAGCGTTTTTCAGGCAAATGCAGCCACGTCGAACTCATACATGTTATCGTGGTTACTAAACCACGGACTTCAAAGCGCTCATCAAATGCAAGTTATACAGCTTGCATGGACAGCTGGTTAGGTGAAAAGATCAATAATAACGACTAGCGCCGAGTAAACCTGGATGACAAAATGCTGTGTGCGTGACGCCCGTACTAGTCTTCTTGTTCCACAGTACAACGTCTTCAACACAAACACAGCTTGACAGGCAGAGAAACATGCCCCCAGTTCCGGTAAAAATCGCTGTGCGCGACGTTGACCCTCCCAGTGGCCGCGACGCAAACCCGAGAATGTTAAGGCCCCTATTGTCTACACGTTAGTATTTGACAGCCACCATAAAATAATATTGAGAAATTTCGCCTCCAAACCTCGCCTGTAGATCAAATGACAACTGTACATACGATAAGTTGAATGAACTGTACGTACGAAGAGTTATTGTCTCTGCCAGTTAAGACCTTATCTTATCGTAGACTCTAGGGCGAGAAGCGTAGCCACATCTGGTGTATACACGTTAATGCAGGACATAATACAGTCAGTCGTCCTGATGTTCCCTTCTATTTCAATATGTACACCTTAAAGAGACTGTTCAGCCACATATAAGGCAATCAGGAATCATTTCGTTATTACATTACTACGATTAACGCAGACGTAAGTAATGACATCTTCTAATTTGTGCCGCCGAGTTTACATGATGGAAGTTATGTTGATAAGTTTTTAACATTATTATTTGACTGGAAATGTTCATGATATGCTGTGGAGATCTGTTTTATTCAGTTATGTCGTTCCATCGATAACGTGCCTCCCTAAAACCATGAACTACACGAATGTTAGCTGTAAATCATAACGCGCTCTGAATTTACCTCGCTAACGATGTGTATTCTTCCGCTTTAGTTACATAATGTAGATTTCATAAAATCTTCACTCATTCAAGTTGTGGGCATAATTGTGCACACATTAGACCGACAAGCAGGAAGGATAATGTCCGACAACATAAATGGCGACTGTCGAAGCAAGGATCTTTTTTCTGAGACCACAGCGCCGCGTAGCGACTGAAAGTCTGAAAATGTAACATTTTTGGTTTCCAAGGTGCTGTTACCAAGCAGCTTGTTAGGCAACCACTTCCCTTATATGGGGCTGAACAGTCTCTTTAATAAAAGACCCGATGAAATGTCCCAATGCAGGAATACTGTTTGTTAACATCACTGGGAACCTCTATCCCACCGAGATAATGGGGATATCAGGTTAGACTTTGTGATAGAAAAAACCCATTGTTCACTGTGCATGGTCAACACGTCTTGGCCGGCAGTCGTACATGGAGGTATTATAAACAACGCCCGAAGCAAGATACGCAACAATGTCATATTTATTCTGACAACAGTTTGTAACAACTTACAACTTATTGATGTAGTTAACATTTTGGGTGAAGTCAAGTATAACACAATCATACCATCATACAAACAGCTTCAGGAGGGTACCACCACATCAGCCAGCAGACCTTACCAACAACAGAAACATATCTAGGAGATGGAGGGCTACACGAGTAGTGGTGGGGTAGGTGTTGGGAGAACAATTCACCAAATATTCTCACATACCATCAGGCACATTTTTTTCTTCACCACTACTTGGGTCATAATTTTTGCAGTTTATAGAAAAATACTACAAAAATATAATTCTTTCCTCCTGAATTGTCATCTTTAAAAGGGAAAACATGTCAACAACACATTCAAGCAGTAGAACATTATCAGATGTTCTAATAAAACACTCTAACACTGTTCCATTATAACCCCAGTCAAGTGACGACGCCCATTCAGATTAAATCACACTGTCAAAACAAGATACTTTTTGACACTCCCAATAATTTCACTTTCAACATAAAGAACCACATACAACAGTAAACTGATATATAACCACCTAAACTTGCCAAATATTCCTCATTTGTAACATATAGAGCAAGAAATTTCATCTGTCCCGCATCAGTAGCAGGTGCCCCCCCCAACAAACGGGTGGGGTTCATGACTAGATACATCAATTCATAACAAGATAACAACACGGGATGCAGTCACAATATATAGCAGCGATATGTACAAATTGGAATTCTGGGAGCATGACCCCGCGTTGTAGAGCCATCAGGATATACTTGTGGAGTTGTATATCACACTTTTGTAGAGCGAGATGTCTTCTCATAATGCTGCTGTTCAAGCTGCAAATGCTGGACGGTAACAACCAACAACATAACGGAGGGGCCTCTCTCCCCATGTCAACTTTCCGATATCAATGGAAATTGTACAGCCATTTAGTAGTAAAGATCCCCATCGACCATGGAGTATAACCATAACACTGAGCTATTATCATTGAGGTCATTGTGGAGTGCAGTCAAAATGAAAACCTATCAGGAATCCAAATGAAGTTCAACTCGCATACTGATCACAAAGACAGGTTGTGCCCCAATAAGGCAAGAATATGGCACCTGAATTTGCACTACTTTTCTTGTTCTATCCCAGGAACAGTTACTTGATGGGGTAACTTTACTCAATCATCAGGACAGGCGACCTCACAATACGTTTACATTTAATCTGTGAATTAACATTTTCTTCAACAACCATGTCAACAACAGACAGGGAGATAATAAATAAACACCATCATACTTCTCACAATGTAGGCGAGGTTACCGTGGGCTTCAACTGCTGCAACTGTACCAGTCCTCAGAAACTCCAGCTACTCAGCTTGGTACAAATGCTATCTAAAGCAAAAAAGTGTTTCCTAATCATCATTAGTGAAAAGCTGTCGCCGTCTTACTTGACCCCAGTCGACCTCCCGACTTGATGAGAACTCGAGTAGGGATTATTCTTCTTCCGTCTAGAACAACTAGAATAACTCTGCTCAGACTTGAATTTCTGTTCAGAGTCTAAGGGACTCCTCGCAACATGTATATTCTGCATGGATACAAGGGGTCCTCCAAAATTCACCGGGATCGAGATGGGATGGCAGAATCCAGATAATCTATAATCCTGTAGAAATGGGACCAGTTGACTTGCCGAGGTAATGATGGGGATATAATATGTGCCTGCAGGGTGCAGAGCAAACCCTGGTACGCTGTTAGTGAGATCCATGTGTTCATGAGGCATGTTGCTGTCGATCAATAATGAAGAACTAGAGCCATTTCCATTGCTGCCGTTGGACCCAGAAGAGACAGGATTACTGGCCGAGCTGAAGTCAGAGCCCGGGTAGGAAGTTGTGTCCGACCCGGTGATGTGGGCACCCCGAGCAGAGCAGGCTCCCTGACCTGTTGAGGTTCCTGGGTCAGAATCTTCTCTGAGGGAGCACGGCATGTCTCCACTGCCTTGCGGCTCAGGTTTCCCAACAAGCATATCCGCACTGAATCGCAGCTTGATATCATTCTTGAACTTGTAGCTTTGGTTGGATCTGCTGGGAGAGGTGGGCTCGTTGCCCACAGTCACCTCTGTCTGGCCGCTACTGGAGCCGCTGCCGATGCTGGCGAAGCAGTCGCCCCTCATCCCCCAGCCTCCCACCAGTGACATGTTACTCTGACTCTCCTGACCATCACTGCCCATCTCCTCCAACCACAGTTGGCGTTTCTCATCAATGCTGCCTGATAACAACGTCTTCAGATTCTTGTCCAAGTCTTGTAACGATGGCGTGGACATGTTCTGAATGCTGCCGTTCTGAGCGTCGGGTTCTACAGACCCGCCTACTTTTGGGAGAGTGGCTGGGGAGGATTCTGGGCGTGGGTTTCCACTGGTGTCCACCTGGTGGTGATGCGGGGTTGCTGTGGTGTTCGAGGGGGCCATTTGTTCACCAGATGAGTGATACTCTACTTCTGTATCAGGGCATCCTTGTTGTGTAGTCTTCACTGTAATACAGAGGCAGGGGTTATACTTTTATACAAGCAACACACATCATGAATGTAACACATGAAAATGTAGACAATTCTGTCCGCCGTCTCGCAATAGAAATGAAGATGGAAAAATATGACAAGATGAAGCCATTAATGAGATCATAAGGCAGAAAACTTACAATTTGCCTTCTTGGTACGGATAAGTTGCTCCTGTAAATGATGCAGCAGGTTGACACAGAGTGGATCGAGGGCATTATGACCCTGACGCTCCACCAAAAACTTCATGACCTCGTCACGACACACCTTAAAGCCGAGACTGAAGTGGATGTGACAGCAGTGGTCTGGTGGGGCGAGATCTGCATGGAGGTCTTCTGTTGGAGGTTCTCCTTTACTGGATAACTGTCTCCTCAGCACTGTTAAACAACACAACACACATCTGCTACTTATAATGAATGTTCAATTCTTTGTAAACCCACAGGTGTATGCCATCTAAATGACGTGACCCGGGTGTGTACAGCTATCTTCATGATAAGAAAATGAAAATCACCCTTGACTTGATTCTGTAGGTTACAGATGTGTCTGGTGGCCATTTCTATGATCTCAGTTTTCTCAATGCGGCCCTGGCCCTAAGCTCACGCAGAAAACACAATGTATGTTGAACATGCTCACGAGAATGATGCAAAAGATAACGAGGAAGTGAGAAAAAAAATATTTTGCAAAGCACACCTGAATAATGAGGAGCTGAATATATGTTAAAAATATACCTGCGCTGGTTTAGACCACCCACATTGCTTAGGGTAACCCATTAAAACCTGCTACATAGGGTCATACAGACAGAGCAATGTGGACAGTCCAAGCAATTCATGCGTAACTAACAACTGCACGCATAAATATCACAAGCAAACTCTGGCTAGCGGATTTATATAATTATTTTGATTTCGCACTCGTTTCTCACTTAAATTCAAACATGGTCAAATTTTGGGGTAACATTTCCAGGTTTTCAGAGACATTGGATTCAATTCGCAAAGAAAAAAATATTCAATTTGCATAACAAAATCATAAACTTTCTAGATTATCTCTCATCTGTACAAAAGCAGTATTAGTATGAAAGCAGTCATGGGCTCTTACGGTTCAGGGTAAGAATACAAATCAGGACTCGGTCACCAACCTGTTTGATAACACGGGAGGGAATCAGCTGACTAAGATCTGCCAGGCAATTGTTCATTCGATCTCGTCGTCTTTTCTCAATGATTCGATGAGACATGGGATCCTGCAAAAATAAATACAGATTCACAGCTGATTACTCGCACGTTTAATACCTAGATATATATCATGCAATAAAATCCTGCACTAAGCTGTAAAAATCCAAAGTGGCAAGTAATATAACAATACATTATATCATTATGATTTATCTGTTATTAGGAGGAGGGTGGCGGTTTAAAATCAAATATAAAACCACGAGCAAATAATAATGTCTCCTACCCTTGGCGTCCTCATTTTCTTCTGAGGTATGTCTCCATAATCCAGTCCATGATGCATGATGTTGAAATTCAAAGTAGGCCTGAAAACAACAATGGCGTACAATGGCAGACAAAACCACAACGAAGTTGCTGATGCAGTTGAAAACCACTTCACCTTTAGTAATCCTGTGCAGATAATATAGCCTGCAGCCCTACCACTGCTCCCTCATTGGTCAGTTAAAAGGATATCTTCAGCCAATCTGAATCAGCGTATTGCTTTGACTAAACCCATAAAATTAGCCCCCCAAAAAATCTGTCCGACTCGAGTCAATATAGCGACCTCGCCAGCCCCAAAAAATGACACCCCATACGTTAGCACGCAATGAAATCATAATTATTATATTACTAGAATTTACTCTTTTAAACATGGCCTAAATGATGGACAAACATTTTAAGACTCATTAGTTGGTGACTGCCGACATCTTGCGAAAGAGAACCCGCCTTCATATGCCCCGCCCACTCCAGCCATCGAACAACAGCTCAGTCACGTTTCCGAACGCATGACTCGTGTTTACCGGCCCACAATGCATTGCTCAACAGTCGTTGGCTCCACACAAAAAACACACCAAATGCCTGAACATCTTTTCTTTAAATCGTAAAAATAGTTCAAAACATGTAACGTAACATGTTCATTAATACAGCAATAACTGTATGTATCATATGGAATGGTATTACGGCGTTTTAACGGTTTAAAGCTGTCGCAGCACATCCGGGGTTAATTGAGTGAAATGACATGGATGGAGAAAAATGTGAATAATCTCACCTCATTTCGTCCTGTTGACACTCTTCCATGATCAGATGATTAAAAGGAACTCTGTATTAATGCGATATTGAAATCCAAGAGCTGTCAAATAGCTATGAAGAAATAATCCACACGGTTAGACAGTTACAAACGAATGCAGTCTTTGTCTGAGCGTTCAAACGATAACATGTCCCCTTCGATCATGCCGCGTCTCACGTGCCGCGATGTGACGTCAGATAGAGAGCCCGCCCGAGTCACGCGGCAAGCGGTATGCCGAGTCTATACCGTCCACAAGCTCTATCTCAAGCACATGGCACAAAACGTGTTCCGCCTTCTCAAATACTAACTGTAACAACCTCGGATGGCGGGGTTACTCAACGATTTCCAATTGGATCAGGGTTATTGGCAGCATCCCAAACAGAAGGAAAGAACTTGTACATTTGATTTGATATAATGTTCCATATGTGTTTAAGATGTTCGACATAGCTTTAGCAGTTTCAAGTTATTAAGGATCGAAAATTAATGCTGCATAATAAAATCTGAGCGAAGAATTTTTTTTTTATTTACATATTTATGATACTTATAATATTAATGAGAATAATAATGATAATAAACAGCAATTATAACAATAATCATAATAACATTGATAATAACGATCTTGAATGGGGCCATGTCTAGTAACAAAAGTAACAAAGAGACAATGAGAACAGTCTTCATATGATTTGAGATGAAATAAATTTGATTTGGTTTCGATTAAGTTCTAAGGTTTTATTTTTAGTTCACATAAAATTCAATATGATAATGTGTTAATAATGTAGAGTTACCATAACAAAATTATTGTTATGGGAATCATTTAATCATGCACCCTCTTATGTCCATCTAAATGAACAGAGGAAGACATTTATATATTGAAAGTGCCCCCACCAGAGTGCCCCACCAGGGTATAAATACATGCCATGCTCGAAAAGCCTAGTAAGTCGTATGGGTTATGTGAATTGGAAAACTATAGCGTGTCATCAATTATTGTAATAACCCTGGTCGAAGTCATTATAAAAGAAAACATTGAATCATTAAGTGAAAAGCGTGTAAGCGATGTTTGCTGCATGTCTTCGCCTGTGATAATGTCCTTGGTTTGAGATATGCGTTTTATGATATTGTTTTTAGAAATTCAGAGCCTTGAAGAATGCCATTCCAGAATAATAACTCAAATGTGGGACACCCTTATATTATCAGCGCGATATGAATCCACCGGTGAAAGAGAATTTGCATCACACCGTTGAGTTCACGACCTATCGCCACTTGACTCCTCTGCGGGTGTGCACAATCACGTCGTTACGGGATTCGTGCCACAGTGAACACGCAACACCGCATGTGACTTGCGGTGTGGTCTCGTGCAGGTTTGCATGGCTGAACTGGCCGAGGCGCACGTGGCACCAGTTTTCAGGGACACTAGATGGCCATACATTTTCTGATAGTAAACAACTACAGGACCGTATGTGCGTGATGCGACCCATGTTGCTACTATCAGAACATGATTGATTATCGATCGATGTATGTTAGCAGTCTGTTTTTGGTTAAGGAGAGGGTGATCCTTCAAGTCTTACACGAATGCTTATAAGCCCCGCGGAAGGTCTTTTTGGAACACGCTTGGGGATGCCGACACGAGCCACTCTCTTACATCCCAAACCGATGTTAAATGTTTATCCATAAGCGCTTGGCGTAGACTATTATGATCTTCCCATAAAGATTGCACTCTGCGGTAGTAGTATAGAAACTAGCGGTACTGGCGCACCTATCTCATATGATTCTGGCACACCTATCTCATATGATTCTGGCACACCTGTCTCATATGGGTTCTGGCACACCTATCTTATAGAAGCGCACTTTTACTCCAGGGCAACCCGACTTTCGGCTACCTTTTTTCGCGGTTCAGGCACACCTACCTCCTCTTTATATACTACTGACCCTTTGATGGCTTATACAAGATATTTGCTCACCCTAGGGCGCCTCGGACCCGACCCCCAAACGGGGCCGAGTGGCTAGTTTGTTGGTAAACTAGTGTGTAGTTCACAACCTGCAAACAAGGTCCTTTAGGTGTTCCATTCGCTCCATAAGATCATTGTTCTTAACCTCCAGATCTCTCACCATGTCCTGCAGTTTCACAAGGTCATCATACTTAGTCTCCATATCACTCAGTTTGCACTCCAGTTCTATTTTTTCGTCTTTCATATACTCTATATCTAATATCAACTCCTTTACACCACCCTCAAGTTCAGTAATACGCTCGTCTGTGTTCATTGCTATACCTTATACCCTCGTTTGTTCAATAGGCTGATTCATATGTGCACGTTATGATTCGCGGCTGTGATTGAGTCTTGTGAGTCTCGACCCCTGGCGCCATCACCAAACGACCACTCTGCGAAGGGGGCCACTTGCTTCTGCCCATATAGTAATGAGTGGTTTCGTTTTTTCATCTACGTATCGTGTCAGGTACCTGTTCTGCTGTCTATATTCAGCATCAATATACTTTTTATGAACAGCATCCTTCGGTAAAATCGGGTCTCCCAACTCAACGATTTTATTATCTCCCATTTCAAGGTCTCCAGTCATAGTACCGCCACTTTTATCAATTTTTTTTGAAGTTCTTGACTGCCATTGAATGGTCTCGTTTGATTCGAGATTGTACCAGCCCAGAGTATACGTGATTGACCTTAGGCCAACACATAGACCGCCCGCAGTGTTGTCAATAGCATTTTGCAGGGACACAGCGTCGCCGCTTTGAACATTTGACAGAGTGTGATACATAGCACTATGAATAAACAAGCCTTTAGTTTCAATAGAAAAGGTACATATAAAGCGGGCGGGGTGTATCCAGCCTCATATGGTGTGGGAGATAAACTAACCCGACAAACAATTCAAGTTGTTCACAATGGTGGTATATTCACAGCAAAGTTTCCTAATCTATTCAGTAACTATAAGGTGCCACCGGTAACAGCGGACAAAGTAGTGAAAGACTGGTTGACAAATCCAATGCAGTTTTGGCAGAACCAGGTAAACTTTGCAGTGTGGTGTGCAACATCCGGCTGCGGTGTGTCATCCCACGACCACCTCGAGGCTGGGATTCCACTCGAAAAAGCTCTCTACACCTTACACCTTTATTACACAGTGCGTTGCCTATTGGCAGAACTAGAAGCGCCTCTACCTCAGGATCATGCCTATGACCCCTATAACAATACATATGACAAGAGGGCATATGAGAGACTCTGCACTTTGGTGTTCAACCAAACACAGACTGGTGCCAGAAGGCAACCGCCGCTAATAGTGGCCTTGGTGTCTTATATATGCACATGATGCGTATGGTTACGGGAGTGTCGTCAAGGTTGCTGGTCGAAACGTTCGTTATGACCCTACACGGATGGCCTTTGAGGCGGAAAAGGATACAAAGCCAGGTTTTGCCCATGCGAACAACCTACAATCCTTTCAGGAGAAAATGGGTGCTGTTCTACATCTAGCACAGGGACCTGAAGCAGACGAGGCCTGGAGTACATTCATACTGGACACGTCTGAGGGCTTTACACAAACCGGCGTTGAGCGAATTAACGACAGCATAAGGACCTATGTATGGGCCATTCTTGAGGCTCAGGCGCAGACCCGCTCAAAGATACTAGGTGTTGGAACGTCCTTCGATGCCCAAAAGCAATTTCAGGCCAACGTTGAGGATGCCATCAACTCCCCAGTGGACATTCCGTCATCCATCCGCAGTTATCAGAACGTCCTACAGAAAGCTTCCTCAAAGGTTGATAATGTGTTTGGAACGGGCCTGTACATAGCTCCGTCTGATATGAGCCTCGCCATTCGAAACGTTGCTGGGTACAACAATCTGATAACCATCGCGACTGAGGAGCAGCAGATCGGCAGCAATGCTGATGTCAACTTGGTTCCGGTGGTTCCAGATAGAGGAAGCTTTGACCCTCTGCGAGATACAGATATGGAACTCCCCTCTCCAGGGCCGGCCCCTATGGCCGAGACCGGTCTGCGTGGGGCGCACGAGGATGAGAAAACCGCTCTTATTATAGGCGGAATCGATATAGGCTTAGCTGTGCTTTGGTTTGCTACGTAGTAAGTCACAGAGTATCAAGAGGATAACTCCCCCCACTGCCACAACTGCGGCCCATACATGTTCTGCCATCCAACCAGCCACCTTTGCAGCTGACTTAAGCAGCCATGATACGATGGAGCCAATAATTCCTGCAAGGGCAGCTGCTGCCTTACGGACCAGGCCCTTCAGGACGTTTGCCAAGGAGTTCAGCTGTTTTTTAATCCATTCCTTTACACCGGGCTTATGAGCTGGCGTTCGTGTTGGTGCAGGGGCTGGACTATTGCTCCTCCGCCCGTCAAAGCAACTACCCTGGTCGAGATTGCCAATCCAATCGCAGTGAGGATGGAGGCGATTGTTATGCCCTGCTCCCGGAACAGGGTGCGTACACGCTCAGCTAGCGTTGTGTTCTCGTTAAGAAGTCTGTTGATCGTTTCCCTGATGCGGTTGATTTGGGTTCGCAGACGTTCACGGTTAACAGAGGCAGCTTCAACTCGGGCACTCCGAAGAACCTGCAGCTCTGCAAGCTCATTTGCTTGGAATCTCCATGCTCCACTTTCACCCCTCCCATCCTCCTCCAAGCTTACAATTTTAGCTTCCCGTCGGGCTATATCCCTTTCTATCTCAGTTATCTTAGCTAGGTTTCTTCACCAGCTCACCCCTCTGGGTCTGCATAGCCTTGTCAAGCCCTACAAGCTCTCTGAATGGTAGTTTGTTGTCTGTTTGTGTACCTAGGTCTTGGATGGTGTTATGAACGTCCTCTATGAAGCTTGTTTCTTCCACACCACCTTGCTCTGTCACGGCTTCAGGGCCGCTCATTTTTAGCAGCTGCTTGGTCAACGCCTTGGAGGGCTTTTGCTTCCTTTCGTGACACCGCTTGTGAGGACCACTCAGTGAACCCCTAACCATCACGGGACTGATGCCCCCCTCTAGATCTAGTTATTATAGTGAAAGCGGTTTTTTTGGTACGAGAATTTGTAATACTTAAGTCAAGGTAGTCCTTCAAACGTAACTGTCCTCCAACAAGTTCAAACTTTGTATAATCGCGGCCGAGGGTTGGTATGAGACCTGTTTCAGCTAATGCATCGTAATAATCATTGACAGCGCCTATAACGAGTCGGCCTCCTTGTGGTATAGACTAATCCATCCCAATGTCCCCTTCTGTAACAGGTGGGAGAGTGGCCTCTTGGAGGGTCTCCTCATCATCAAAGTTAGTCTCATTCCTCCCCCTCCCATAACCCCCTCCTCATCTGCATCGTCAAATGTTGGGTTATCAAACTCCATATATAATTGTAATTAAACATTCAACATGACAAGTACTTACGGACGCAAACTAAACCCACACCGCCAGATACGCGAACCCCTCAGGGTAAAGGGCGTGCGACAGTCTGTAGTCGTTACAAACAATCCAAGCACTATTGACCAGAACCAACAACTAATGGTTCGCTTCCCCAATCTAGGCGCAGACGATGTCATTGTTCCAGGGACAGCACGGCTGGCCTTTACAATCACGCTGACCTCGGCTGATGCTAACCGCACCGTTGTGCAAAATCTGGGTCGCGCTGTGCTTAAGAAAATGACAATCAAGATTTCTGGCAATGAGGTCATGTCTATTAATTGTATTCCTCTGCCCTACCATACGTTTCAACGAGGCCTATCAGACGCGGCCATGGGTGTGGGATGATTCAGAGGTGTACGTGGTTGATCGCAGGGAGCGGCTCCATGACCACCTGAGGGTTTTCTACCATTGTTTTAAGGGCGAGCCAACCCTGTACATTATTGATGACTGTTCCGCAACAAAGGCCCTAACCAAGAAGAAAGACATGTTATCCCAACTGGCCTTTAGCGGCTGCCATGCGCAGCAAAGTGTCTGGGTCCTCACCCAAAAGTACAACTCTGTGCTGAAGGACTTACGTGAGCAGACTCGCTGGATGGTGCTCTTTCACACCAAGGACCGTGACTCGTTTGAAGACGCATTACGTGAAAATGATGTAATTCCAACAAAGGAGGAACGTGCCACAGTACGCCAACTACTAGCAAAGACCAAGCACGCAAAACTGCTGCTGAAGGCTGATCAGCCTACTGATTGAAGTGATATTGGCCTTGATAGCAGCCGCTGCATCAGTAATCAATTTAGGTTTCTTCATCTGGGTAGCGGTGCAGTATTTTGAAGCTCGAGGGTGTATACGTATATTCATGGATCCTGATACCATTATTGATAAACTCCTTGAACAGGACTCGACTAGCTTAGTGGAGACAAAGTCTGGGGGAGCGGAACCTAGTTGCTCCCCTGGTGTAGATATGTCTTTTAAGAGAGATAGGCTTGCTGCCATCATAGCCGGCGGTCAGGCCCGTCAGTACCTTGGTTTGGAGCGCATTACAATTGACCAGGTTGAATCAATGTCTGATGAAGAGATCATATGTGATATACGAGGCTCGGCTAGGCGCTAGCATGACGCGCACTCTAGGTCAATCATTGCTACAGCTATACTCAGGTATTGCTTGTATGTTTCTACCAATCCCACCAGAACACCAGCCAAGGCTAATTACAGACCTCGAGACGGACCCGTTTGTTGGACACGCGCTAAGCACTGCCACTTGTGAGCTATATCATCGCTATGGTATGTTTTTAGCTCCCTTAACTGCGGCTTTAACAACAGTTAAGCACTGTCAATTTGGAAAAACATGCACCAAAACAACAGGGGCCGGTGGAGAGGAAGACACCACTTCCTTGCTATAGTATGTGCTTAACTACTCTATAGCATGTGCTTGGCTACGCTATAACAGGTTCTTACTAAGAGCTGTCAATTGGACAAATAAATTTAGTAAGTAAACATGGATGAAACAAACATGAATCAAGTGGAGACAACACCGATGGAGATAACGTCAGTGACAAAAAAACGCTAACAGGGTTGCGGCAGGACGAAAGGGTGCTGCAGCTCGAAAAGCCAATCAAAATAAGCTTCTGAGAGAGCTCCGAGAGGCTAAGGCAGCGCTTAGAAATGGTAGAGACGAAGCTGTCGAGCCAATATCTACGAGCAAACCTCCGGAAAGGTGGGCATGGCCAATATGGGCTGCACCTTTGGTTGTCGGCGGTGTTGGCGTGTTTGGACTAGCATTGTATTGCTACAGGCACCAGATGGTAGCCTCACACCCTAAAGAGGTTGTGGTACAAAAGCCTCCGGACGCTCATTTAAAGGATCCGTTTTATATGGAATAAGATGACAACACCAATTACTGATGGAAAAATGCTCATTAACGCTCTGTACCATGGTGCAGTTGTTTCCGGTTATGCAATAGGTTATGCTAAGCTTGCTAAGACGGCTCTGGGTGGTGGGGTGCCACGTCTTGATTTCACCCCACGCGACCTGGCTATGGCTGTTGCCGATGTATCACTAGCTATGGCCACAAAGGATATGCTTATCAAACAAGGAATCTTACCAGTTGATATACTGAAATAATGGCCACACTCGCGCTGCTTGTTGGAGGCGCTCTTGTTAACGCCCTTGCATTCTCTGGGAGCAACTTTTTGTTCTCTAAATTACGAAGCAGCCAAGTGGACGCGGAACGTAAACGCCATGATATGGCAATCGAGCAGCTTCAATCTGCTCAGGCAGCATGGACCAAGAAGAGAACTGAACGTTTAGACTTCATCAATGAGCAACTGCGCCGCCAGGGACATGCCAAGCATACTTTTAGTGATGCGGACGAGGCTATGCGTGAGTACTCCCTGATTACGAATAAAACCGCTGACCCACTGGGCTCTGAGCCGCAGCTTTCAGACTTCTACGAGCCCTCAAATGGTCAAAAAGAGCGTGAGGTGGCGTTCATTATACTGGGTATGGCTGCGACTGGGCTGGTTGCATACAGGCTTGCCAAGTAGGTCATTTGGAGACTGGGGCATTTACTTTGTATGGATCGTCGCATGCAGAAGATATACTATAGTCCTAAGGGCTACTGGAAAGACATAACAGCTATCAAGAAGCTTGCAACAGAAGCGAGGGTTTCTGAGGAAGTTGCCAGGGGATGGCTAACAAAGCAAGCTATATGGCAAATCTACCTGCCAGTGCCAACACACATTCCCAGACCAAAGTTTGATGTCCCTGTCCCTAATGAGGTTCACCAAGCCGATCTTCTTCTTCATGATGTTGTAAAGCGCCATACTTACAAGTATGCCCTAACAGTGATTGATGTCGCCTCGCGCTACAAAGCGGCTGAGCCATTGACTACAAAGGTGGCTAAAGAGGTCGCAGGTGCACTGGAGAGGATATACAAGTGAGGACCGCTGGGGTGGCCCAAACTTCTTCAGGTGGACCCAGGACTGGAGTTTATGCGAGCAATGAATCAGCTATTAGTAAAACATGGAGTATCAGTCAGGCGTGGCCGTGTGAATATCCATCGAGGGTATAGTGGAACGCTTTTACCGAACACTGGCTGAGCGGCTCTTTGGACACCAGTATGCCGTAGAGTTAAAGGATACTGGAAAACGATCGACTGAGTGGGTTTCTCGACTGCAGGCTGTAGTCTCTGCTATAAATAATGAGGTCACCCGCTTGACTGGAAAAAAACCTAAAGATGCTATAAAGACAAAACGAGTTGCACACAAGCCCTCTGCAGTCGTACCAGGGTGCCCGCTGGGGGTCAAAGAGCAAAAGCTTCCCTCTGATGTTGGCGTTCGCTACCTCTACCAGCCTGGTGAGGCAGAGCAAGTCCAGCGTCGGCGGGCCACTGACCCTGTGTGGTCACTCAATGTTTACCGGATTGGAAGCTCTGTCACTAAATCTGGTGAACCTGTTCTATACTATTTGTTGGATGGACCTCTCCGTGGCTTTGTAAAGGAGAAGTTGCTTGTGGTGCCGTCCGATACCCAGTTGCCGCCAGACGGTATTACCAATTAGACTAATAGATATCTATATATTACAATGGTAGGATTTGACAATAAGTGCCCATGGATATTACTCGGGAAGAAAGACCCCTGTAACAGGCCCTGTACTCAAGAGCAAGAGGTTTGTAATTTACACAGATATAAGATAAAACATGGTGTCATTAATCGTCTTTGTACGGGTTGTCAGAAGGCTATAACAAATAATAAGGTAGGATTGTGTATGGATTGTGGGTTCGATAAAGTCAACCACAGTCGTCTTCATCAAAAGAAAAAAATTGCTTCACAACGGCCTATAGCTGGGGACACTGACTCGCCAGTCGGCGCCACTGAACGGGGATTCCCCACTGTATAAAAATAGAAATCTTGTGGCGCTGTCAACAACATGGTTTGGCGGTCTGCCCCACGCAGACCAGTCCCCGCAACCCAGTCTCCAGTCCCCACAGCGCGTCTTCAGTTCAAGAAGACTAAGTGGGCTGTTAAAAACTATTTGCTCGGACCGTATGATGTTCTTTAAGAGCATGCGTCGGAAGATGCATAAAGTTTTGACTGGTGAGCTGGAAGAGCTAGGTGGAATCAAGTGTCAGTTTGCGTAATAAGCAGCAGGTGCTTCTCTCCTCAGAAGATATTAACGATGCGCTGGACCAGTGCAATGCTAATATCCAAGAGCGGTTGGGGAAGTGGACCAACCAAGGTTCTGGCTGGGAGTTTTGTAAAGCTAGTATTTCTTAGCCTTCTCTTGCTTATGCACGCTCTTCGTTATAGTACTGTTACTCACTGCCTGTAGTTGCTGGAGTGGGGACTAGCCAGAGGAAATTAACGCGAGTCCTGAAGTAGAGATGCTTATTTTGTTTATTCAGATTTCAACAATGAAGCTCCCTGGAATCTCGCGGTCCGAATCGTTTCTCTGACTAGATGATCTCTCTGACTGACCCATCTGTGGACCTTATAAAGGGTCCACATGATAGGCCAGGCTAAAACAATCCCCACGTGACACGACGAGTCCACTTGGAGGGTGAACTCGCTTGCTGTGAGGATTGCTGAAATCAGGGTTACACCCCTCCCAAAGAGTGGTGTGATGTAACCCGGGCTCTCGTGCTGATAATTAAAGGGGGAGGCTTTTTAAGAACGTATGAACCAAAATAGTATTATAACATCCTCCCCAACCATAATAAAGTTGAACTTCCACTGTTCAATAAATTTAGAATTTACCCTTAAATTTTGAAAATTGACTTTGTTAAACTAATTGAAGGTTGATGAAATGGAATTTGGAATATGAGTTATAAAGTAAAGGGACAGCACGACACGAGCCCAATATTATTAGATTTTGAATTTTGAGTGATCCCAGGGTAGCTTGGACATGCGCCAATGCTGTTTGACATTGGCACATATCCATAACAAAATAGGTAATTATATAAGTTTACAATAATTTTTCAAATGATCTAATTTTGCTAGCCTAAATGGTATTAAAATAAATATATTGCAATAAAATGGAAAGAATTAAAATATGGAATAATCTAGCCGTTATGACATTAATTACATTTTCACAGTATTACTCCGCACTAAAACCACATGGGAAAAAGCGATGAGCCTATACTTAAAATGGTGAAAATAGTAAAATTACTTATTGTATCTAATTTAATTATTATTTTTGGAAGAATTAAACTAATGTCATGGAAATTAAAAATACAAGAACAATGGACTAATGCCATGGATGTTATTGAAATTTGTGGATTTCTTTGGATGTTTCTTGAAGATGAAATATCTGGAGGGCTGCCGCATTGGGTTCGCCAGGTGTCGCTTGAGGGGAGGGGTGTGCGTTTATCCGACGCCTGGTTGTGCCGTTGTGTGTCTCCACTGTCTCCTTGTTCAGGGAGACGTAAGCTTTGGCTACAAGGTGTTGGCGCGTCGGGTGAAGGCGCTATCTCCCTCTTTTATGGCGTAAATATACCTGGGAACAAATGAACTTACGGCAGCGATCAGTGTGTCTTGATTATGGGTAATGTTGGACGTATTAAAAACATGAGTGTTCAATGTGTAAGTGTGAGTGGGTATGTTACTTATGTGTAATATTATAACATCTCAAAATGAATATTGGTGTATCGTGCAAAGAAAAGTGTGTTTGAATGATTGTATATTACTTTGCATAAAGTGATTGGAGTGCGTGTTAATGAGTGACGGTTATTGCCCAAAATAATATTTAAGAAAGATATGCTGCTGAGAGCCTGTTTAGAATAGTTATGCCTCAAAGAATATATATGTTGCACATGACCACTATCTAACATGTAAGTCCGGATACACAACGATGTGACACTTTAATTGTATGTGTTGTACGTGCGGGAGAAGATCAATATACACGACTCATATATATGTATTGAGAATTAAATGTTTACGATACTTCTCCATTAATAATTTGATAAATACGCACGTCTTCCCTAAGCTGCAGATTCCTTCATGAGATTATACCCCGCATATACTTGAATAACATAAGATTAGCGTTATGGGTAATGTGTAACATAAAGGGTCGCTAATTTTACGCGTGTCCGCATGATATGCCAGACGGTGCGATAATAGCGCAGTTGACTTCACTTATTGTAAGATTTTGTCTTATCTGCAGACATAGAGGCAAAATAATTGTGAATATAATTGATGATATCATTGTGTCAAGTTTGCGCTGCGTGGAAGAAGACAAGTTTTAGAAGTCTTCTTATAATTTAACCTTGACTCACAGTTTTTACTGGATTTCGTGTGGCGGCAAAGGATGTGTGAGATTAAGCGTCAAGTGTGTATGTCACTTTGAAGACTGCCTTTTGAGACTTAAATTAGGTGCAATTAAAGGGTGGCAGCTTGGGCCTCAGATACGCCGTGTTTATTGGAATTACAAAGGAGTCTGTAATCCTTGATAATTGGCGGACGCAAAATGAGGGTCTCTTATCTGCGTGAATGTCTGAGTGCAGCATGTTTGCAAAAGGAGTTAAACAGCCCTGGGTATACGGGCCGACTGTTAAAACCTTAAATTGGACTGATAAACATTTGAATTTCACGGCTTTGTTATCTATGACACTAAGGTTGATTTGTGTTGATCGCTTTGATAAATTCGAATTTGTCTAACCGTCAGGTTCATGCGTTTGAATGCGTATAACACGTGGTTGAGATCGTATCGTTGGTAAAATGTTATATGGTTGGAATAATGAATGAAACATGCGTGTGAAAATCATGTGTGAAAATAATTGCATGTAAAAGTGGTTATGCATATAAAATGAATATAGGCGTCCTGTTCTGAGAAGATAGTATATGGCTAAAAATAATATGACATTGGTTGGAAAAATTTCTAAATGGGAAATATGAACGAAGAATACTATGAAAATGAATCAATAAGGCTAGGTAGACATAATTCGTTATTGGTTTCAAAATCGGTAATGCTCATCTTCCGCGCCACATCCTTGCGTCCTCGATGACCCACTCATATTGTTCGCCCAACAAACATAATATTAAATACTTAATTTGATATGGAGGATATTTGACCTCAAATTTCTCGTTTTCCCGTCCTTGCATAATAAGGTTTGTCGGATGCGGGAGGTTAAAATTAAGGCGATAGCGGGAGGGGGTGTTTTGTGTGGAGGAGTCACTTAAGCGTGGCGGAAGGTCCAAATGAGCAATAAGAATTTTACGGTCAACCTATTTTAATGTAATATATGAGTGAGGTACTTACCAGTGGTAGAAGCTGAAAGGGGGGTATGCAGTCGTCATCTCCGATGTCTTGATAGCGCCAGGTCGCTAGTACGCCTTAGTTGAGTCGAGTGGAAGAGGCCGGTGTACGCTGCCGTTGCCCTGGATCATGATCGCGTCGTATCTTGCGGCCTCGTGTCTCTTCTCTCGGCGTGTGAAGCAATTGTCAGCTTTCTTCTCTAACGAAGAACGTGTAAGCGTCGGGAATATGTGTGCGTTGACGACAGTGGAAGTCGCCAACTACCCGGATTCTCCACCAAATGTAAAGCTAGAATTTCTAGACTTTTCTTGCTTATGCACGCTCTTCGTTTTCGTACTGTTACTCACTGCCTGTAGTTGCTGGAGTGGGGACTAATCAGAGGAAATCAACGCGAGTCCTGAAGTAGAGTTGCTTATTTTGTTTATTTATATTTCAACAATGAAGCTCCCTGGAATCTCGCGGTCCGAATCGTTTCTCTGACTAGATGAATCTCCGTGACTGACCCATCTGTAGACCTTATAAAGGGTCCACATGATAGGCCAGGCTAAAACAATCCCCACGTGACACGACGAGTCCACTTGGAGGGTGAACTCGCTTGCTGTGAGGATTGCTGAAATCAGGGTTACACCCCTCCCAAAGAGTGGTGTGATGTAACCCGGGCTCTCGTGCTGATAATTAAAGGGGGAGGCTTTTTAAGAACGTATGAACCAAAATAGTATTATAACAGTTTGAGGCGGTCACAACTCTGTGGATTGATATTGCCAACTACCAGCCCTTGAAAGGTGGCTCCTACCTGAAACTGCCGAGAAAGCTGGCGGTAAAGAAGGCAATTAGAAACGTAAAAAACACAAACGACCCACACTGCGTTCTATATTCCATTGAAGGGGATCTGCACCCGGTTTCCAAGGAACCGCAGCGACCATCGAAATATAGCATTAAGCCACTCTTAAGACTCTTAGAAGGAAAAGGCGTGGACTAGCCAACACCTATCTCGCAGATTAAGAAGATAGAAAAACATGCTAAAGTAGGCAGCTTGAATGTCTTTGGCTTGGATGGAAAGGCCACCATCGTTCACCGTATTAGCAAACAGCCTGGTCCATGTATAAACCTCATGCTGATTGAGAAGGACGGCAGGCTTCATTACACGCAGATCGAAAACCTGAACCGCCTGCTGTATGACCAGAGTAAGTACGAGCACCGCAAGTTCTTCTGCGAGCGATGCTTGCATGGATACATCACTGAGAAACTGCTCCTGGCGCACAAACCTGAGTGCAGGGGTATCGGGCAGACTGCTGTGCGAGTTGACTTGCCTGAGGAAGGGAAGAACATATTATCCTTCCAGAACTGGCAGAAACAGCTTCATGCCCCCTATGTTATCTATGCTGACTTTGAGGCGCTCACAGTGAAGCTTCCGGGACCTGCGCCTAATCCTGGTAAGAGCAACATGCAATGAACGCAGGAGCATGAGCCATGGGGTTACGGCTATGTGGTTGTCCCATGTGATGGACAGACAGAACCCCCTGTGGTTTATAGAGGAATCGATGTTGTGGAGAAGTTCTTACAGGCTCTGCAGCAGGAGGAGCAAAAAATAAAAGCAGTTCTATCCAAGCCTGTCCCCATGCGCATGACACGAGAGGATAAAAGAGTGTATAAGGGAGCAACCCATTGTCATGTGTGCAACAAAGAATTGGGCGGCGACTCCGTCCGCGACCACTGCCATATAACAGGTAAGTACAGAGGAGCCGAGCATAAGGTCTGCAACCTGAAGCTGCGGTTGAACCCTAAGACTACGGCCGTACCTGTTCTGTTCCATAACCTGCGGGGATATGACTCCCATCTCTTGATACAGGCCATGAGCAAGGTGGAGGGCAATATCAACTGCATCCCAAATAAAATGGATAAGTATATCTCCCTTTCGGTCGGACAGTTGCGCTTCATTGACAGTGCACAGTTTCTCCTAGCCTCGCTCGACAAGCTGGTGTCTGCTAACAACCCAGATGCCTTTGCTGTGACGGCGGAATATGAGCCAGATGAAACAAAGCGGCGCTTGCTGCTGCGTAAGGGAGTGTATCCCTATGAGTTCATGGCTGGCTGGGATAAGTTTGATGCTCCTCTGCCGCCGATCCATGATTTCTACAGCTAGCTCTCTGAACAGGGTATATCTGCTGTAGACTATGAACACGCCCAGAAAGTCTGGAACGCGTTCGGTTGTAAAAACATGGGGGACTACCATGACCTTTACTTACGCACGGATGTACTGCTCCTGGCCGATGTGTTTGAAACATTCACGAAAACCTGTCTTAAGCAATACGGGTTGGATCCGGCCCACTACTATACCAGCCCCGGTTTGTCGTGGGATGCGCTTCTTAAGAGCATAGGGGTGGAACTCGAGCTTCTCACCGATCATGACAAGCACCTGTTTATTGAGAAGGGGCTGCGCGGTGGGATAAGCATGGTATCACATCGCCACGCTAAAGCGAACAACCCATACGTGGAGGGCTTTGAGGAGGATAAGCCAGCGAGCTATATCCAGTACCTCAATGCCAACAACCTGTATGGGTATTGAGTGGGTGGAACGGCCTGAGAACCTAGAGATCCAGGACCATCCCGATGATGCTGAAACGGGGTATATACTAGAGGTTGACTTGGAGTATCCTGCTGCGCTTCATGACGAACACAATGATAACCCCCTAGCGCCGGAGCGGCTTCTTGTGCAAAATGAGTGGTTGTCAGACTACCAGAAAGATCTCCTAGGTGCATTGGAGAGCACCGGAAATGGAGTTGAAAAGCTGGTGCCCAACCTGCGGAACAAGGAGAAGTATGTGGTACACTACAGGAACCTCAAGCTATATCTGTCTTTGGGGTTGAGACTCACCAAGATTCATCGTGCGCTTGTCTTTGACCAGAGTCCATGGATGGAGCCTTACATTAGGATGAATACAGATCTGCGCAAGGCCGCCACCAGCGACTTTGAGAAGGATCTCTGTAAACTTATGAACAACTCCGTCTTTGGTAAAACGATGGAGAATCTCCGAAGGCGAGTCGACGTTAAGATTGAGCGCTCATCGGAAAAAGAAAAAATACGTAGGCTTGTGGCCAGCCCCACCTATGCTCGACAAAGAGTGTTTGACGATGATCTGGCTGCCCTGCATACGCACAAGACTCGCTTAGTGCTGAACCGTCCGGTCTACGTTGGCATGTGCATTCTGGACCTCTCCAAGCACTTGATGTATGACTTTTACTACAATACCATGTAGGCTAGATATGACAGTAAAATTAACCTGCTTTACACATACACAGACTCGCTGCTGCTTGAGATCTGTACCACTGACATCTATGCTGATATGAGGGAGGATGGGCATCTCTTTGACAGTAGTAACTTTGACCCTTCTCATGCCCTGCACAGTGACAAAAACAAAAAGGTTCTGGGTAAGATGAAGGATGAGTGCGCTGGCGTGCCCATCAAGGAGTACGTTGGTTTGCGCCCTAAGATGTACTCTATCCTGATGTCTGATGAGGGCGAGATAAAAAGAGCTAAGGGTGTGAAGAAGGTGGTGGTGAAGAAGCATCTACACAGCGCTCATTACATGGAGTCTCTCTTCACAAAGAAACAGTTCCGCCATGGGATGAACATGTTTCGTAGTGAGGGTCATAAGCTCTATGGGCTGCACGTCAACAAGGTGTCTCTCTCCCCCTTTGACTCAAAGCGGTGAATAGCTGCGAACGGCGTAGATACCCTAGCCTATGGGCATACTAGTTTACCAACAAACTAGCCACTCGGCCCCGTTTGGGGGTCGGGTCCGAGGCGCCCTAGGGTGAGCAAATATCTTGTATAAGCCATCAAAGGGTCGGTAGTATATATAGAGGAGGTAGGTGTGCCTGAACCGCGAAAAAAGGAAGCCGAAAGTTGGGTTGCTCTGGAGTAAAAGCGCGCTTCTATAAGATAGGTGTGCCAGAACCCATATGAGATAGGTTTGCCAGAATCATATGAGATAGGTGTGCCAGAATCATATGAGATAGGTGCGCCAGTACCGCTAGTTTCTATACTACTGCGGTGGTCTCAGGCACCATAGTCATAAGATGCCCCTCCTCGCTGGCTACTAGAATATATTTTGTCTACATATACTAAAAGTCAGAGAGGAAGGGCGTTCGGTTATGCACTTCGTTAATGCGACCATATATAAAAAGAATTGCGACCTGTTTCGCGAAAAAAAAATCAACATCAGACATACATACAAATCTACAAACGGAAGCAATTCGCCAAGTTATAAAGTGTGAACCAGCATTTTGTACAATGAGGAGATTATTACAGATGACACATTTGGCTATCCAAAAGTTGTTGAAAGGATTTAATTGGACAGTGATTACTGACCAATCGCCTCATCCTTAAATAACTGGTAGTTTCACTGGTGTGAAGGTCGTTTAATAGGAATGAAAGTCATTCCACTAGGTCCTATCCCTTCCCCCTCTCATGACGGACTTTACATATCCAACCCTGACCAGGTCCGCTTTGTAATGCAAATTAGTGAGGGGTATATAAAGGTGACACCCTTCCAGCCACAGTACCTCACTTCTGAGCAGCAGAGAGCCCCGATTGATACCTGTATACTCGTCGTTTCTCGCACCCACCCACCACACCCAATAAGGTCTTGCTGCGTATTCTGGCACATTATCAAATATGTCTAAGAGCCTTCTCGTTACTTGCACTAATGTACCTTGTTTGTAGTTTTTACCTTACAATTACCACTGGCTGTATCGTGGGATATTTGTAGTGTTGGTAGATTATTCTTTGTAATGCCATATAACATAATATTAATGATCATTTTCCACTTATGTAAACGAACTACGATCTTTAAGTGATATTGTATAATAATGTTATAAATTAATAAATATCCCTTGTTGCCTATACATTTGAATTGTTCATATATTAGCTGTTGCATCTTGTCAGTTTCCGTGATTGTTGATCATACCAGATGAGAAATCTCCTACAGATAATTTCTCTCCCACGGGGGTATCCTCTGTTGGTGTATAGGGTCTGTCTCGCCCTCCTTGGCGGACCTGGTGCTTCTGCAAACCGCAAACGAGTACCAAGCGGGCCTGGTGCTTCCGCAACTTTGAACCAAGTCAAGGGGATACATATACCGGTATATGAAGCTTGAGCTCCCTCTTGGTTCTCGAGGATAGCCACGCCAATGTAGAAGACTTGATGACATGACCTTACCTTCACGATGTCCAACTGGTGTAATATGTGCAATTCAATAAGTAATGGTTATTTTCTACGGTGAATGAGTTTCAGCTATCGAATAATTTATAAATTTGCATAATCGCCTAAACTGTGGGAGTCGATTAACTTTACAAACTAATTTTCCAATATGGTGGCGAGATTGCGCAACAAAAGCCGATTGGAAACTAGCATATTATGAAGCAGAATAAAGAAGAAGAAAAGGCAACTAGGTCGGAAAGTTATAAGGTATAAATCTAGTATAAATTGACTCACCTGTGAAATGTATTATCAGGCATATGATGACAATAACGGTATGATAAATTTCGCCGAAAAGTTAGAAATTAACCCGGAGATTAGTTGAAAAAACCCATATCAATTAAATTCAGTTAATACTCTCACCCTTGGTAGCTTTAACTTCTTCTCAGTACGTATTTTTAACGTGATAAGTGATGATAAGTTAAACGTGTTTGTCAATCAACCGGTAAAAGTGGGTTTTCCAGTTAGATCAACAAGGGAGTACCCGATCGACTGTTGGTCTGATGCATGGCTAATTAGAACCTGTTTCGCTTGTACTAACAACCCCACATTTCTCTCCATTGCCCACTTATAAGCATGAGCAGTCATTAATAAGCTGCAAGCCGGTCCCAGTGGGGTGGTGGCTTGTACGACGGGGTATGTTTTTCAGCTTCTATCTGTACGACGGTTTTTTGGGGGGCTTCGTTTTGCACAGCGGGGTATGTTTTCTCTTCTCATGCAGTATGTCGAGATTTTCGAACCACAGGCTGGTAACTCGTGATTCGGATGATCACGTAAAAATGGCGGTCCCATCTCTGAAAAGGGACGTAAAAGATCCTCTGAGGACAACGTGCTCCCTGGCAGTGACCACCCTCAGAGTTACATACTCACTGCTAGTCGTAGATAGCCTAGTTGCTAAAAATAACTATAATTCGATGCACACACATACACAATAAGCTGATTTCCCTATGGCCAAAAGAAGCCGAACAGCGTTAAATTTTGAATCAACAACAACAACAACAATAAGCTGATAATTCTCCATCAACAGATGGACGCTGAATTGCATTTGGTCGACCTCCCGGGAACACCCTTGGTTTTTGACAAACCACTCGATGGTTTCTGGTACCTTGGAAAAAAAAACTATCTTTACAAGTGGACCATATTCACATGATTTGGAAAATATGAGGAATATTCTCAGCTTGTTTGGCGCTGTTGAGAGACTTCGTTTACATTTGACTGGTCAATCGCTGGCGAATAATAAACTGCTGTAACACCTGTCTGTCTGAGGGGAAAACGGTTGGATCACATCTAAGTTTGATTGTTAAATCAATGTAGTCTCCATATAATGAGAGACCGCGAGTTTTAGTCCGCTACCCGGCAGCACGGAGCAATGCGGACCCTCGCCCATTTCCGGTGGTCTGATACATACGGTTTACATAGAAGAGTCCTGCGTTATTTTGGATCGAAATCTTTTGAGTTATATCGTTGATATCGTGGAGAAAATCATAGCGTAGCGACTGAAATCAGCTTGCTAGGCAAACTCGTTCCTTATTACGGGGCTGAACAGTCTCTTTTACCCAGTTTGAGAAGATATTTGAATTAACGACTGGATTCGCGAGTTTTTGTATTTGTCCGTGTGGGGTGGACAGAAGGGCTCACGAGATTACCCGGAAGTTATAGTCAAACGTGTGTATATACATACATAGCTGTTGGTCGGTTGGCAAGCGGCATGGCATGAGTTGAGAAAGTACACGTCAACACGCTAGGCATCTTGCATTCTTGTTCTGTACGCTCATACTTCAACCGCTCAATGCCACATCCATAGTTAACACCATGTCATATATATATAGATTTCATATCTAAATATGTCACCGTCGGCATGGTGACTGTCGTCTTATTTCCTAAACATGCAAGACGTTTATTGGATGATATTGCGGCGGAGAGCTGCTTATTTATTTGCCTGTAAATCCGACTTATTTGACTCATTTAATCACGGTGCATGGTCGCGTTGACAAATGTTATGACTCATAGTTGTGTTTGGGTCGCTTTTAGGGCTGATGCTGTTTTAATTATGTGCCTAATTTGTGGCAGAGAGTAAGACCAGATCGGTTCATCTCCGATGGTGCTTTTAAAATTTATAATTAACTCGCAACCCGCATTAATCACTTGTATCGGATTAGCTCCGGTCGAACGGTAATATATACTGTTCTGCTTCAACATTTTGGGCGCGTCTAGAGACATGCGTTTGGCTAAAGTGCTGCATCGCTCATCTAGAAAAAAAAAACACATAAAAAGAGTCTGTACAAATAAAGTCATAGCGCATCAAAAAGCTTACCCCCGATCGACGCTATTCTTTAAGAAATGCCATCTATATATCATTTCCGAAAAATCTCGATACGATTACCGCCATTTTGAAAAATATTGGGTCGCGTGATTTCCCGCCGCCTCATCCACATTGCCTTATCATTAGTCGTTGATGGGTCACATCATTATGAGCATGCGCGATGCATGTGGTCTTGAATTTGAAAACAAACATGGTGCTGTGTTTCGGACTTTTTACCGCTTCAAATTTGATCGAACTAAAACTAATTACCATGGATGAAATCCCCCGCCGTAAAGGGATAAAATTGTCCGTGAACATCATTGCATTCTAAAATTCCATCACTTGTGTATGTTTGGTGTTTGGCAGTTGTCTGAATCGATCTCACAATTTTTACATTGCGTCGTTTTCAGAAAGAGTAAAACGTCTACTCAGACGTCTTGTAGGGCTACCCCCGCCGATGAAAACGCGAGGGTTACCCAGAAGCCCGCCTCCCAATGCGCTATTCTTTCATTACTGCCGAACTACTTATCACCCCATAGCTCACAAACCGATTCATTGTAATTTCTGTACTTGCCGTGCATACGTATTATTCGTATTTAGATCGTTAAAATAAAGTAGCCTCCTCAAAAATATAGGCCGCACCACTGACCAATGAGAGACCAGCGGCATGAAGTTGACCCAGTTTGCATACCTTTCTTTCAGTTTTCGGCGGAATGCTGCGAACGGGCGTTGAAAAATTTTCGAAAAATACGATGTAAGACATGAACGGAGTCTGTAAGCAGCACAGAATTACAATGAATTGTTATATTAGCTATTGGGGGGTGAGTAGCACTGCAGTTGTAGCGGAATGGGAAGCGGTTTTCTGAGCAACCCTCGCGTTTTCATCGGCGGGTGTTGCCCACCTTCTATTATATATTATAATGCTAGTGTAAGGAAGTCATGATGTCCGAACTCGAGTGCCTGTGTTCAAGCCCTGTTAAGTTGCTTAGTGAGGGGCTTCCTCAAATCCACAAGGAAGCTGGGTGATATTCAGACATACCCCCGAGCGACAGCGTCAGTTATCTCATGGCTAGTCGGCAATATGAGACAAAAAACGCACTTTTTCTCGAGCTCTGATTGGCTGAGAGGAGAGTTCCATGAGATAGGCTGGTAAAACCGTAGACTAAAAAAATTAATGGGCCCCTTGGGGTAAAGGAGGAACTGGGAGTAGCCTGTTGGCATTACAGTGGGTGATAGCAGACTGAAGTCGACCACACGAACTTATCTCAGGCTATGGTTATAGTGTACGTTATGCTCGCAAGCCTGCGTCTGCTGTACCGTTCTGGGCCACTGCGCATTTGGTGAGGTTACTCTGCAATTACGTTTGTGAATTTATGGGTACAACAAGCCAAGTGATTTGTAATTGTGATTTATTCCTGCAAGACGTCAATATATCTTGTGCATGTTGGATGCGAACGAATGAAATTGTCCGTTATATATCGTCCAAAAAATATATTTAGCGCAAGATATACTTTCAAAATAAAGACCTATCCTTAGGATTACGTCCTTAATTTTTTTAAAAATCTTGACAACGATTTCCCCAAAAATTATGTTGGATCGTTCACTCGATTGTTTACACGTACGACAGTAAACTGTAGTTGTCAAAGGGGAAAACATTCGACCATTGGATTGATAGTGTTGGAGATTCACTAGGCTTCAGTGGAGACTTCAATGTGTCCTTCCCTTCCGGCAATGAACACTGCCTTATGTACCAGCACCCTGACTTATGCGAGAGCTGGCACAATCATTAGGATTTATTTTATTGTTTAGTTATATGGTAAAAAATCTGCGCATTCAAACTATTCCCCATTTGCCTGGTTGATTCTATCGTTACAATAGGTTCCCGTTGTGTTGGTGTATAAAACTCTAAAACGATATTCCTTAACTTCACAACTTATTACCAAATGAATACTGATTCCAGCATTCGGAATGGCTAGTGGACCATCAAGTATCTTATACTCGAAATAGTGCATTGTAAAGGGGTACCAGACGAGACCTCGCCCGGTGAGAATTAAGTAAACCGGAAGTCTTTCGGAAGCTGGTGGATAATGAGTTAATTATAGGATGGCTTTAATTGATTGTAAATCAATATACGTCGTATATCCTAAGACAATCCTCAATATTGATAAATGAGTACCCCCTCCTCCTTTAGACGTCTCTTTACCCCAAAGCCACCTTGTTATTCGCCTACCCCCTACTCAGTTGATGGATCCTACGCCAAACATAAGTGTAAGTGATGCATTTATTACACTTGAGTACAAGCAGCATCCAATTTAGTAACGCTTATTCCCTGCTTCCCTTCAAAGAGACCTTTGAACAAGTGACGAGCTTTGCTGGTGTGCGTTCTGTTGTCACGAGATGATGGTCGACTTTTTGACGAGCCATGACCTCACACATTCATCACGGCCGACGCTGACTGACTGAGCCGCGATTTGAGGACGTGACTGTGTGCGACCTGGATCTGTGATGCCCACGGAGGAATCGGAAGAATATCAGAGGGAAGAGGAAGTTCATGGAAGAAGCTGCGATTGCCAGTGTGTGCTCATCATTTAATAAACAGTGAACGAGGAAGGATCATCTCAAAGCGGATTATCGTCGCCGGGCTAATTGACCAGAGTTCGTGTAAACATGAGGTCGACCAGGCCTTCTGACTGAGTTCAGGTTGTATGGTCAAGTTCGCATGGTCATTAGTCGTTGAATGGCTGTTATCGTCTGTTGTACGGTGTGTAACATATGGCTCGACGATAGCACCTCGCTCATATTCACAGTTGTAATAGAGACGTGCGCACGTTACAAGTACCAACCTTAAGAGCATTTCACGCCCTGGAAACATGAGCATCCGGTCAAAAGCTAGTCGGAGAGAGAGGGCCAAGCTACTGGACACGTTCTGGACTCATCCGGTTCACTCTGAGTTGGAGGTGTTGGATCGTTTGGATCATCTCAAGGTCACAGCATGCTCCAAAGAGGCCTCCACCTGGTGGATTGGTACGCTGAGAGTCGTTTATCCTCAGGTGAGGCGTGTCATGGTCATGTTTCCGGCCCAGTTTGTGCCGCCTTGTTTCGGAACGGCGTTATAAGTGGTGTGTTCGAAGCGCGATATTGTCATGTGTTATACGAATGTGTGTACGCGCTAGGATTGAATCAATCGATGATGCTGGTCAATTATATAAGGGGCAATCACAAACGATATTCTCCACCATTGCGCTGCATGAAAATCTTGATTTTAAACGAATTCCTTTCAATTTACCGTGATAATTTTTCACGTGGTAACAATTGAGTTTTGGTTCATTTCAGGACCACTTTAGTTCAGCTCGACAGTCTGACGTCATTAAAATGCATCCTGAACCTGGGGTCACCCTCCAACTCAACCGGGCTGACGGCACGCTGCGAGTGAAAGGAAAGCGCCACCTGCAATGGTTCGACGAGAACTTCCGGTCTGTTGTCGACGCGGGAAATAAGGCCTTCGCGGAATTGGCGGAACGGAAACGTGTAGCTGATTCCTTACTGCGGCTAGATGATGGTCTTAAGGTAAAAAAATATCTTAGCAGCATCCACAACTAGTGCATTAATACAATTTTTTTTTCTTTTTCATAATAACTCTTATTCCCAGGCCATCCCAGGCTCTTGTCTATGCTAAATCCTGGAAAAAGAGGTGTGTTGCATATATAAGGACCTCTCTACTCGACCACCTGGATCCCACCGCCCACCGACAGGAGTTGCCACCCACGGCCGAAAGGTTGCCGCCCGGGGAGGGGTTCTCTCCTTGAAAAAGGGTAGGGGTGTGCCGCCATGGGAAACAAAAACCGGACCATATCTATACCAAGCCAAAGTGAGAAAAGGGAACCATTCACATACCAAATCCTCTGAAAAAAGACCCATTCATATACAATTTTTTTAAAAGGGTCACCAATACATATACCAAAATTTAATGATCCCAAATCATATATAGACCACCTCGAGGAGCTACAAGGGACCCATCCATATACCGAACAAACGATTCAGAATGAAAAAGTACGTTTATTAAGCTTCGCAACTGCAGGTATAAAACATTGTCCGGTTATGAAGCGTACTGAATCAACTTACCTTCAAAGACAGTCGTTAGTTCAGACAAATTGCTAGAAATGAGCCACTTCACAAAATGTTCATCCATAATCGATTCTTCCTGTTTCAGCAAGTTTAAAATAGTTATTTTAGTGACGCAACGGCAAAAAAAACTTCGCTTATTCCGTGGTCAGTCCCAACGATGCTCTGGCTCATAACTGCAAGGCAGTTGATTAAATAGCAGCCAATAAATAAAAAATATGTGACTCGGGCCCACAGGCTATCAAGCGCCCCAGGACGTCGGTCCCATGAGGTAGACAATATATGGTATTTCATTATTATGAAATTGGATTAAATGGGAAGATAACATGCCTCCCCTCTGCACCTGTATAAAATTGGATTAAATGGGAAGATAACATGCCTCCCCTCTGCACCCCACATGAGGTTCCTCGTTCATGGTCCGGCAAACCGTACCTCTGTCAATTGTGCATACACGATCGCACTGGGATTCTCACGCCGTTCCCACGCTCGACGACGTTATCAACTGGGCAACTTTGATTATGTCAAGGTGCTGACAGCAATTAGACAATTCTCTTGGGGATGGATGGTTACCGGCTTGGGCTAGAGGGGTAGGCAAACTGAAATCCCTCCTTGTCGCATCTGGCGGAAATCACTGGTCCCGGAAAGGGAAAGAGAATGTACGGACCTGACCCTTCTGTTTGCTTATCATGCCATAAAACTTGTCTCTGAAAAAACACGACCCCGATGGCAGCTGGGGTTGGCCACCATTGACCTAGGGGACCCGAGCAAACACGCAATATTGAGGCTCATACGTTAATTAAAGACATCTTGCTATTCCTGTCTGTCATAATACTGATCCATTTGTATACCCATTGCAAAACAATGACCCATTGCTATACCTCGCAAAAATACGGACCCATTGGTATACAAGGTCATTGCGAAAAACCCGACCCATTGCTAGCCCTGGCTTTAAGAAATAACGACCCATTTGTATACCAAAATGGCAGAAAACCGACCCAAATTGGCGGCACATCCCTAGTAACCTTCACATAGTGAGAACCCCCCCCCCCCCCCCC
This sequence comes from Urechis unicinctus, assembly GCA_034190875.2. Classification (NCBI taxonomy): domain Eukaryota; kingdom Metazoa; phylum Annelida; class Polychaeta; order Xenopneusta; family Urechidae; genus Urechis; species Urechis unicinctus. Next base: position 59,625,784 of record CM067343.1, on the reverse strand, counting down.
CCCCCCCCCCACCCCTGGGGGTTGCCCCTATTCACAAGTCAATTCATTCAACGAGCGCGTTCGGTAGTGTTCGGTTTCGCCTGACTTACGTATTTATTATTATACAATGTCGCTGTCGCTCGGGGGTATTGACTTGAGTGCCTTGTGCCCCTATTAGTCGTCGCCTCTTACGATGCGCAGAAAGCCGGTTCCCATGGCGTGGTGGTAATGTGCGTCGCCTTTCGACCCACAGGTAGTGAGTTCGATATCCAGGTGTGAAAACCTGACTGGTTCCCCGTGACGTTAACTGGCGGTCCCTTCTTTGAAGGTGGATGTACCCGACCCGGTTGTTCACTAGTACCGTGCTGGACCTTTGTCCCAGCGGCGTGGGTTCCGCAGTCCGGTCTGGGCAACGGGTTTGTGCCAAGTGGGAGCTGTCCAAGCATCACAATCATCCTCATCCATCACCGTCGCGATATCACCTCGTTGATGAAAGTGACGTTAAACACCAATATTACCATTACTATTACCATTACTATTACCATTACTATTATCATTACGACGTGCAGATTAATTCAGTGGGCATATTCTACCTCCACACGGAAAAAAAGGAATAGATGGGATGAGATAATGAATTTCTCTGTCGATATTTGAGTGTTCTTTTTGTTTCACTTTCAGCTGGAGGAGCTTATGACACATGTACCGAAAACAGGCGCGATACGACACGGACCCACCTTCCTCTATCGGTTGTGGAGAGGTCTTTTGGAACAGTGGGTGGCCTCAGGGGGTCATATCTACGTCATAACGCCTCTACTAGACGCTCAGCGACTCTCCGATATCATCCTCACACTATGTAAGCACAGACATTCTCCCTCCAAATTGCAGATTCTAACGATGTGGAGATGCGACGGGGATTCTAAGTATATGAAAGTACTTGAAGATGCTCAAAAAATAATCCGATCTTTGAAAGGACCGAACAAAAAGCCGTTTGTAGCGGAAGAACGGCTTCAGTTCACGATGGCCAAAATCGAGGCCAAGTTTGGTAAGTTTCATTGCAAAATGATAGCTGTTAATTTGGAGGATTCAGCTGAAGTTCTGGTGACAAGCGCTAATTTCCATAGATGGCATTTTGAAACCGAAAGCCGAGATACAGTTGCGCATTTCCGATTGCCTGCTAGTGACCTTGTCAGTCAATACATTCGACCTTTAGGGTTGGAAGTAATCACTACCGAAGCGAATGACACACCGGATGACGTCTTAGCGAATGTGGGAACGCCGTCCAATGTAGCGTTCACTGCTTCCAACGAGATTGAACCCATCAACCTTGTCCCGGATCGACCTTCGTCTATTCACGAAATGGATAGAGGAACTGACGAGAGCATGAAACATGAAACTGTATACGACAGTCACCGTGGATACCCCAGTGCTAGCCGAGTGTTCTCATTTCATGTGTAGATCGATACCCCAGTGCTAGCCGAGTGTTCTCATTTCATGTGTAGATCGATACCCCAGTGCTAGCCGAGTGTTCTCATTTCATGTGTAGATCGATACCCCAGTGCTAGCCGAGTGTTCTCATTTCATAAGTAGATCGATGCCCCAGTGCTAGCCGAGTGTTCTCATTTCATGTGTAGATCGATGCCCAAGTGCTAGCCGAGTGTTCTCGTTTCATGTGTAGATCGATGCCCCAGTGCTAGCCGAGTGTTCTCATTTCATGTGTAGATCGATACCCCAGTGCTAGCCGAGTGTTCTCATTTCATGTGTAGATCGATACCCCAGTGCTAGCCGAGTGTTCTCATTTCATTTGTAGATCGATACCCCAGTGCAAGCCGAGTGTTCTCATTTCATGTCTAGATCCTACCACGTTTTGTGTTTGTAAATGGCGCTGTAAGCATTGAATATGTAAGTTTTATCGGTTAATAATCAAACATTCAGGCATAACAACTGCTGTGTTGGGGTCGATGCTATTCTCTGTGCAATATATACTGTGATACCTTGGTTTTTCTGGATGTATATCATACGTTACACCTGTTGGTACAGAGCAGCACACGCTAAGTGGATACGTCACTGACGGTCCTCGTTATTGTCGAGTGCATACTGATGCTTATTCGTGAACGCGCGCGTCAGCTGGAGGCCAATATACATACGCAGCGCATGTGGCCTACTTTAATATATCAACAAGCCTATTGATTGCTCATAACAAAATAAAGTCACTTGTACAGTCGACCATGGTGCTCAATTTAATGAAGGAAAATCATACTTTATATCGTTTATAGTAAAAACAATGTCATGGAGTCATATTCAAGTCCATCACTCGTCGTGATAATTTGGTTTATTTTATCGTGTCAAGTGCTGAACATACATATGTTTAACAGATTTAAAAGTAAATAAATGAACTATGATGACGGCAGTGTGCAGCCTTGGTGCGTTGATGGACTTTTCGCAGACACTGACCGATGTCCTTCAATCACGTGACATTTTATTTTGGTGAATGGGCTTCGTGGTGTTTTGGTGATCTGGGTCAGCGACTGCTCCCTAAAACGAGCCGCCTTTGATGGATTTGCTTCGGTGACCAAACAAAATGGACCGCTTATGTCATTTCATATCCTGTTTTATTGTGAGATGACATCGACGGGAACACCTGCCTGGTGACGTCATCCAACCGACTTCACTTCGTTTATTCTCCGGAGCAGAGGATGCTGCTCGTACCCACGCAATATTGTGTATCCTCTGCTCAGGAGAATGCACTTCGTTTTCATGTGCTCAGTGATAACTTACGACAGCGTGCGTGGAACTCAATTTAAGCAGGTTTGATTTTCATAACCGCAGACTTTACCGAGTAGAAGTTTGTGTTTTTGAGTGTCTTCCAAACCACTCCATCTCCCCATCCAGTTTTAGTTACATACGGACCGCGATTGTAATACCGACCTCCGAGGTTGCTATGGAAACAATCTCTGTACCACCAGGCGCCGTGACACCATGCCGCACAAACTCCCTCATTCTTGTCGTTATTCCTGTCCAAAGCACTGAAGGGGGCGCCACGGTGGTACTGTAAAGAATCCCCCGCATCGCCATGGTAACCGTCAACAAACAAAGTGTAGTCATGGTTTTCATCTGCAATAGAAAACACATCGTACTCGGCGTAGCGACGCTGGCCAGCCCAGTCTTCCAGATCAACTCGGAGTTTGTGGTTAGAGCGATTGGTCAATTGGTGAACGGTTTCCAATCCAATCCAATATTCGCCGGATGGATCACCGAATCCGCTGCGATACTCGTCCCATCCGCGAAAGAAATCTATAGAGCCATCTTGTCGACGCAGAATGACAGTCCAAGCTTGTTGGTCGTTGATCATATCACAGTAGGCGTGAGTGGGTAGAGACAGACCAGGGATGGGATGGATGGAGTAAACTCCAGATACAGGCTGATAGAACGTCAACGCTGACTGGCAGTCATGCACTGTACACACAGAACAACGAGTGGAGATATGCACACGCATTCAGTTACCTCTACTACAGGCACTCGGTTTCCCGATGTCAAGTTTCCGAGCGCCGAGCCGCTATCTACATATAACAAGGAATATAGTCTCGGCGCTCGGAAGCTTGGCATCGGGAACCAAGCGCCTGTGACCTCGACCAACGACCTGTATGTCATGCTTCGTGTCACAACAGGTTCAAAAGAACTCAGTACCATGGTACAAAGTTAACCATCCAATGTACAATTTAGAATGGACCATTGCATAAGATTGTTTTCTTATCCTCAACGATGAGCATCAGAAGGAAAAGCATATAATGGGAATAACGATCAATTAATCAAACGATCAATTAATCAATCAATCAATCAACCAATCAATCAATCAATCAATTAATTAATCAATCAATCAATTAATCAATAATTCAAAATCAATAAAGCGTGTGAGATCCTTCATGACCCTACGCGGAAGATTTTATCGATCTCTCTGTATGGATCCCTTAATAGACCTTTATAATTAGTTCAACTGCCAAGTTGAAGAAAGGGTTTTAGCTTCCACCTAGCCGTTGCATGATACTAGCATATAGGCGTCTCCCTATGTGTTAACCATGGAGTGACCTTTCATCGAAATTCCGATTTCTCTACCAACGTATGGCTATAAAACATTTAAATCCATATATTTTCCATTATTGTAACTCAGACGTGCACCGACAGAGACCTCTCCACAAGACTTATGATTTTGTTCTTTCACAAGCGATGCCGTAAAATCGAACCTAATTGGGTCTTTAAACGCTATGATCATTAATAAGATTATCAAACCATGATCGTCTCCAGTCCTTCAGTAAAGAACGAACACATGTTCACCCAGTTTAAGGAGCCATCATAACGTTCACAGTGATTTTCAGCTGCCAGGAAATAAACTAACCTGCTAACAGGACAGCCGGAAATATTTGGTCGATTGGATCGGTAAGGTCTCGGACCTGATTGGATAACTGATGAGCCACGCTGCTCAAAACGTGCCACCTGTGGCTGTGTGTGCATATGCGCGTGTTTGTGAGCGTGTGTGGATATGTATTCTTATGTTTCAGGGTAAGATATGTGATATCCGTGCGTGTGAATAGGTTGGTGGAAATTGTGTATACGACTGCGTCAATTGTGACGGGTGATTTGGGGATATGTGTGAATATGTGTAAGTGTTCGTGGGGGGTGAAGTGGTGGGGGGGGGGGGAATTGATTTGTTAATATTATCCTGGCTTGCGACTCCCCACTGGAAGACATGATCTCGCGCGAAGAGTTGTCTGTCTTGCAAATACACGTGTCGACGGCGCGCCGTATGGCGGTCATTTTGAAGTAGAATCCATTTTCTACGTTTTTGGGGTCTACTGTTCAACAGACTTTATCATATACATTTGCTCCGGCGCCCAATTACCTTCATGGCACGTTATTGGTAAACCAAGCTAGCAACCCCAAGCCTCACATATCCTCTTTAATGGCAACTGCTCCTGACAAACTAAAAATCGGCTCAGAAGACCTATGATACCTGAGTTATTAATGAAAAACTGACCAAGATATATAATTCCATGTCAACCCTGCTCGGTGTTAGCGATCAGAAGACTGTTTGTAACTTCTATAATGCCAAATATTGAGTCTGCAGATATTTTAAATAAGAGAAGTAATCAGGGACCTGACCTCTTTCCCAAGGTCACACCCTCAACCCATTTAAGTAGCACGATTAGTCAAAATAGTTAGCGAAATATCAACCATACATTTGCAAACCCATAAACATGCTACTTATGTAACTAAATGACTAGACTACTGTGACCAGTCCAGCCGCCCCACAGCTCGTATTCTTTTCATGTCACATTTTGTAAGGCAATAAGCAGCTGCTTATCATATATAAATCCCTCTTATGTTAATATAGCTTGGCAAACTTTAAATCACCTCAGCAGGACGTTTGCTACTTGATTTCTTGGTGGAAAACTAAATAAAACCCAAAGGGGAATTGAAACTGCTGTCTGATGAGATCGGAGACCAGAGAAGTTATCAAGGATTTTGGTCTTTCCCCAAGGTACTGCTTCAAATAAGGACTTAATTATACATTTGGTCAATATAACTAGTGGAATATTATAGATACACTAACAACTACATTTCATAATGCAGTTCAATTGCTAAGTACCATGAAAAGCCATATACATTGTGATGTAGTTCTGTCCGAAGCAGCAGAGATTTGAGGCCTATTGGCCTAGTGTATATATCAAAACATAAGCATTTTGCTCCATAGAATAATCTGATGCTGCTGTAAGCTTTCATATTTGAGTAAGCTTTCATTCGACTGCTCAGACTTATTAGGTCGTTTATTGATTTGGACGAGTACATACGTCCGGTAAGCTTTTCGACCTCTTAAGGTTTTTAATTACCATATTCCTGTCTCGTAACATAAGAAGTAAGCGCTTCCCAATACAGCTGTATGTTCTAAACTAATGCAGACATCCATGTAAACAATATTATCATTTAACTTGACCAATTTTTTTCCCCAGGGTCACGTGACATTTAAAGCACACGCAATCAAAATGATGTTCTTACCTTTAAGAATCCTCGGTGTTAAACGGTTCATCGTATGCACCACTTGGCTGATGTTTCTAAGTTCTTTTTTTAATTGGTCGGTTTCATTGCTACACCCCTGTAGCCTAGTGTCTGCTTCTTGTAAATTACGGGAGATAAGTTCCACTTGTTGCTGAAACTCATGGTTCTGAGATTCTAACCGACCTTGTACCCTCACTTCACCTTCGTTTAACTCGGACGAAACCAACTCTTTCAGTTGACTAAATTCCGACATGAGATTCTGGGAATGGTTCGCTAATTTATCAATGTATTTATCGTGAATGCTTGTGTTTGATTTGGTCAATGTTGCGGCGATGAGGTCCATTTGTGCGGTAACTAGACTTGTGATTTCCTCCCTTTCCTGCGTTTCTATGCGTCCTAATCTGTCCTTCAGATGACGGACCCGTTGTTCGAGATCCTCATGTCGAATTTCCTGATTCATTTGCTTTTCCTGGATCGCTGCAACCTTAACTTTGGATTCTGCGACCTCTTGGTGATTGTTGGTGAATTCCAATTCATCCAGTTTCGTTCTAATGCTTGATATGACATCATTCTGTTCGCGGACCATTTGACGCAAGTCATGGAGCTCGTGTATGACGTCATCCGTTGGTTCACAACGCACCGACTTCTTTGGAACGGAATATATCTGCAGGCATGCATCACCGGAAGTTAATGGTATCTGTCTCCGGAATCTTCCACTGGACGTATCCGAGTCTTTTTCGGCGTTCGCGCTTTGCCGGGTACATGCCATTGCAGCAAATACAAGAATTGTCACCGTATATTTTAGCATCTTCATCGTTCCCTGAAACGTCTAGTGATTTTAGGTAATGACGAAAGCTGACTTCGGTCCTATTCTATATATACATATATTTAGATTAATATGCACATGTGAGGCTGTATGATTATGAGATATTGTATCCAAGCAGCTGGATGAGAGGATGAATAAACACTGTGTAATTGTTCGGACGTTGAGGAGAATTCTTGTCAACGCGCGAGACACGATATCACAGGATGTCAAATACACGTCGTATCAGAGAACAAACATTGGAGTGTCATTAACGGGCTATTGAGTTCAGTTAGAGATATGTATAAAGGTTGTAATGGAATGCCTGACATAGTGAGGGGTGTGGGTATGGAGCAATAGACATTTAAGATAGACGCGGAAGTCAGGGTGCTCGAGTAGGTGGGGTGGACGGGGTATCTATCTCGAGATAGCGGCCACTTATGACGCGCTCGATGTCAGTGATTGCCTGGCGCGTGGACAGTGTGTTATCATCGGCGGAGATAATAAAGGCGATTATAATTGGTAGAGTCTATATGACTAAACATGGAGTTTGCTGAGAGCAATGGTGATTTTCTTCAAAATTCGTCCGTGCGCACTATTCATTTTATTTGCGGCATTGATTGCTCGTCTTTGAACCCGTTCAAAAATGACTTGTGAGGGCATGCTTCTAAGGTTCATTTCAAGGAATATAATGCTATTTCTGCATCATCGACTGCAGTAACTTTTCGAAATGATATCCGTACAGCAGAAACCAAGAGGTTATTAGGTGGCATTCTGTGTGATAGGTCTGTAGAGGACAGCTAGTATGAATCTACGGTGTGGCAAAGCCAAGTAACTAACTTCAGCTACCAGACACATCTGGACAACATCGCCTTGTATCTCCTTCCTCTGTTATTCGCCTTGTATTTCCTCCCTCTTTTTCTCGTCTTGTATCTCCTTCCTCTGTTACTCGCCTTGTATCTCCTCCCTCTTTTTCTCGTCTTGTATCTCCTTCCTCTGTTACTCGCCTTGTATCTCCTCCCTCTTTTTCTCGTCTTGTATCTCCTTCCTTTGTTACTCGCCTTGTATCTCCATGCTCTGTTACTCGCCCTATATATCCTTCCTCTGTTACTCGCCTTGTATCTCCTCCCTCTTTTTCTCGTCTTGTATCTCCTTCCTCTGTTACTCGCCTTGTATCTCCATGCTCTGTTACTCGCCCTATATATCCTTCCTCTGTTACTCGCCTTGTATCTCCTCCCTCTTTTTCTCGTCTTGCATCTCCTTACTCTGTTACTCGCCTTGTATCTCCTCCCTCTTTTTCTCGTCTTGTATCTCCTTCCTCTTATTCTCGCCTTGTATCTCCTTCCTCTGTTACTCGCTTTGTATCTCCTCCCTCTGTTACTCGCCTTGTATCTCCTTCCTCTGTTACTCGCCTTCTATCTCCTCCCTCTTTTTCTCGTCTTGTATCTCCTTCCTGTTACTCGCCGTGTATCTCCTCCCTCTTTTTCTCGTCTTGTATCTCCTTCCTCTGTTATTCGCCTTGTATCCCCTTCCTCTGTTACTCGCCCTATATCTCCTCACTCTTTTTATCGCCTTGTATCCCCTTCCTCTGCTAATCGCCTTGTATCTCCTCCCTCTGTTACTCGCCTTCTATCTCCTTCCTCTGTTATTCGTCTTGTATCTCCTCCCTCTTTTTCTCACCGTGTATCTCCTTCCTCTGTTACTCGCCTTGTATCTCCTTCCTCTGTTACTCGCTCTATATATCCTTCCTCTGTTACTTGCCTTGTATCTCCTCCCTCTTTTTCTCGTCTTGCATCTCCTTACTCTGTTACTCGCCTTGTATCTCCTCCCTCTGTTACTCGCCTTGTATCTCCTCCCTCTTTTTCTCGCCTTGTATCCCCTTCCTCTGTTACTCGCCCTATATCTCCTCCCTCTTTTTCTCGCCTTGTATCTCCTCCCTCTGTTACTCGCCTTCTATCTCCTTCCTATGTTACTCGCCTTGTATCTCCTTCCTCTGTTACTCGCCCTATATATCCTTCCTCTGTTACTTGCCTTGTATCTCCTCCCCTCTCTTTTTTCTCGTCTTGCATCTCCTTACTCTGTTCTCCTTGTGTATCTCCTCCCTCTGTTACTCGCCTTGTATCTCCTCCCTCTTTTTCTCGCCTTGTATCCCCTTCCTCTGTTACTCGCCTTATATCTCCTCCCTCTTTTTCTCGCCTTGTATCTCCTCCCTCTGTTACTCGCCTTCTATCTCCTTCCTATGTTACTCGTCTTGTATCTCCTCCCTCTTTTTCTCACCGTGTATCTCCTTCCTCTGTTACTCGCCTTGTATCTCCTTCCTCTGTTACTCGCCTTGTATCTCCCTCTCTGTTTCTCGCCTTGTATCTCCTTCCTCTGTTACTCGCCTTGTATCTCCTTCCTCTGTTACTCGCCTTGTATCTCCTTCCTCTGTTACTCGCCTTGTATCTCCTTCCTCACAGTGTATCTCCTTCCTCTCGCCTTGTATCTCCCTCCCTCGCCTTGTATCTCTCCTCCCTCTTTTTCTCGTCTTGTATCTCCTTCCTCTGTTACTCGCCTTGTATCTCCTCCCTCTTTTTCTCTCGCTTGTATCCTCCTTCCTCTGTTACTCGCCTTGTATCTCCTTCCTCCTTTTTCCTCACGCCTTGTATCTCCTTCCTCTTTTTCTCGTCTTGTATCTCCTTCCTCTTTTTCTCACAGTGTATCTCCTTCCTCTGTTACTCGCCTTTATCTCCTTCCTCTGTTACTCGCCTTGTATCTCCTCCCTCTTTTTCTCGTCTTGTATCTCCTTCCTCTGTTACTCGCCCTGTATCTCCTCCCCATTTTCTCCCTTGTATCCCCTTCCTCTGTTACTCGCCCTATATCTCCTTCCGCTGTTACTCGCCTTGTTTTCCTCCCTATGTTACTCGCCTTGTATCTCCTCCCTCTTTTTCTCGCCTTGTATCTCCTCCCCCTTTTTCTCGTTTTGTATCTCCTGCCTCTGTTACTTGCCTTGTATTTCCTGCCTCTGTTACTCGCCCTATATATCCTTCCTCTATTACTCGCCTTGTATCTCCTTCCTCTTTTTCTCGTCTTGTATCTCCTTCCTCTTATTCTCGTCTTGTATCTCCTTCCTCTGTTACTCCCTTTGTATCTCCTCCCTCCGTTTCTCGCCCTGTATCCCCTTCCTCTGTTACTCGCCTTGTTTCTTCGTCCCCAGTTACTCCCCTTTTGTTACTCGGCTAGTATCTCCTTATTCTCTGATTTGTCTTGTACTTCATGTTTTTGCATCTGGCTCGCATTACATAAAACTACAAATAATTGTGAAAATTATATTTCCTTAATGGATGGTGAAAAACAATTCAAAGGTTTTTGCGTACCCATAATAAGGATCCATTATAGCAAATTCGTTATGGCATAAGACAATTGAACATTGATTTGCATTTAGGATTTTAGGATCATTCATTTCTCGTCGCACGCTTCGGTTCCATCCACGGTCACGTGTTGCAAAACGTGATAACGAACAACAGCAAGCTTGGAAAGCTCCTGTATATTAAAACGGTCAATGTCACTAGGATACTTGCGAAGACGGAAACAATCCATTTCCATTCCAAGGTTGACATCCGTTCTGTGACCATGCAAACCTTGTGGAAGGTAGTCTTGGGGTCACGTGACCAGGTACATTTAATTCGTATAACGATGTGCTAACGAGGTCAGGCACTCAAGTCAATACCGGCCAGCAACAGTGACATGTATAATTGATTAGTCGAAACGAACACTACCGAACGCGCTCGTTGGAAGAGTGTCAGTGCTGACGAGTGACGTGAGGTCATTGCGATCATACTTGATTTCCTTAACTAGGAGTCAAGTAACCCCGTAAAACGGTCAGTTATGTTTCGGTTATCATGGCAATCTTGCAGAAGTTTTTGGTCATGGAATAGGCTATTATTAAGCATTGATAACAATAAAGAGAAGCAATATCATGCTTAGAATTGGTCGATATCAGTACATAACTTGTACAAAGACCAACGACAAAGTAGCTATCATGTTCAAAATAACACTATCAAAACAGATTATTCTTCGAAAATTTACTTTGCTATAAAAGAGGTTGTTCAATCTGGCAGATCAATTCTCAAATAACACCATACAAAAGCTTCAATTTCTTGCCATATCCGGTTTATAGTACAGAGCTTGAGGCAATCTCTTCGACTTGGGAAATTATTGTTGATCTCTTTAAGGAAGTAATATGATTCATGGCTATATACAGCAACATGTACAACAGACGGAGTTGATTGCGCAGCTGAGTCAACGAATTGGTTATTCATGTCATCGACTATTTTGGGGGAATTTGCGCGCTAGATATAGCGCACCGCACTTATAACTCACCTTACCAGGTTCTAATCATGTGTTGTGATTCTCCTCTATTATCCATGCACCATTCAAGTTGTTTTTGAGGCCCGAAAAAAACCCATTGTTGAGTAATATTTACAGCACCTACCACCATTTTTATCCCAACGCCAACGCGAGCACCTCAGGTTCTGTCGGTTGGCCGTGACCGCGTACACCATGAGTTGTTCAACCTTTCGTCGTAATCATAACGTTATTGAAAGCCCTGTATGCAAACAAATCCGATCTGTTGACAAGTTCATGCTGTCGCGACCGCCTTCATCATACGTCAAACGACACGTTGTTGTCTGTAACATGAAGCTTCACTCCTATATGATAAATTATCACTGTTATGGCTTAGTTATAAACCATATATCTGCCCAGCAATCAAGCCGTTTCATACAATTTATATATGATTAAATAGACCTATTCATGTGACTGTTGAGGCGATACTTGCGCTGTGCCGATTACACTGTCGAACCAGCATCCGACATTAAGGTTGAAAGTGGGTGTCGGCGGGAGATCCGGTACGGATGTCGTAGGAAAAATAATGATTTTCCCCGTACATTCAGTGATTACATTTCACATCACTTTCGGAGCGATATTTTATGCCAATGAGACGTCACACTGATCAAAGCAATCGGCGATATACTATGTAAAAAACGGAATAGCGATGTAAGCGACAATGGCAGACCTTTATGCCGACTTTATCGATAAAACTGTCTTGAAAAAGGGGCGGCCTCTTGAGGCAAGGTTTCTTATTCGAGCGAACTATTTCTTTCTATATTTTGTAACAGCTTCATTGCTGTTCGGATTACTACGACCTACTATTTGCATAAAGAAATCCATGGAAAGAAAAGAAAATCCTCCTTCAACTTTCATTTCCGGGACGTTTCTGTTCCGGTTTTGTGAAGTCATCAACGTTGCGACTCGGAACCTGTTTGGCAATGAAGCACACCAAGGATAACATCGCTTCTGATAGCTTCTGATTATTTGGGGGTTTGAACCCCTGACCTACAACTTTACCCAGATTACTCTGATAACGGAAAACCAACTGTCACCAACCGCGAGAAACTCGCATCGAATTTTTGCGTGACTTTCGATATCGTGGCGGACACATGAGGGGCACGAAGTGCCATATTCCTGCATAGACAGGGAAATTCAGCCTAATTGAACCATAATAAATTCAAGTAAACAAGACGACAACCAATATAGGGGCAGGACCAAACGGCTCTTTTTTTCTCCTTGAGTCATCCTTTAAGAGAAGTAATGAATATTTCCTGACAATTCAGCAGATCGCGTTCTTGTCACTGGTGGGGGTATCCAGGCCCGGAATCACACAGTCATCGATTACAAATGAAACCTCTTATGGTTCAGTTCTAACTAACGAGCATTTATTTCTAACAGGTGCCTCTTTGTAATCCGGCAACCCGTAGGGTCATGTGCCACTTTTCGGGTCAAAATAGTGAATTGGCAGACCAGAGTCTCACTCATTACAGATTAATTCTATTTCAAGCAAATTGGTACACACTATGATAATCATTATGCTGAATTACTAAATGTAACCAACAAGTTGTTGGACATAAAGCTTCGAATAAAACCTACCATTTCCTCGTCTCGAGTAACCCAATTATTACTCGCCATATTGTACTGTTCCTATGTCACAATTTATCTTTGCATTCTTCTTCACATGGGGTAAGAAGATGTGACGTCACTCGCGGCCATTACGTGGCCTGTGTCGCGTACCATCAGTGGCTCGGTGTCGTCTCCAAAGGCATATAGACCGTGTCCCTGTGTACATCAAAACGAACAACAGCAGCGCCCTGAGAAACACCAGCTTCGTAAGTCCCAATAACTCGAAGACGATCGTCAGCTGACGGACGGGCCATGTGACAAATAGTGACAGAAAGTAAGGAGGGACGAACAGGCGTGTTTTTCCGTGTCTTGTCTATAAATTAAACACCTCTTCATGCATAAAATATGTGATCACTGAACAACGTAACAAGGAACCTTCGGAATCCCGATGAGTGTGTACAGACCGTGACGAAACTGACAAGAAATCGATTACATGTTGCTTGCTCTCGCGTGGAGAATAATGTGGGAAATTTCCATGGTGGAAACATCACTGGTTAAAATCATGTTTTAATTTCTGTAATGCAGTCACTTTTTCCCTGCTATAGTAGCCTTTCTGTTCGATCTCGGGCCTTAATTTCTTTATCCCATGATGCATGCAACGACACGTGTGAAAAATGTCACTGCTGTAATGGGACATCTTTTAAGTGGAAATAATTTGCTGCCGTCTAAACTATCTCGAACAATTCGTCTATAAGGGTGGAGGACAACGCAATGATGACACCCGAAAAAATGATTGGTTACGCGAGATTGACGTCAGCGAAATAAATACGTATGCTCTCATTGTGCTGATTCTGGTGACGGCGCTCACACGAGCCATTGCCGGCCTGAGTTGTTCGAGTCGAATTCGAAACAACGTCATTTACATATGTTGCTTTATTAACATGAAACCGTGATGACTGCAAATCCGGAGTATCTGTGAACTGGTGCATCTTCGTCACTTAGAACGTGTAATTATTTAACACGGCAAAAAGGGTAGTGCCTCTTCAGATTCATATCACAGCCAACATGACGTCATACATGCGATACTGACGTCGGACTGACGTAGTTCGTTACATTTATCAACAAGGTCATGTGTTTAACTTTGACATTCCCCAGTGTCCAGTTTTCAGTCTCAGACATCTCGAATTATTCACGGTGGATCACGCGGTAGTTTGGATACGGAAAATGTACGTTTGCTTTCTCGGTAACTACGTTGGTGGTGCAACCAGTTGGTGTCAACTTCTGATGTTCAATGATCTACCATCCACGCAAAGCAATCTTTTAATATCTGGTGACCGGCCTCAACTTGACCCCTGAGTTCAAATCACAAACAGTCTAAGTGACGTCACGTTTGTATATCAAGTGCGGCCGGATTGTCGTAAGTCACTCTCGCTTTTTGTTCGTCACGACGTTTTTTCTCCGCCAGACCGCGCTTTCTCTGTCGATGTCGCAAAAAGCGAAGGAGGAAGAACAAGGCAGGGAGACCACACGTTGTCACGCATAGCACCAGGATGCCTAGTAACAAGGTCAAGGTCAACGAATGGTAGTATCCATACATGACAAGCATTATACCTGGAACAGAAATAATACAATGTCCTAACAAATCGATTCATGCGTGCATTAGAGAATGACATTAGATTAGGTTTATCACAAACACATCTAATGTCAAATAATGGAAAAAAGTCCCCTATAAGAAGAAATTCAAACATCATTCACACTTCCGTAAAAATAAGCGCAAATGATAAAATCAATGATAGGAAAACAATCCTTTCTAATGATGACATTTCAAAATCATGTTTACCCTGCGTCGGTGGTCGCACGAAATGACACAGTGACCTTCGAGTTTTACTTGAAGTTTTCCCAAGTAGTCTACTCACCTCCTGGCATGAATAGGAAGAAGTAGAGAGCGGCCACCACCCCCCACACACATCCCTTCATGCAGCATAACCCGCAGCAGAAAGTCGACGTTTGTTGGGGCTCCTCTGAAATCAACAGGTGAAGTATAAAGGACATATCTTAACGCCAAAGATGCGTCTTGTAATTACTTGAATCACTTACCCATTATTTGAAATTTAGTGTATAAATTCCGGTTTTCCTGGTTTTCGTTCATATTTCGGGAAAATGATTAGCATTTATAGATATTTTTAGTATCCCTCAACACGTGCAAGGTGGAAACAGTTTCCTTTCTCTGGTATGGTTTGCGGCTGGTTGTCAACGACAAAAGCTTCTTTATATAGAATTCGCTATGGCTGCAGTGACTCAGACGCCGATGTGCCTGGACAAAAGCCGACGGCATCGGAGCAGACCACGCGCCAACAGGCGTCAGCAATCGGCAATCAATTTCACATGGCTAGTCAGTAAATTACCTGTGTATTACATTCTATGCGTAGCCTGTTTGGAAGGGATATTACCTGTTATCATGGCATTCGCATTGAGAGTCGACCATAAGATAAAATCTTATAACAAGCCCCCTCTTTATCAAGCGCCTGTATTTGATCCGCATTTAAACAAAAGAAAAATAATCCCGAAAATTATACCACTGTCGAAATCACCATCTACAAGGCAGAACAGGTAATGTACGGTGTTAACACACATAGTATGCGACTTACAAAAGGCCATATGGACAATCGATGGTCTCCAAAGTGGTGTATCGGGACACCCGGTCGCCCCCACAACCCCTACAATGGTCCTAACGTGCGCAGCGGAAGACAAATGGATGATACAATAGCGTCCCCAGCCCACTCGGTTCTGTCACGCTACCGACGGCGTCCTCAGCCGCTAAACGTTGACGCCTCGTAAAGCCAACTGCATCATATCGTCGCTTGCGCACGCGTCATAAGTTCCGATTTGGTCAATACAGACTTGTGCTACTGACGTCAAATGATAGCGTCGTTTAGCGTCAAATGATAGGATCTTTTATCACAACAACCCACTTCTAAATTTAGATACTACACCGCTTCTTACCTCGAATGACTTCCACCATGCAGTCGAAGTCTTCGAAGTTTTCAACTCGACCTTTGACGGCCATTTTTACGATGCTCAAGGCGCGATTTGTTATAGTGCGTCTAAATCTCTGCCCTGCTTTTCCAGCTGCGATTCGCTTGATGATGGCATCAGTGGGGACAATTTGGTCCGATTTGAACCACAGATAAACCGTTTCACTACACGTTAGTATAAAAGACGACGGTAATTGATCAATGACGTCATTGTGTATTTGGCAGAGAATAACCAATGCATAGCAACACCGTTTGTGCGAACTACACAATCCACGCCAATAGTAACGGCTGCATTAAAGGTAAGGTGACTGAAGCGGCAGTGTGACATACAGGAACGTGATATCGATCAGCTTACGGTAACCTGCCAAGACCGCGGATGAGAGATCAACATTACCCAAACACTCCGTGACGCACCCCAAATTCGACACCACCCAACGCAGGCGCTCGATTCCCGATGCCAAGCTTCCGAGCGCCGCGGCGGGTCCGTTGTATGCACAGGCACTCGAGTTCGGACATCATGATTTGTTATCTCCATTACATTATGATATAATATAATAGAAGGTGGGCAACATCCGCCGATGAAAACGCGAGGGTTGCCCAGAAACCCGCTTCCCAATGCGCTATTCGTACATAACTGCCGCACTACTTATCACCCCACAGCTCAAACAGATTCGTTGTCATTCCCGAACCGCTTACAGCCTTCGTACATGTCTTACAACGTATTATTCGACAATTCGGAGCATAATACTAGTGTAGGGAAATCGTGATGTCCGAACTCGAGTGCCTGTGGTTGTATGTACCGGACGCTATCCATATATACTACTTGTTATATATAGATAACGGCTCGGCGCTCGGAAGCTTGGCATCGGGAACCAAGAGCCGTGGCTACATCCATGACTAACTATATAGTTATTTATAGCTTTGGCCGTTGGATGAAGCGGCTCGACGCTCGGAAACTCGGTGTCAGGACTATACCACTACCAAAGTGTTTTATGTGCAATTAATCACTCAAGCGCAAGCAGTCCGATTTGTGTGTGTTACAATAATAATTGTACACGTTATTTTTTTTATTGGGTTTGCCCATAAACCATGAACACTGACGAACAGCTTCTGTGAGCGAACACATTGCATATCCAACTGGTGTGAATCACGTCTGAACATTAGATTTGACGTTCATGGTCTCACTCACCGTCGTACTCGTCGATGCTGCTAGTGATGGAGATGTTCTTGCTGATGATGCTGCTGCTGATGCTGGAGGTAGAGCTGATGGAGGTGCTCGGGATGTCACTCGTGGAGTTCGCCATCACCATATCCATGCTTAACGTCGATCAAGCGAAGAATTCGATGTTCCAATTAAAACGAATCTTTCAGCGACTGAAACGCCATTATCAGTAAACATAGCGCCCAAAATGCCGAGTACACTGGTCAATAATCGATTACCGTTATGTCAATAATGTACAATCGATCAGGGTCACGGTCGGGAACTGTTGCTCCGGTGTTAAGTCCGCTTAGACACGATGTAGCTATAATACCACTATGTCATTCGGTGCCTGAACAATGGGCCCCGTATTGAGTTCTGATGACCATCGACGACACGGTCGGCTCTCCTCGCTATCACACGATGAATTCATCCGTAAAATGAGCCCCACGCGAGGATTCGTGACCACTCCTCACGTCACATCCGTGACAGAAAAACCGCTCGCTTAGTATTCGTCATTTGTAAATCCCCGCTTTTCTAAAAAAAACCTCACCGTCTCTTCTTGTACTGAGTGCCTGCTTCTACCTGTCTTGGTCACGTGTTTATGCAAGGGGCTTACATCCAGGAGAGAGCTTATCAACGCCCCCATATGATCTCCTGATGAATACACCAGTGTTGTCAGCTGGTTATAAACTACATTTAGCCAAGGCGAAGCCGCTCTGAGCCTATTTGCTCACGTCCCTTCATACCGCCTTGGTGATATCTGGGTCATACTTTTTTATGGACAAAGCAAGGCCCATTCTGTATTCTATCGTTTCTTCCTTGTCGCTTTCTGATTAACTTCTTTACGAGCGCTGTCGAGTAAACATCATGAATTTATTTGAAGAATGGAGCGGCGGACCACATCCGCGTATATACCGTCTTTTCGATTTATGTTTATCAAAACCAAAAACGAATAGCAATAACTAAATCATAAAGAATGTTTCATATGCGACAACAAAAATCGGATGATACTAAACAGATTCGTTTTTCGTTCAGCCAACGGAAAACGAGTGTTACTGCGGTCGGCGATGTTTATATTGATATAAGCGGCTGAATATGTTGGTTGGTATCCGCTATCTACAAATAACTATAGTGCGTACAAAAGCGGCTTGGAAGGTTGGTATCGGGAACCAGATCTCTCCATATATGTGCTTATTCACATGTGCGTACTTGCATGTATATATATATATATATATATATATATATATAGATATATATAGATATATATATATATATATATATATAGATATATATATATATAGAGATATATATATATATATATATGTATATATATATATATATATATATATATATATATATGTCCCTGTAAATGTATCTATATATATATATATGTATATATATATATATATGTATAAATATATATTTATATACATATTTTCATATGTATAAACACATATATACATCCATACAAATATATGTATATATATATATATATATATATATATGAATATGTATATATATATAAACTTATATATATATATATACATAGATATATATAAATATATATATATATATATATGTATATATATATATATATATATATATATATATATATATATGTTTATATGTACATTTATATATATATAACTATATATGTATATATATACATACATATATATATATATATTATATATATATTTATCCATATATATATATATATTTGCATATGTGTATATGTATATGTATATATATATATATGTAAATATATATTTATATATATATACATATTTCATATGTATAAACACACATATATACATCCATACAAATATATGTATATATAGATATATATATAAATATATGTATATATATATAAACTATATATATATATACATAGAAATATAAATATATATATACATATATGTATATATATATATATATACATATAAATATATATAGATTTACATGTACATATGTATATATATATATATATATATATGTGTATATATATATATATTTATATATATATAACTATATATATATATATATATATATATATATATATATATATATATATATATATATATATATATATATATATATATATATATATTGTATATATATATATATATATATATATATGCAAGTGTATATATATATGTATTTATATATTATATATATATAGGTATATATATATATATATATATATATATATATATATATATATATATATATATATATATATATATATATATATATATATATATCTATATCTATATATATATATATATATATATATATATATATCTATATATATATATATATATATATACACATGTATACTTATTAGGTTACCTTCATTAATTAAACTTAGTTGTTGGTAGTCTGAATTTATTAATGACATACATGTTCTTACATTATTCGATACGACAGATGAGCTTACATTAGTGAGCATAATGGCATGTCGAACTTTTGGGTTGTTACTAACGGTGCATTTAAACCAGAAATTAACAAAACGTAACAATAGCTGAGTACGGTACAAAAGCTGTACGCAAAGCTTATTTTATGTGGTTGTCATGGGCGTCGAAACCTGCACTCAACTATCAATACAGTTTATTCTTGATATATTGCGTGAATTGTTGGCACGAATACCATTTTTTTTAACTTCGCGTTAAACTGCGATATGGAGGTACACAGCACGACGCAGGAGGCCTACGGAATGCGCATGAGTTAGTGGGCAGTATGTTTAAAACGCCTTTTTGAGCACAATGAATGTCTAGCCACAAAAGCATTTTTTTTTCTGTGTGATCTGCTGTGGCGAGACATATGTGTTATGACCAGTTTGGTGACTGTTTGCACCGCCAGAGGCGCTTTGTGTAGCGTTGACGGTCGAGAATCCTGACAATCAACTGCAGGAATTTTTGGACTTCATTTTGACTTCCTGCTTCTTGCGCTCGACCAGTTGAACGACTCACTCCACCGAGATCAGACCGTTCAACCCTAATGGTCAGGCATGGACGCTGGAACGGATCCCTTAATACCACGTGACAATTCCCCGGACGTTGGGTGTGAGCGTGGTGGCTCCACGTCATCTGGCATATTTGAGTTATCAGACCCAATAAAGGTAGGCAATATGTAAAGCAGCACCTTAAAGGCCAATTGAAGGTAGGATACTAATTCCTGAATAGGTGGACGTTTCTAAGCTTTGGGTAAATGTTGAGTGTGTATGTGTGTTAAATACTATATGCTTATTGTGTGTAAACGAGAGTCCTAACTACTGTGAAATATTTGTTTCAAAAGGCGGATTATGATTCTATATTTAACGAACCTGAATTCTACAAGGAGACTGGCCTGGGAAAGTATGTGTCTCGTCCCCTCAGCACATTATTTCGTGGCATCTTCAACAACACCCAGGTTAGTTAGAAAGGGTTATGTTAAAGTCTCCTAGATATACTATCCATGGATTAGTGCAAATTGCATAGAATTAAATTGTATACATGTATATTTTTAGATTGCAGGTGTATCATATATAATTAATCATTAAGGTAAACGTTGTTAGATATATTTCTATAAAATTAGTGGCAAATTCATTCAACGAATCTCATAGGAAATTTCCACTCAAATAAAAGTGTTTTGCGAGCTGTACACATCATCGGTGTTTATAATCGTATTTGGCTGTTACAGAACATGGTCTACTACTACTTTGTCACCATATTTGGGATCCCTTTCTCTCTGTTCTGGGCCATTATCTTGGGTGTCTACACCTTTTCCCTCATTTGGCTGACACGCCCTTTCATAAGGATGCTGCATCATGCGTACTCCGTCACTATGTCCATCACCAACCCGTTTTGCAGGATATTCTTCGACCCCTTTTTTCGGAGCGCTGGTTTGGCCCTTTCTTCCATCCAGGGAAAGTTTCGTCTCTCAGTTTCGGGTTTAGGACAGCTGGTTCGACATTCCAATATGTCTGCGGGCCGCGAAATAGAGACAATCTAATAGCAGCTGTGCTGCGAGGGCCCACGATACCTACAACTGTCTGGCATGTAACCCCGGATATGAAATATTATAAGCGCATTTGACGGCTATGTGCCTTATGTAGTGTTGTGAAGCAAACAATACCCGTTATTAATACACATAATCAGATGCGTAGCCAGCAATACGCAATAACGCACGTGCGCAACTTGAAAAGTGAAAAAATAAACATGGCCAAAAATGGCATCGAAGTCAAAAGCTAAGGGGAGGGGGCGTTAGAATTTAATGTTTGGAAGTGTAGATTTCTCCCCCGTCTGTGCGTTATATTCCTTCAAGCCTGGCTACGCCCCTGATAGTGGATAAAATATCCAGCTGTCTGATAAGTCACGAATTTCAGTATTCTTATTCGTTCCTGCTATTTCTTGACCCCAGAGGAATATAAATTAATCACAATGATACGAATATTTTTATATATCTTTTATCACATTAAAATAAATTTTATCTTTAAAGTATTGCGTTGATTTCTCATAACCAATGTTGTTAAACGAAATGTCAGCGTCAACTAAGCTGCGCAATTGTAGTCAGCTATCAACTCGGAAGACCCTAAAAAGTATCCGTTGTTCTCTTAATGCAGTATCCGTTCAGCTCATAACGTCAGTAATCATAAAGGCTAAGGTTTGCTTGGATGAGGGATATCCTGCCTTGCTGACGAACCAGGCTTTCTCTAATTATGCTATGTGATATGACAAATTTGCCCCAATAATCACGATGCATTTAGCTGACATGGGCTACCATTACAATTGCAGTCGTGTCGGCTAAAATGAGTTTATAGCTACGCTAAGTGTATAGAGGTAGTATACACATGTGCCGGCGACGGGGTATGTTTTTTCGGCCTCTCGATGTGTGCGAGGGGTTTTATTGGTCCTCATACTTGTAAGACGGGGTATTTTTTCAGCTTCAAATTTTAGGACGAATTTTGCTTCGCTTTGCATAGTTACAGTTAACTCTTTCGAACTAAGTACGAGAGTAATGCATGTACTCCCTCTTAGGTGATAAGACCTGACGTTGGTCTAGTGGGCTACTTCAGTTATGGTGGCTCTGCGGTTATTGCCTCCCTAATTATAATACACTGCAATCGTAAGGTGGAGCTACCGTGACAAAAACAAAAGCACACGGGAATACTGGACTTTAAGCGAGTAACAAGACGCGATGACAAAACGCTTCAGTTCACAAGTGGCGTCTTCACATATTTCCTGGGGCGGAAGGCTTGAGTGAGCGATCTTAGCGAGGCTTTAGTGGTATTATCGTAGAGCACATGTCGGCATGGTTATATTTACAACGAGGCGGTAACAGCGCAGGTTCAAAACATAGCCTCTGGGTTCTGCGCATTAATGGGGCCGGCCATTTTAAAAAAACAAATATGCCCAAATAGCTCCAGCATCTCTCAGTTCCTTCACAACCAAAAAGACCAGCGACTTCTGTGCACCTTAGGCTAAACAGGATTAAAAAACATTCGATTATATTTCAGCATGACTTTTGTTGGTAGCAATGGAATTATTAATAGGGATATTTTTAACATATAATATCATGCATTTTTACACAAGTATATTAATCAATATAACATTCCTGTAACTTTGATTTACATTCTTACCTGACATGTCATCTTGTGACCATACACATGGAATATTGGTACAGCAAATGTCACTCGAGCACTTATGCCTTGTTTCTGCATATGCAAGCCTGTTTAACTAAAATTGGCAACAACTTTCAGACAGTATTTGGATTGCATAGTATAACAATTTGTGTTTTGTTACCTTGACAACAGATCTTAGTAAACAGCCCAAATCATCCGCATTCTCCAAGTTTTTCATCATGAAAATTTTGTATGCCATGCTGTTATGAACAGAAGTCAGTATGTTAAAGATCCATTCAGATGAATCACAATTTTGGGTAGAATCTAAAATATCAAACCAGCAACAACCAAACCGACAATAGCACTGATCATATGCTACTTCAATATCTATAGCATAACAGAAAGCCCATTATCAGAAGTCATTCACAATGGCATGATTCTTCTCCTATAATACCAAATTAGATATCATAATGGGGAAATCAAAGGCCAGTTTTATGTACCAGTTGATATTCAGCTGACAAGTGTTAGATCTGCATGTATATAAACTTCTCCACAAGCTCAGATCTGAATCTATGCGAAAAGAGTTGCCCTTACCGCTCCACATGTTTCATGTCAGAATTCTTGCAAGGGAAAGCCGTCTTGTTTTTGGCACGGAGAACGGACCCAGCTTGGAAATTGCTACAGTTCTACAACATCAATATGAGGATAAGGTAATTATAAAGATGGTCAATTTTGATCTATACAAAATATTACATTACTAAAGTAACCAATCAATTCAGCGTTAACTGAAATGACTTCTAAATAAACATATATAAGGTAACTTCTGACTTGTCTATACAAATATAAGTTAGTACAGGTTAATGACACAAGAAATGTTAATATTCCATATTCCAATAAAATGACCGGTGATGGTTCACAGCGGCACACATTCAATCCCTCAAAATGTTAGGGCCCTATTAACAGAAACGACAAGGATATGATATATGTTATCCTTTCAATTTTCATAGATCCAATAACTGCAACAAAGCAGATAAAAGCTTGCCTTCGTATGATCACCTTTGCCTTCCCAGATCACAATGAATACTACATTGCCGCATTGACAGAGATGCCCACTTGGTATAATCCAAGTGGAAGCTACAACAACATCTTTGAAACAGCTCTTCTGGACCATGAATGTAAAGAACACCAAGCAGTAAGTATATGAACATCAACAATGCATTTGGATGGTTTTGGAAGTAAAGCAACCAAAACATCGATTCAATGTACCGTTAGAATGCTTGGTGGAAAACAAGCCACCGATTACAACAGTGGCGTTAACAGATAAAGATCCCAGAACAGTCAGGTGATATGCTCTACTTGACGGCACAGATAAAAACCAGCTCTGATGCTGTCGATATGATTTTCAACGAGATGTGACAAGGTTAAATCATCAGTTTAAAGGTTTGACATAACATCCAATGACGCCAAAACCCCAAAATCACTTGTACGGGTAATATTCACTTGAGCAGAAGTTATGGACATATTTATAACATTGTGGCCTAAGAACTTACTCAACACATGAGCATTCCGTACTTTTTCCTGGCATAAGAAATTTTAATTTGTTTTCATTTCATAACTCAGATGTCAAAGGCAATACAGATCGGACTTGAAGTTGGCAAAGAGATATTGACCCTATCTATGATTTGATACCCTTTATTGCTTTATATACAATGATAACTCAGGGGTCAAAGGTCATGTAGGGCTGATTTGTTTAGTTTGCAAGAACCAATCATTATAAGGGGGGGGGGGGGTCCATAAGGGATTTCAAATTTATGAACAGGCTGAGGATCAAAGGTATATGATAAGATAGACTGAAGATAACTGGAATAGCAATATATGACAATTCCGTGGCCTCAATCTTTTCCAAATAGATACAGACCCTATTTTGCATGACACTATGGATATATCGTAGTTGCCTGTTAATGACCATTGGCAACCGAGTCTTTTTGCTATGGCCAGCCATTGCCATTAGTTCTTGGGTGGCCATTTCATACAATATTCATTCACAAAATACTGAGTTTTGTAGGCTGAATTAGCAGGTTAATACTTTGAGGACCAATTATAATAGGCTACATAGTGCAAGGTAAAAACACTCTATATTTAAACGAACAAACCTCAGGATTCCATTTTTCCAACTTATGCAGGAGTGTTATTCTGTGGTAACTGTTGGCACATTCCTGGCAGAAGTCGGCCTGTGGTCCACAATCAGGACACCGCACAATATCTGTCTGGTTTTCTTCGCAAAGGCAGCAGACTAATGTCCGTTGGTGTGCATTCTTCATCACCTGGTGGAGCAAATTTTCTCTCTGGCTCAGCAACTTGGCTGAAATCTTCTCTTTCTTGGTGATATAGCCGGAATAAAATAATAAACGCAGACCAAAAATTGTGATTGTAATTGGAACCAAGTACAAAATTAAACAATAATAATAACAAACTGTTTATGACTATTCAAATGATATGAACAATAGTACTTTTGAATATCATTATTTGAAATGAGCACTCAGTCATGCAATTAGCTTCATTAGGTCCAGGGCTAAGTCAGATATGTCATGGGCCATACCTATACAGAAGCACAATAAATTCTCAACAATAGATTATATCAGATACATACCAAATTTCTCACCAAAAGTTCATTACTGTTTACAAAATAAAAACATTTAAGGTAGCAAAAATAACTGCATGTGTGAAGAGTGCACTAATGTATAAGTCACACAAGATTTGTCATGAAAATTGGAATGTAATAGTAATCATTGATGAATACATAGAATATGAGTTTATGTATTGTTATATGTCGAAGTTCACTTGTTAGCAGCAGATGGCGGTGGCAGTATGCACTCAGGTACAATATTGGCAGACCTCTATGATCACAACGCTGACATGCGACGCTGCACAACAACACAACATGACAGCTGTGTTGTGTTTAGCTGGATTTGCTCTATACCCAATTATTGAAAGCTCAATCACAGTTCATTGAGTCAGTAATGCCAGTATTGGTCCCTTAAGTTTGCTCCTTATAAAAAGAGTGGCCAACAGACACTTAAAACATAGAAATTTGGGAAATAAACTGAGCTTCAAATGCTTTTGAAGCAGTGCTAATTACACTTTAACGTTATAACACATCGACTGAGCAAATCTTGGTTCCCAATTTGCTGCTGTTTTTATTGGAAAACTCAAAAACTCATGCAAACTTAAGCAAACAGTTTCTAAATGGATTTTTTACAGATTCTTTATTTTCCAATAACCATTAAATAAAAATTATTGCACTAGAGAAGGTATTGATTTCCTAATTCACAACTTGCCCTGGCATGAATCCTCAAGTCAAAGCATGAGGATTGCAGTTACACAATTTTTAGGTAGGTTTCAAACATGTGGCATTTGGCTGGGCCTTTCTGGATTGTTTGGTAGTCTCGTGGAAATGACCTTTGGCAACAAACGGTGCAATGTAACATTTTGTTCCTCTCATATACTACAAACGAACGCTCGATACCGATACTGTTGTACTCAGAGTCATGATTCTGTTAACATGCATAAATAATGTTTTTTTTTTAAATTTATGAAGTCCCATTGAACCTTTCAACCCTGCAGTTCTTATGGGAACATCACAATGAACTTTGTGACCTGCATCTTTGGAAACTTATCTTCTCTCCATCCCGTATACCCGGGGCGAAATATGCATATTTTATCGTGACATTTATAATGACAAGTTAGCCAATGAACCAGGCTACAAGGAACTATAAACTTTATCAAAATCGCACCGTAGGTTAAGATGATATGATGGATTGCACCAGAATCTGCCATCACACGTGTTTGGTTCCGATTATCGATACGTCGATTTCGTGCCGATCGTCTGATGGTTAACGCGAAATACGTCTTCGTCATGCCTGTCATGGTAGGCTAGCGTTGCTGTGGTTTAGGTCTCCTTATGGATGAGAAATCCCCATCGACAACACGGGCATGCCCTAGATAGATTGTGATTGCTCTTACATTCATAGGTACGGTTTGTCTCGGCACGATTCGGTTTTGGTAAAGTCATTCAGCCATCCGCAGTTTCTGCACTCCTGTCCCTTTACAGGACATTGCCCCTGATGTGGGTAGATACCACCACACAGTCCTCATGTAGGTTTCTGGTTTGGTGGGTTGTAGTTGTGTCGATCCGGTTTGGAGTACGACGCACGTTCGGTGGTTTCAGCTAATTTGCTGGTGTCGTGAGTGCGTTGGATCGGTGTTGTTCTATCTCGGAGGTTTCTTAATCGTCAGTCTCCATGGCACGTGCAGTGTTCACAAGCTGGTTCAGCGTGAACCCTTGCTCGACAGCCTTACGTCTTTGACGGGTGGACGACGTGCCCTGGATAATCTGACGTTTTATCTCGACGAACTATCAGTCTTGACAAGAATGGACAATCTGGTATTAAACTCCGCCGTAGATTCGTCGACTTTTTTGGTTTCCTTTCTGAACATGTACACGAGATGATCAGTGCATTTCTGTGGTTCGAAGTGCCCTTTGAATGCCTTGACCACACACGTGAATACGTCGGTACGATCGGCGTGAACAGCACTGACCGCGGTCATAGTCAATGTCTCGTCACACTATAGGCTGGTTCACCAGCGTAATGCAATAGCATGGCCTTCTGACGGACGGGATCATCAATTGCCATATTCATGAACATGTTTTCCAAGCGTTTGATGAATTTATCGAATCGAATGGTTTCCCTTGGTTGCAAGTAAAATTCGGAGACGGACGGTAGTCCAGCAGCGACCACCATTGTTTACACTGGTTTCGCGAAGTCGGATTTGGTATGAAAAAGATAAGTCAAATTCTGTAAAATTACGCCACGGTCCATCAAAGTAAGTATTCATGTTTATCCCATACTCGTAGCCATGTCTAGATGGCAATCAAGAAAGTTAAAAAGGATGGATTTTATCATAGCTGAGACGTTTATTTCATAGTCATAGATCGATTCCACATCCGACCTTCACCCGCGTAACCTTCCGATTCGGTGATGGTGTTAAAACATGGAACGAGATATTGCAATGCCGAGCAATGGTCATCTTGGCAGGAGATGCCACAGAGTACCCAGCATTCATTTGTGTGTCATGGGTAATCTGTAGGGTTATGTCATGTGTACTCTGCAGGGCAATTTCATGTATACTCTGTGGGGTTGTGTCATGGGTACTGTGCATGGCTGTGTCATGGTACTTGCTAGGTCTGTGTCAGGGATACTCTGCAGGGTTGAATCATGGGTACTCAGTAGTGTCATGGATTGTGTCATGGGTACTCTGTAGGGCGGTATCATTGGTACCCTGTAGGGCTGTGTCATGGTACTCACTATCTGTATCAAGGGTATTTTGTGAGGCTGTGTCAAAGGTACTCTGTCTGGCTGTGCCACGGGTACACTGCAGGGTTGAGTCATGGGTACTCTGTCGGGCTGTGTCATGGGTACTCAGTAGAGCTATGTCATGTGTACTCTCCAGTACTGTGTCATGTGTATTCTGTCGGGCTGTGTCATGACGATGTTTTTAGTGATGTGTAGGACTGTGTTGTTAGTGATGTGTAGGACTGTGTTGTAAGTGATGTGTAGGACTGTGTTGTAAGTGATGTGTAGGACTGTGTGTTAGTGATTTGTAGAACTGTGTGTTAGTGATTTGTAGAACTGTGTGTTATTGATATGTAGGTCTGAGTTGTTAGTGATGTGAAGAACTATGTTGTTAGTGATGTGTAGGCACGTGCAGTGTTCACAAGCTGGTTCAGCGTGAACCCTTGCTCGACAGCCTTACGTCTTTGACGGGTGGACGACGTGCCCTGGATAATCTGACGTTTTATCTCGACGAACTATCAGTCTTGACAAGAATGGACAATCTGGTATTAATCTCCGCCGTAGATTCGTCGACTTTTTTGGTTTCCTTTCTGAACATGTACACGAGATGATCAGTGCATTTCTGTGGTTCGTAGTGCCCTTTGAATGCCTTGACCACACACGTGAATACGTCGGTACGATCGGCGTGAACAGCACTGACCGCGATCATAGTCAATGTCTCGTCACACTATAGGCTGGTTCACCAGCGTAATGCAATAGCATGGCCTTCTGACGGACGGGATCATCAATTGCCATATTCATGAACATGTTTTCTAAGCGTTTGATGAATTTATCGAATCGAATGGTTTCCCTTGGTTGCAAGTAAAATTCGGAGACGGACGGTAGTCCAGCAGCGACCACCATTGTTTACACTGGTTTCGCGTGGTCGAATTTGGTATGAAAAAGATAAGTCAAATTCTGTAAAATTACGCCACGGTCCATCAAAGTAAGTATTCATGTTTATCCCATACTCGTAGCCATGTCTAGATGGCAATCAAGAAAGTTAAAAAGGATGGATTTTATCATAGCTGAGACGTTTATTGCATAGCCATAGATCGATTCCACATCCGACCTTCACCCGTGTAACCTTCCGATTCGGTGATGGTGTTAAAACATGGAACGAGATATTGCAATGCCGAGCAATGGTCATCTTGGCAGGAGATGCCACAGAGTACCCAGCATTCAATTGTGTGTCATGGGTAATCTGTAGGGTTATGTCATGTGTACTCTGCAGGGCAATTTCATGTATACTCTGTGGGGTTGTGTCATGGGTACTGTGCATGGCTGTGTCATGGTACTTGCTAGGTCTGTGTCAGGGATACTCTGCAGGGTTGAATCATGGGTACTCAGTAGTGTCATGGATTGTGTCATGGGTACTCTGTAGGCGGTATCATTGGTACCCTGTAGGGCTGTGTCATGGTACTCACTATCTGTATCAAGGGTATTTTGTGAGGCTGTGTCAAAGGAACTCTGTCTGGCTGTGCCACGGGTACTCTGCAGGGTTGAGTCATGGGTACTCTGTCGGGCTGTGTCATGGGTACTCAGTAGAGCTATGTCATGTGTACTCTCCAGTACTGTGTCATGTGTATTCTGTGGGGCTGTGTCATGACGATGTTTTTAGTGATGTGTAGGACTGTGTTGTTAGTGATGTGTAGGACTGTGTTGTAAGTGATGTGTAGGACTGTGTTGTAAGTGATGTGTAGGACTGTGTGTTAGTGATTTGTAGAACTGTGTGTTAGTGATTTGTAGAACTGTGTGTTATTGATATGTAGGTCTGAGTTGTTAGTGATGTGAAGAACTATGTTGTTAGTGATGTGTAGGACTGTGTTGTAAGTGATCGGTGTTGTTCTATCTCGGAGGTTTCTTAATCGTCAGTCTCCATGGCACGTGCAGTGTTCACAAGCTGGTTCAGCGTGAACCCTTGCTCGACAGCCTTACGTCTTTGACGGGTGGACGACGTGCCCTGGATAATCTGACGTTTTATCTCGACGAACTATCAGTCTTGACAAGAATGGACAATCTGGTATTAATCTCCGCCGTAGATTCGTCGACTTTTTTGGTTTCCTTTCTGAACATGTACACGAGATGATCAGTGCATTTCTGTGGTTCGTAGTGCCCTTTGAATGCCTTGACCACACACGTGAATACGTCGGTACGATCGGCGTGAACAGCACTGACCGCGATCATAGTCAATGTCTCGTCACACTATAGGCTGGTTCACCAGCGTAATGCAATAGCATGGCCTTCTGACGGACGGGATCATCAATTGCCATATTCATGAACATGTTTTCCAAGCGTTTGATGAATTTATCGAATCGAATGGTTTCCCTTGGTTGCAAGTAAAATTCGGAGACGGACGGTAGTCCAGCAGCGACCGCCATTGCTTACACTGGTTTCGCGTGGTCGGATTTGGTATGAAAAAGATAAGTCAAATTCTGTAAAATTACGCCACGGTCCATCAAAGTAAGTATTCATGTTTATCCCATACTCGTAGCCATGTCTAGATGGCAATCAAGAAAGTTAAAAAGGATGGATTTTATCATAGCTGAGACGTTTATTTCATAGCCATAGATCGATTCCACATCCGACCTTCACCCGTGTAACCTTCCGATTCGGTGATGGTGTTAAAACATGGAACGAGATATTGCAATGCCGAGCAATGGTCATCTTGGCAGGAGATGCCACAGAGTACCCAGCATTCAATTGTGTGTCATGGGTAATCTGTAGGGTTATGTCATGTGTACTCTGCAGGGCAATTTCATGTATACTCTGTGGGGTTGTGTCATGGGTACTGTGCATGGCTGTGTCATGGTACTTGCTAGGTCTGTGTCAGGGATACTCTGCAGGGTTGAATCATGGGTACTCAGTAGTGTCATGGATTGTGTCATGGGTACTCTGTAGGCGGTATCATTGGTACCCTGTAGGGCTGTGTCATGGTACTCACTATCTGTATCAAGGGTATTTTGTGAGGCTGTGTCAAAGGAACTCTGTCTGGCTGTGCCACGGGTACTCTGCAGGGTTGAGTCATGGGTACTCTGTCGGGCTGTGTCATGGGTACTCAGTAGAGCTATGTCATGTGTACTCTCCAGTACTGTGTCATGTGTATTCTGTGGGCTGTGTCATGACGATGTTTTTAGTGATGTGTAGGACTGTGTTAGTTATGTGTAGGACTGTGTTGTAAGTGATGTGTAGGACTGTGTGTAAGTGATGTGTGACTGTGTGTTAGTGATTTGTAGAACTGTGTGTTAGTGATTTGTAGAACTGTGTGTTATTGATATGTAGGTCTGAGTTTTAGTGATGTGAAGAACTATGTTGTTAGTGATGTGTAGGACTGTGTTGTAAGTGATGTGTAGGACTGTGAGTTAGTGATTTGTAGAACTGTGTGTTAGTGATGTGTAGGACTGAGTTTTTGGTGATGTGAAGGACTGGTGCTAGTTATGTGTAGAACTGTGCTGTAGTGATGTCTAGGACTGTGTGTTATTGATGTGTAGGTCGTTGTTGTTAGTGATGTAACTGTGCTGTTAGTAGAACTGTGTGTTAGTGTGTGTGACTGTTGTTTAGTGTGTAGACTGTGGTGTAGTGATTGTAGGACTGACTGTGTGTTGTAAGACTGATGTGTAGGATATGTAGGTCTGTGTTGTTAGTGATGTGTAGAACTGTGTTGTTAGTAATGTGTAGAACTGTGTTGTTAGTGATGTGTAGAACTGTGTTGTTAGTGATGTGTAGAACTGTGTTGTTAGTGATGTGTAGAACTGTGTGTTAGTGATGTGTAGAACTGTGTTGTTAGTGATGTGTAGAACTGTGTGTTAGTGATTTGTAGGACTGTGTTAATCACATGTAGAACTGTGTTTGTAGGGATGTGTAGGACTGTGTGTTAGTTATGTGTAGAACTGAGTTGTCAGTGTTGTGAATGACTGTGTATTTGTGATGTGTAGGAATGTGTGTTTGTGATGTGTATGTCAGGTTGTTAGTTATGTGTAGGATTGAGTTGTTAGTGATGTGTAGAAATGTGTTGTAAGTGATGTGTAGGACTATATGTTTGTGATTTGTGGGTCTCTGTTGTTAAAGATGTGTTGGACTGTGTGTTAGTGATTTGTAGGACTGTGTTAGTTATGTGTAGAAATGTGTTGTTAGTGATGTGAAGTACTGGGTGTTAATGATTTCTGGGACTGTGTTAGTGATGTGTTGGACTGTGTGTTAGTGATGTGTAGGTCTGTGTGGTAGTTATGTGTAGGACTGTGTTGTTAGTGATGTGTAGGACTGAGTTTTAGTTATGTGTAGGACTGTGTTGTTAGTTATGTGTAGGTCTTTGTTGTTAGTGATGTGTAGGTCTCTGCGTTAGTTATGTGTAGGACTGTGTTGCTAGTGGAACTTTAAGGATCGATATGCAGTGTATCAACAACAACATCATGAACCGCACGGACAAACAGAGAAAAATCATTATATTGCTTAATATCATAATGGTTTTTTATATCATAATGGATTGATGACTCTAGCATAAGGACCAAGATATTATGTTTGGCATTTAAAGGCATAAGGCTCAACCCTGACTAGTTTACATGTACAGTGATGCATAAGCACAAACTACTAGTTTGTGCGTTAACCAGTCGAGTTAAATAAGATTTACAGAGAGAGCGCCGTTTATGTATGTATTCCATAAAGCGCCACTAAGGATTGACCAATTGTACATAACTTAGAATATTAGAGAAAGCCTGGAGACGCCTTTGATCATTCGCCGGCAGGATAAGATGTCCATTGTCCAATCTAACCTTAGCCTCTATGATTACTAACGCTAGGAGCTAAACGGATATTAAGAGAACAACGAATAAAGTTTAGGGCCTTTCGAGTTGACAGTTGACGACAATTTAGGAGCTCACTTGACACTGAACAGATGAGAACTTTCAGACAATATATTTTGCAGATGTTTCTTGAAAGTATTTCCAACTGTCACAAATAAGTGACGTTTAGAAATGTGTGAAATGGGATATTGTTCTGGGACAGGTGGTCAGAAGAGTTCTTCACCTTCTATTGCTTGATGGGGGGGTCTTTGCAATCAGTGGGCGTTAACACTTATCTTGGCGATTACAGACAACAATGCTGCGAGTTTCATCAATTTATAAATCGCCATCTCCCCAACCTCAAATTCGGGTTATGTGCTGGTATTCATGTATTACCCTCTAATGCTTCGACTGAGTTATTAGTTGGTATCACGCTCACAACCAACATCCGGGGAATTGTCACGTGGTATTAAGGGATCCGTTTCAGCGTCCATACCTGACCACTAGCGTAGAACGGTCTGATCTCGGTGGAGTGAGTCGTTCAACTGGTCGTGCGCAACAAGCAGGAAGTAAGTCAGAATCGGTTTGTCAATTGTATGGGGCCTTTTTTTGAGTAAACAAACACTACTCAAGGAAAAAGACTGCAATATGATAATATCAAAAGAAGACTTGCGTGGTGAGCGGTAAGATGTGACATGGGTCCAGTCGAACAATATCAGTATTACAGGCTTAGTTTTTAGGTTGCTTGTCTGAAGTGGCTCATTCAAGACTGAAGACAGCTTGTGTGTGTATTGGTAGAAAATACCACCACAAATGATAGTAAAGAGTTTATAGCTACGCTAAGAGGGCTCACTTCGAGTAAATCTGTGGTGATCGCTTCCCTAGTTATAATTTACTGCAATCGCAAGGTGGCGCTACCGTGACACAAACAAAAACACACGGGACTACTGGACTGACGTCACTGCGATTGTTGAGAGCTGGAAAAATGTCTTTTCACAGAGCCTTGCCACTGCCAAAACACGTCGCACAATAGGTTTATGAATAGCGAAAATAGCAAGTACTAAATAAATGTCTACTTGATAAATTATGGTAAACAGTTCGCCTCTAACAGCGTCCGCGCAGTTTACTATCCTCGATCTTTCATGTCCGTCCTATGTTCGCACCGCGGATGGTTTTAGATTGTCAATAAATGTCTGAAGCGAGGGAACTGACCAGGGGTCGACATTAACATTTTTGGCATGTCAGGGGGTGTGAAGGTTTCGAGCGAAGAGTTTATAGCTACGCTAAGCTGCGTGACGATTATGAAATTGCTCGAAAGACACCCCCGACATCAGACGACGATACCATGAAATCAACAAAAGTACATGGAACTGTTGATCCAACGTCTTGGAGTCATCTGATTGTTCGAGGCGACTACAGCTCCAAAATAAAAACAGCATTCCACGTGGTTTTAAGAGACGCTATGACAAACTCTTTGATCATATTGCCTCGTTGAAAAAAAAGATGTTACCTTCACCAGCCCCCCCCCCCCCCAAAAAAAAAAAAGACTTACAGCTGTTGGTAAACCTATGCATATTTCAGATTTATCATCTCATGATCATCATTATTACATTATTGGTGGATAATGGTTTTGATGATGTAACTGCTGCTGCTGATGATGATCTAAATTGAATAACGGTTCGCTAAGTAGAGAACCAAGTGAAATAATCTCCGTAAGGATTGATGCGTAGGGCTTCGTCTTTAGTTATGGGTACAACTGTGTTGATCTGCTTCATGGTTTCTGTGTAGGGCTGTGTCATTTGTTCTGTGTAGGGCTGTGTCATTTGTTCTGTGTAGGGTTGTGTCATTTGTTCTGTGTAGTGCTGTGTCATTTGTTCTGTGTAGGGTTGTGTCATTTGTTCTGTGTAGGGTTGTGTCATTTGTTCTGTGTAGGGTTGTGTCATTTGTTCTGTGTAGGGTTGTGTCATTTGTTCTGTGTAGGGTTGTGTCATTTGTGTATTTGTTTTGTGTAGGGTTGTGTCATTTGTTCTGTGTAGGGTTGTGTCATTTGTTCTGTGTGTGTCATTTGTTCTGTGTAGGGTTGTGTCATTTGTTCTGTGTAGGGTTGTGTCATTTGTTTTGTGTAGGGTTGTGTCATTTGTTCTGTGTAGGGTGTGTCATTTGTTCTGTGTAGGGTTGTGTCGTTTGTTTTGTGTAGGGTTGTGTCATTTGTTCTGTGTAGGGCTGTGTCATTTGTAGGGTTGTGCCATAGATATTCTATAGGGTTATGTCATCTGTATTCATTAGGGCTATGTCAGGGTACTCGCTATGTCAGTGTCATGGGTACTCTGTAGGGTGGTGTCACGGTAGTCGCTATATCTGTATCATATATATTCTGTAGGGCTGTGCCATGGGTACTATGTAGGGCTGTGTCATGGGTACTCTGTAGGGTTGTGTCATGGGTACTCAGCAGGGTTATGTCATGGGTTCTCTGAAGGGCTTGTGTCATGGGTTCTCTGAAGGGCTGTGTTATGTGTATTATGTAGTGCTTGTGTCATGGGTACTCTGCAGGCTTGTGTCATGGGTACTCTGCAGGCTTGTGTCATGGGTACTCTTCAGGCTTGTGTCATGGATACTCTTCAGGCTTGTGTCATGGGTACTCTGCGGGCTTGTGTCATGGGTACTCTGCAGGCTTGTGGCATGGGTACTCTCTAGCGCTGTGCCATAGGTACTCTGCAGTGGTGTGTAAGGGTATATACTAGGTCTGTGTCATGGATACTCTGCAGAGTTATGTAATGGGTACTCTGTAGGGTTATGGCGTCGGTATACTCTAGAGCTGTGTCATATGTACTATGTAGGAGTGTGGCATGGTAATCGCTATTTATGTGTCATGGGTTCTTTGCAGGGTTATGTCATGGGTATTCTCAAGGGTTATGTCGTCGGTATTCTGTAGGGCTGTGTCATGGGTACTCTGTAGGCGGTATCGTGGGTACCCTGTAGGGCTGTGTCATGGTACTCGCAATTCATGGGTACTCTGTAGGGCTGGGTCTAGTTGAAGATGAGGTGGAAGATGTAGCTGAGGAGACATTATGTCATAAATCCTTCTCTCGGTAAGTTGCCTGCAAAGACTGGGTCATTATCCGCCTGATGATGAGTGTGTTCATAACCACAGGCCAAACAACGTTATTGAATACTAGGCATCATTGATAGCAAATGCATTGCAAGAAATCCTTTCCGCTGAGCTCTTACACTGCAAACGATTGAGTTACATTTTAACCCCTCAACATTTATAACATACCGAAATAATTGATCAATTGAATGTCTAAAAAATGGTGATTGTTGAAATAACTCCAACATCTGGACATCTCGAGACAGGGTTTGGCCGGATAGTGTGAGTATAATGCGTAATGTGCCATGCTGCAGATGATGAGGGGTCAAACAGGGGTCAAACAGGGGCCAAACAGGGGTCAACAGCATCACTGATTACTGCG
This sequence comes from Urechis unicinctus, assembly GCA_034190875.2. Taxonomy (NCBI): domain Eukaryota; kingdom Metazoa; phylum Annelida; class Polychaeta; order Xenopneusta; family Urechidae; genus Urechis; species Urechis unicinctus. The sequence goes on along the minus strand of CM067343.1, from coordinate 59,589,539 downwards.
ACACACGAGAATAATCACATCATACTACCAGAATAATTATTTCCATGAATGATGTCTCCATATGAATCCCTTACATTATTTCTCAATTTGATGAGTTTGATTCCGAAATGGTGACCCACTGTGAGTCAATATTATGCATCGACTTTTATCGACTGCGTGTGAGCTAAAAGTGTGAAAACTTTGCATTAAGTTCATTAATTATTTTATTATATATTCAGTTTGATTCTGGTTGATTAAGGAGAACTACCAGTCACGCTGATCCTCTATTGAAAGCGCGCTAACCAGTCACTGAATGCCACAGTTGGATCTGAAGGGCCAGCATGACCAGTGATAACTCAGAATCGAGGGATGGAACTCAGCCCTACACAATACTAACGACAAAGCCCTGCACAGCAATCATGAAATATAGCACCCACAACACAGCCCAAAAAAACTATTGACAAAGATATCACTCACAACACAGCCCAACATATCATTGACGACATAACTTTACGCATCACTCAAAGCACAGTCCTACACGAAATCGCTCTAAACAATCGTCATTAAAGAGCCCTACAGAGTACACATGACAAAGCTCTACAGAGATGGCTTTGGACTGGGGCGTTTCCTCATCGCGCGGCTCATCCAGCCTTTGATGAAGGCCTACTTCCGACTCGTGCGCCACTTTGGCTTGATTTTTCCATCCTCGCGGACATGCGGGTTGTGTACAAGGCGGGTGTCATCAAGTGAACCATGGCATCCCTGTCATCCAGATCGATAGCTATCATTGACAACGAACGAGCCATATACATGAAGATTGACATGGACTATCACTGGCACTATTAACCGGCTCCAAGGCATTTGACCAGACGGAGGCATATTCATAGTAACTATCTCCAGCTCTCATGTGCTAGTGTTGTGTCGAAACGTAGCATTGTATCACGAATGATGTGTGGGGTTGTGTGATGAGTGATGTGTAGGGCTGATCAGTGATGTGTAGGGCTGGATGATGAGTGATGTATAGGGCTGATGAGTGATGTGTAGGGCTGATGAGTAATGTGTAGGGCTGAGGAGTGATGTGTAGGGCTGATGAGTGATGTGTAGGGCTGATGAGTGATGTGTAGGGCTGTGTGATGAGTGATGTGTAGGGCTGGATGATGAGTGATGTGTAGGGCTGATGAGTGATGTGTAGGGCTGGATGATGAGTGATGTGTAGGGCTGTGTGATGAGTGATGTCATCCACTGAACATGCTGTAAACCAGAATGTGTTCCGAGAACCATGCAACCGACCATCCAAACAGTTTATCCAGGGACACCTTTGTTCGACAAGCTACCCCCACCACTACAATCTAAGGTGCAATAGTCTGTCACGTAACCCCCATTTGTGGCCTGGCCGTTATTTTTCCATGAACTCATGCTTCACGAGGAAACTTTTGGGCTAAATATTATTTCGAAATTATTTGTCTAGTTAGCTTATATATATCTCGGTGCCTGGGCCTAGTTTATATTATTTCTGGCTATAACTAGTATGCTGGGTAATTTTTTAATCATTTATCCATTTTATTGATCTTCATCTACACTCGTCTTCACCAATTACACTATGTGGCTGTTACCTCTAACTGTTCAATGGCCTTGTTCTTTACAATTTTTGCCAGAAGTGGTCCGGTTATATCCATAACTTTGTGCAATTACTCTGCGGTTGAATTCCATGTGCTGCAGATGTCCACATCAACCCGAGGACGTAAGCAAAAACCGTCTGCAAAGGTGGCATCACCCAAGTCCAAGAAATCAGCTGGTGATCCTCATGCCCCAGTCCAGCCCGACATGGCAACACAATTGCAGGTCATGCAAGACAAATTGGACCAGATGCAAGCCATTGTGTGTGACCTCGCTGCTCCCCAGAGCTAATCGCCTTCTAAGGAACGCCCTCCTGTACGGTCCGCAGCCTTCCATCGTCCAGTTCTGACTCCGGTTCAGTTATTGAGAACATAAACATTAACACCTCCCGCAAGGTGAGCCATTGTCCCAACCAATGGTCTCGCTTTATATGGTGTCATTGGGATCTCTGGTCGATGTCAAAATTAAATCTAAAATTTGGGCAGGCCAGTTCATCAATCTTGACTCATTGATATCTGCTCATTCTGAACATTACACTCTCTCCTTTTCCGCCGGCAAATCTCAACAGCTAGATCGAATTCCTAAGGCGCAAACGAAAGTCTTGACGTTAGACCAGTGGACAGGTGCCTTTGTAGTTTTCATGGGCATGTACTCTAAGTTCATCCAGCGGATGCTATGGCTATGCTTTAATACATGCAGACAATTCGAAATATGGCCTCGACTCTGAAGAATGGGGGCTGGTTCAGCTACGACATCGCATTTCGTAAACTCATGACCCATTCCCCCTTGCACTGGGATCGCATCCATAACGAACTATACATTAATGCGTCGATGCAGTCCACTCCTGGGCGATTTCCCATGACCTTTCGATCCATGTGGCCGCAAGGTAAGCGGCACAGTCTCAAAACAGGTTACTGCTTCTCCTACAATAACAAAGAAGGATGCAATAACCCTCAAGCATGCTCCAAATTCAAACATTTGTGCTCCTGCTGTGATGCTACCGACCCCAACATCCATTGCAGGAAGAAACAAACTTCCAACCCCAGTAAACCAAAACAGGTTATCATCTCATGGGCATACATTACAGCAATATTTAGTTTCTGGGTTTACCGAAGGTTTTTTCCGTATCCATCAGAAACTTGCATATTCCTAGTAACCATCCGTCGGCTCTCTCTAATCCTTTTGTGGTTAATTCCTTGCTTCTGCAAAGAAATCAATGCGCAACCTGTTTTAGGCCCTTATGATACACCGCCTTTTCCAGACATGGTTCTCCACCCCCTTCTCGGTCTAGTTCCCAAAAAAGACACATAACAATTTCGCCTTATACACAACCTTTCCTTCGTGGTTTGTCCATTAACGATGGCATTTCTAAAGAATTTGTTTCTATCCAGTATGAGGATTTTGACCATGTGGTATCAATTATGAATTCCACCGGTCATCAGTCTTTTATTTCCAAATGTGACATTGAATGTGTATTCCGCATCATACCTATTCACCCTTCTCGGGTTTACTTGGCAAGGAAAGTTCTATGCCGACCGCTGTGTGCCTATGGGTTGCTCCATTTCGTGTCAAATATTTGAGGAATTTAGTTTAGCCCTTCAGTCGGCCCTTCAGTCCCAATTTAATGTGCCCCATGTGTCGCATATTTTAGATAACTTCATTTTCTTTGGTCCTTGTAATTCTCCAACATGTAGCCAGTACCAAACTGCATTCCTCGCCATGGCAAACACCATTAATTTTCCCATCAAAGCTAGCAAAACTGCTTCCTTCTACTGTGGTAGTTTTGCATGGCATCGAGGTCGATACTATCAGAATGGAGGCCCGTTTGCCCCCCGAAATAAATTGACAGTGCTATTGTGGTGCTCGACGCAAATCTGTGACACTGAAAGAAATGCAATCTTTAATCGGCACTCTCAACTTTGCTTGTATGGTCATAGTTCCAGGCCGACCATTCCTTCGAAGGTTTATCAATTTAACCTGTGGCATCTCTAAACCACACCATCATATCCGCCTCACACAATCTGTCCGACCTGATATCCAAGTATGGCTTTTATTCTTATCCAATTTTAACGAAAAATCGTGCATGCAACAACCTTACGATTGCAATGCATTATAAGTAGGGGAGCGATTCCTGCAGAGCCACTCGAAGTGAGCCCTCTTAGCGTAAAACTATCAATGGTGTCTCCCCTGCGTAACTGCTGACTTATTCCTGAAATTCACTGACCTAACGTTCGTCTTTCATTTTAAACACTCACGAAGAAGCCGCCAAAAGATAAACGCTCCTTTTTTATCGTCCTCCATTTATGTAAACAGCTAAGTACCTGGAATAAATAGCCAATCCTCTTCAATCGGGAGCATAATCAGAACTTCGACGTTTGACCACTGATACCCGCCAATTGACTTTCAACGAATATTTAGAAAGTAGTTGAACATAGTGATATCATTTGGGTAGTCTTATGTTATGATAACCATACATATTTCTATTGCTTCCTGATTCGACCGTAATCCACAACACTCAGCAATGATCTCTAGGGTTGAAGGGTTGATTGAGTCAATATGTTAAAGTAATCAGAAATGAAATTCGGTTTCTTCATATTAACTGAGATGATTCGGTTCATTATAACCGTCTGATTAAACCTACTGATAGCTACTTGTTTCAACACAAACGCCGGCATTATGTGAAAGCGATCGAAACTTTGGATGCTTATTAAACGATATTCTTCTTGAGCTGGAACTATAAAGTGATCTACAGATGTTGATGTGATTATAACATTTTGAACGATCGCTCAATACGAGGAGATTACCACACCGTTTGATGTGCTTATTAAACTTCCCCTAGACCCGCGCTCGTACTCATCATATTAATAGATTATATTCAAGGTAAGTTTTAATATTTGAAGAATTGATTAGTATGTTATGATGCCAGTTCTTTGGTGACCTCCTCAGGTGTTGAATGGCTACTGGAGTGGCCGGTTAGGAGACAACTCATGACTTCCTTTTCCAGGCTTATATCGTTCCTTCCAACATAGGAGAATGCGCCATGGATCGATCCATTGGATTTCTCAGTCAAAGGGGTTCACAAACATACAAATTCACTATAACACAACAACTAATTGCGTCATATACATTGGTTTCCATGAGCCAGTTCAATGTCCGATGAAAAGTCCAGGCAGTTGCAAACTGACCAAACATACATACATACATACATACATACATACATACATACATACATACATACATACATACATACATACATACATACATACATACATACAGACAGACAGACAGACAGACAGACAGACAGACAGACAGACAGACAGACATACAAACTTTCAACATATTTGTACTGTATGGATTTAAGCCAAAAGATTTGAGGTTAGATTTAATCGAGACTTGATGGTGACTCAGGAGGTTAGTTCCACATTCACAAAAATGCCGAAAAAATCGTATGTCTGATACGTCTAGGGCTGTTATTAGTTAAAAGCGAGTCATGCAAACGAGGGACTTTCCATGCATAATTATCTTCGTCTCAGCATATAAGATAAAAAAGGTTGGATGGGCGCCGCAAGTCGTAGAAGCACTATGAAAACCATAAACGACTTTAAATTCCTACTTACAAACGGGCGCCGCATATACAGGCGATCCCGTACACCCCGTTACCCTCACCAGCGACGCACAAGCGTAGTGTTTGCCTACCCAAGCGGCTTTAACAGATGTACGGCCAATATGTTAGGCACGTGCGTATCGAAGCAGGTCTTATGATTCGAACTTGGAACCGGCGCCATTTGCTGTCGTGTAACGCTGTGGTAGCAAGCATCGCGGTCGTCGGGTGGTTTCGACCGATAGCGTACCGAGCCGAAGTGGACCTCAGCTGATGTTGGTGGAGTGGCAGACCAGGTGAGGATGCTTACCTATATAACACATATCAAAGTGATGCTAGTAATTTGTGAGTCAATGAGTCAATGGAAGGTTAAATGGGTGTAAATGAGGATGTTAACAAGTTTGTGAGCAAATGAGTAAGTCAGTAAAAGAGTCGGTGAGTAAATGGAGTAAACGAGTAATGAACTTGTTGGTGACGTAGTGCGTGAGTCAATGAGCTGATGAGTAACTGAATGAGTTCGTTTGAAAATGAGTTAATTAGCGAATCAATGAATTGGTGAGTAAGAAAATGAGTTGATTAGCGAATCAATTAATTTGTGAGTAAGAAAATGAGGTTATTTGCGGCCCACAAGTTGGTGAGTAAGTAAAAAGTGAGTAAGTAAGTCAATGAGTTGGCGAGATAGTAATGAATGCACCAATTTGTCGGTGAGTATATAAATGAGTTAATGAGCGACGCAATCAGTTGGTGAGTAAGTAAGTGATTAAGTTAACGAGCCGGTTAGATAGTAATGAACGCGTTAATGAGTTGGTTAGTATATAAATGGTCAATGGGTGACCCAACGAGTTAATGAGTAAGTAAATGAGTTAGTGATTAACCAAGTCCATGAGTTGGTAGGTACATGAGTGAATTAGTGAGTTAGTGTATGGGTTGGTGAGCATGTAAATAAGTTAGTGAGTAAGTAAATGAGCTTGTGAGTTAGTAATGAACGCTGCAATGCGTTGGTGAGTATACAAATAAGTTAATGAGTGATCCAACGAGTTGATGAGTATGAGAATGAGTGAGTCCATGAGTTGGTAAGTACACGAGTGAGTGTATGAGTTGATGAGCAAGGAATGAGTGAGTTAGTGAGCCAGTGGATGAGAGTATGAACGCGTCAGTGAGTTAATCAGTGCGGTATGAGCGAGTCAATCTGTTGTCAGAAAGTCAATGGGAGTTGGGATGGTGTGGTCAGATGTGTGATAGCGGTTTGGAATTTCTTTTGCTCAGATTGCTTTCCTTTCATTGTCCCTTAAATTGCATGGTCCCCATAAGAGGCATTGTTTACAACCTATGCACTGGAATCAACTGCTGCTGTTGTTACGAACATTTTCTGTACGCGTTTTCAGGCATCTTTAAGCATGGCACCCGAACACGTCATCGCAATCTTTGGTAAGTTACACCGTGAAAACAGCCTACTTTGTCTCTTGATAATTTTTGAAGAAAATGAAAATTCACCATAACGATTTGAAAGCCATTTGATGACCTTTGAATGACACGCGGATCTGCCAATTGAATGTGATTCTATTTATAGTCCCTTCATTAATAATATGCAACTTTGTGCAAGCACGCCAAATCTGAGTTAGGTATTGACACCTGGGAAATGCAAGATTGGGTTTTCATGATGGCTTGGAAACGGTGTTCATTGAACCAAATGAGATGTCCTGCTCTTGGCATGCACACAATCTACACCTGTCACTCACATTTATACACCGACACACATTCAAGACACACAATCTGCACACGTCATACACAATTGCAACGCGCACGGTCTACAAACACGTCACATTAACATGGACGCATTCGTGCACCATACATGATCTACACACATGCTCACACGTGCACAACACGCACAGTCTAGACACAGACACCCACACAACACTCACTAGCTACAAACAAGCACACATATGTGTGAGAGAGGGGGATGGGGGCGTTGCATTGGCCAGTAACTTGATAACGTAGAACTTCCATTCAAACAGCAAGTGTTATTAAACTTTATCATTTGGTGAACTGCAGCCGACCGTTTATTTAATTACTTATGATCGTGTTATACAAACTATAACACACAAGAATGAAGGACAGTAATACTTAAATGAAACACAGAAGTGTTAACCGCTAATATACGACCCCACAAACAAGGATGTTGCAGGCGAAATGTAACTCCAAGGTTAACACTTGTCTACATAAGGTGTTGGAGTAGCCGTTGTTCATGTGCTTCACCAGCCGTTATCTGCGCCTTTTAGAATTATAAACCTTAATCGAATAATGGTACTGGAATGCCTCTTTTGTTAAGTTATGATCACGTGAGAGCCGTATTTGTTGTTAGTAGTTCTCAAAAGTGTTTTTCGACCTTCCAACCCAATTTTGAAATCAGGAAGTGCGCCGTAGAATTGTGACGTGATGGCCGTCGGGTTGGGTTCAAACCATCTCACTGTAACGCTAGTATAGCTATCGAGATTTCAACGCCAAATCGAGATCTTGTATTTAAACTGAAGCCTGGGGGTATTTAAACACAAATCCATGGAAGCAAGAGTGGATGCTTCAAGTGAGAATCCAGCCAACTGAACGAAATTATAACAAGAAGTAAATTTATTGATTGATGAACTTTGTGAACTATTCATTATCATCGGCATCATTATCATCATTATCACCCTCTTCACCATATTCATTATTACCATCATCATTTACATCATCATGATCACAATCCTCATTATTTTGATAACCATCATCAACATTGTTCTTAGTCACCATATTCATCATCATCGTCATCATCATTATCAACACCATCGTCATTGTCATCACCATCATGATAATCATAATCTTCATAGTCACCGTCTTCTCCATTTTCATTGTTATCATTATCACGATTGCTGTCATCATCATGATCACCATCATCGATGTCTTCTTTATCACCATTTTCATCATGTTATCATCTTAAGCCTTATTTCCTAGGCTTTCTTATTTTTATGCTTCTTCGTTGTTGTACTGTTACTCGCTGCTTCTTGTTGCTTGGAGTCCAGGAGTAGAGTTGCTGATTGGTTGTATTAAGATTTCAACAACGAAGCTTCACTGGGATCTCGGTTAGAATCTCGTCTCTGGGCTAGAAAAATCTCCGGCTGGTTAAATAGTCCTCCTGGGAGTTGGATTCCCCTGAGGCCTTTGACCAGCCCACGCCATTGGACCACGGCCTCTGTTTAACGGGTCCGCATGGGGTGCGGACTCGTAAGCCATTCACCAATGGGATTTGGCGCAGGCCATAACGTGCTGATAATTAAGGGGGGTGGCAGGGGGAGACTGTTAGCTAGGATAGTATTATAACAATCATCATTATCATTTTAATCACCATCATCATCATCGTCTCCATAATCATCGCTATCAATAGCGTCATTATCAAATCATCAGTCAAAATTCATCTACATGCTTGAGCTGTGACAGGAACAAAATCACTATCCCATGAAAACTGACAAAATCATTGCTCCCCCTGGTTTCGACTGCTGTCCCAATACAGTACATAAGCTGCAATAATGTTTGTGCTATCATCACAATTTGAACTTAGATTATGAGAAAAAACTATCAGGAATTTACAACTACCTTTTACTTCGTGACAACGGCGAAACGGTGCGATAACTTCCGATTTCACTTCCGCTGTAACTTAAATGTAGGCCGAACGGGAAGTGATGTAATCGAAACCCATTACAGCTTACCATACGGTTGATACTGTCCATGACAACATAATGCCTAATTTTAACGACTATCGATTTTATAAAGGTTCTAAGTTTTTATGAAAATTTTCACTGAATATTTTCCCTGACTGATCGCGCATGGAAAACGACGCATATTTTGATAGAACTTATCAAATAAAAGTTTAATATTGGCTCAAGTTTTTTTTTACGATCGGACTATAACTGGGGGAGAAATAACGTTTTTTTAATAACTTGTATTTAGAAAAAAGTTGCAATAGAACTCAGCTTCCAGAATACGTTATCTTTTTAACGAGAGTTATCGACAGATATATTGATATCTGAAATAGCCACATTACTAGGTGGCGCTGCACCGCGGCGACACGCAGTCTAGTGTGTACGCGTGTTTTTCTGTCATTTTCCTCGTGTTTTGGCCTTTGTTGGGCTTGTGTTTTAAGTGCAGTGTGCGAATAAGATCGTCTACAACATCTTAAAATCAAAGGATATATCTGAATCTGTTGGACTTTCTCATCAGCTGCCCAGAAAGGGACATTGTGTTTTTCCCGCTGCTCAACTACGCGCTTCTAGGAAAGCCATGTGCTTTGCCTGGTCCTGTTTCCAGTGTCTTTCCACTCTTCGACCTTGGAATCTACATCAACGTCACCAAACGACCAGCCGTCTTTCTGACCACCACATCAATATGAACGTGAGTTGCCGATCATGTGACGACCGTGTGCAAATAAAGCATATGCTGTCTACACCAGGAAGGAACTGCTCGATATCTGCGGGTCACTGCTTCTTCATCACAGCACCCGTCTTCCAGCGCCATCTGGAATTTTCCTGCCAAAACACGGGCCTAGCAGGGGCTGGGATACGAGGAGAGTGACAGAGAGACACGAGTCAATTGTAGACTGTAAAGCAAATTCCCGAATAGGGCTTATAAATTATCTTATCTTATCTTATCTTATTTGTTATAAACTTCGGTACATTCGTAGACAGAAGTGACATAATTTACATCCATGGAATCTGATGATAGGACTGAAGGTGTTACTTACATTTTTTTACAACATCTGAGCATTTTGACTGACACCGCGAGCTTTTAGATTTGGGGAGCTTGGGAACAATTATTGATTGTTGACAATAACATATAATTAGATAAAAGATATTAATTGAATTAAGAAACGAAATAATGTTAATTTATTGATGATCGAACAATTATCCACAGAGATATTAGGGATTTCAGATTTTCACCCTTTCAATGACCGCGACCTTAATTTGGGGTCATTCTGAGCAGATCGCCACAAACGGCAGTGATCAAGATAAGTTAATAACATAACCAGGTCTGGCAAGGATCAGATTTCGAAACGGACGGGTGACTGCTGTAAACCTTAGAGTGTTGTTCATGTGCACAATGTGAATTTATGCGGATTATTAGAACGAATCTGTACAAGTCGATACATGCGTGACATCAGCTGTTCTCAGGTACTTAGTCTTTTGACAGATCTTGTGGCAAGAAACGAAACATTCAGGAAGATCTTTATCAACCTTTGACGAGCGAATGTGTTTGGTTGCGCCAATTTTTCTAACTTTTTTTATATTAGCTGTCCACCAAGTAGATACAATATATCTAATTGAATCTAAATAGATGAACAGTAATCTACCATCTCTATCTATTTCGCAAGTCAGTACAATTATTTTTCATTCAGCTTGAATCAATCGTTGACATTCATGAATCATCTGGTCTGTACAGAGGTTTTTTATAATCCATGATTATATTATGACTGACAGTTAATGATGCCATGTAGAAATAACATTAATGGCATGACCATTACAAGTGTAACTGGCAGTTAATGATGCCATGTAGATATAACATTAATGGCATGACCATTGCAAGTGTTACTGATAGTTAATGATGCCATGTAGATATAACATTAATGGCATGACCATTACAAGTGTAACTGGCAGTTGATGATGCCATGTAGATATAACATTAATGGTATGACCATTATAAATGTAACTGACAGTTAATGATGCCATGTAGATATAACATTAATGGCACGACCATTACAAGTTTTAAAAATAATACTCCCTGCATCTGTTTGCAGTTCTGCTAGTCTGGTACAGACTGTGCCTATTCTTGTATAACCGGTTTTTTCCAGGTTGTGTTTTGCTTGTGGTGGTGAGTGGACAGTCAACGGACTTCAACTGCACGCAACAGGCAAAGGAATCATGCGTGTCATGTGCTGTAGGCATGTTCGCAAATGAAAGTAAGTTCAGAACCTCTTCTTGTCGATATACGTATGAACCCGTCAAAGCGGACGTTTGATTGTATCGAATACTAGTAGAAATGAACACCTTTCTCTGATCCCTGATGGAGTAATAATAATCCCCTCATGAAACGTCGTCAAGTGACGGCAGAGAATTGTCAATGCAATCTGAGAGCACTTGAATGTCCGTACAAGGGTGATCGATCTGTAGTCACCAGTAAGGGCTGAAAAGCCCTTTTAATATTCTTTCCAAAACTGAATAACCTCACGGTTGAATACATAGTCGCACCAATGTAACTTACAATCAAACAAATCATCCATAACCCAAATAAACGATCCGCATCCTTCACTTATTGGCCAATCATTTTCAGGCGACCCGGCATGTTTACCATGCTGTGAGAAACCCGGGGAATGCAGTGGACTTATTCCATCTCATTGCTCCAAGTGCCCACCAGGACAGTATCAAAACAAAACTGGTACAGACAAGTGTGAACTTTGTCCCAAAGGCTACGTACAAACTGCTGAAGGACAAACTACGTGTGAGGCGTGCCCTCCAGGATTCTTCTCCGAGTAGGTCGATCCAGCGCTGTTACGCCAGATTGACATAAGTCATTCAATGTACTTGTTGCTTGAAATTCTTATTAAAAACCGCTTATTGGCTGCATGTTAACAGTCGCATATAACCTTTTTTTAAATTGTGTTGAGCAGCAAGGAGGGGTTAACCAATTGCAAAACGTGTCAAGATGGTACTTACCAGAACTCAACGGGACAAGCTGGGTGTAATAAATGTGAACCTGGTGAAGGAAGGTGATAATAATAATAATAGTTTTGAAGACAATACATAGTCACTATGACTTCGCAGTCATGCATTAGTGTCTATAATTGTCAAAGATTCATGTTTGAAGTATAATTACAATAATAGTGCAAACATATTTACAGTCTTTCAAAATAGTAAGGTCGCTGATTTTCAACCCTATTTTTGATAGATACTGTATGGTCAATAAATTACAATCCTACCGCTGTTTCTGTACATACTTTCAAATCATTGATTTCATAAAATATCGCCGAGAGTGATTTGGTATGATTATAAATGTAGTATTTCGTGCACATTACGCTGATCGTGACAGTTACTAAGTATTGTGATTAAGATTTGGTTTCAATTTGATTCAGTTATTAGTATTGTTTAATACCTCGTGATTCAGAAATTGTATTAAAAGAAAATACAGTATCCTTGTGATTCTGTTATTATTTATATTCTTTTAAGTGTCAATTAATATTTTCATCCGAATTTTGTTTATCTTGGTTCAGTTCCGAAGACCATACGAGCTGTGATGCCTGCCCAGCGGGAACCTACAACAACGACACAGGGGGGGCTTGTAAGTCGTGCGGAGCCGGACAATACCAGAACGAGACAGGACAGACTGCATGCAACAAATGTAAAGCCGGCCAATCCAAGTCAGTGTTATTTCCTCTTGAATCACGAGCCCTTCCCTCATCAAATAAGATTCATCAATCTTGAACAATTCTGCCCAAAATTGATGTGTCAGTTTGTTTATCACTTTTCATATTGAGTTTGATAGTGTGACTTCGTTTGCCGTCACTCTCTGGTATCTAATGTTCTGTCGTTGAATTTATATGACGATAATGGCCTGGTGTTGCTTCGTATTGCATGGCACTCAATATCACTCAGCTTTCTTTAGATTTGAAACACTCACTCACCGAGCGCCACAGCTTTAACATGGCAAGCCTTTACAGGTACACAAGGACTCGAGACATGAACACCCTCCTTTCTGACTCCTAGAATATTTAATCTATATACAATAGCAGCCAAAGAGGACAGGCGTAATATGAATATGACTTAATTATTAGTATGGAGACGCTTGATATCCGGCAAATATTGCAAGTGCTGTAGCTGGGGTTTTCAAACATGTGCTCTGCGTCCTATTGTCATCCCCCATATCTCCCACATGACCATGCGATAACTAACACTTGCAACTGCTAAAGATATTGGCCATGTTCTTTGAAACTCATTTTTGTTGTTGCCTGTCAGTGCATGAATTGGTTGACAAAATATGACCCTGGATTTCCTGGTATTTGGCAGTCGTATGTTTATTTATACACTGATCATGTCTCCTTTATCTTGGTTCAGTTCCACAGACCACAAGAGTTGTGATGCCTGCCCGGCGGGAACCTACAACAACGACACAGGGGGGGCTTGTAAGTCGTGCAGAGCCGGACAATACCAGAACGCAACAGGACAGACTGCATGCAGCAAATGTAAAGCTGGCCAATCCAAGTCAGTGTTATTTCCTCTTGTTCCACTTGCCCGTCACTCAACAGTTAATATTTATCAATCATGACACTTGCAACATTGTCCACAATTGAATCCGTCAATTTGTTCGTCAGTTTGTTTATTCAATTCTATAGTGAATTTGGTAGTGTTAGCTGTTTTGTCATCACTGTCTGATCTCCAATGATCTGTCATTGAATTTAAATGAAGACGATGCTTACAAATCTTATGACATCAAATTATGTCTGAATGTTCTCTGGTCGAAGCCGTTTTTAAATTCCATTGTTTGCTTTAGTTCGATCTTTAGTGAAATAATTGTTGCATCTCAGAAATGTCATAAATATGAATCCTTTGAAGCTCGTTTTTTTCTGTTGCCTCTCAGTTCATGAATCGCATGGAAAAATATACATCAAATATTTTAATGGCATTTAGTAGCCTAATGTGTATTGATATGTTTGTTGTGTCTTGTTTATCTTGGTTCAGTTCCAAGGACCATGCGAGCTGTGATGCCTGCCCGGCGGGAACCTACAACAACGACACAGGGGGGTCTTGTAAGTCGTGCGGAGCCGGACAATACCAGAACAAGACTGGACAGACTGCATGCAACAAATGTAAAGCCGGCCAATCAAAGTCAGTGTTATTTCCTCTTGATCCACTGCTCTTCACTCAACAAATTAGATTTATCAATATTGAAAGATACTGCCCACAAATTGATTCTGTCAGTTTGTTCGTCCTATTTAATAGTGTGTTATATAGTGTCAGCAGTTTTGCCATCACTCTCTGGTCTCTAATGTTCTGTCATTTAATTTAAATGAACACAATACTAACTAGACTTATGATATCAAATTATGTCTGAATGTTCTCCGATTAATGCCAATTTGAAATTCTATTGTTTACTTTAGTTTGATCTGTGATACAATAATCTCCTGATATGGCATCTTATTACATGGCACCCTCCTGTCAACCAATCGAAGTGTCTCAATATCACTCAGCTTTCTTTCGATTTGATACACTCTCTAACAAAGCGCCATATCTTTAACTTGGGAAGCCTTTGGAGGCGCACAGGGCACTCATAACATGAACACCCTCCTTTCTGACTAGAATATATAGTCTCTACATACTAGAAGCCAGAGAGTAGTGGCGTAATATGATTGGATTGCCTGTGTTGAGGCGCTTAGTACTAGACACACATTGCAAATTCTGTAGCAGGGGTTTTTCTGCTCTGCGTCATTGTGTTTTCCCCTATATTACCTCCATTACCATTTGATAACTAACACTTGCAAATGATAAAAGTATTGGTAATGCACATTGAACTTAACTTGTTTTGCTGCTTGTCAGAACATGAATTGGTTGACAAAATATTATCCAAAAATTTCCTGGTATTTGTCAGTCGTATGTTCGTATGTCTACTTTATCTTGGTTCAGTTCCACAGACCACGGGAGTTGTGAAGTCTGCCAGGCAGGAACCTACAACAACGACACTGGCGGTATTTGTAAGTCATGCGGAGCCGGACAATACCAGAACGAGACAGGAAAGGCTGCATGCAGCAAATGTCCAACAGGGCAGTACCAGAACGAAACAGGATCCACCACATGCCTCACGTGCAACGCAGGTACTGTAATCATTGCTTAATCTGTAAAACTGTATGCTTCCAATGCAAACGTGCGATGTTATTGAAGAAAGAAATGCTTCTGTGATTACTGCATTGTCGGTGTGTTTCTTTACCAGGTACGTTTGCTGACAAAAGTGGAACAAAGACATGCACTCCATGCAAGAAAGGTAAATTTACAGCGAGGAATGTTTTTGGTCGGATCATTTATGAGCATATATCACTTCAAAGCTTTATCGTTAATGTCATTTACTATTGGGTGATACAAAATCAAATTAAATGAAAAATATTTCCTTTGGTGTGACAGTGTTTCAAAGATGTTTTTGTTCTAGGTTATTTTAGCGATGTGAAGGGTTCTACAACATGCAAGCCTTGCTCAGCTGGTGAGTAACACCAACGACGATGTTCAGTTGCATATTGCACAGCAAGTAGTGATTGATCAATAAAGCACTACCATAAGCATTATCAATTTAACATCGGTTGTAACGAACTTAAAAATATGTCTCACTGTGATTTTGAACCCTAGGACATTATGGAAATTCAAGTGGAGCAGCAGCGTGCCTTCCGTGCCCCAGTGGTTTTGTTTGTCCAAAAGGTAGTGTGGAACCCGAGACTTGCAAGTCACCGTGGAAGACAGCTTACAAAAACGTGTCGTGTGTACACTCGTCCGCTTACTATGGAGCCATCTTGGGTCCACTTGCAGGTAACTTTCAGAAACAAAACCAGGGGAAAAAAAGAACCGGTTGAAATAGAAGATTGGGTATTGTCATTTTCAGAGTAAATGCTATGTGCGCGATCAATACTAGGTTAGATACCTGGTTTTTTATGTGATTTGCACACCTTTCGATAGAGATGGGGGCCTTTCACTAGCATATTATTCGAAATGGTGTGGCATGTTGTTTCAAAAGAAGAGCACATAAACCCCTATATCTGACACGAAAGAGCTAATATACTAGCTCTTTTGAACCGAGTTTGGGAGAAACAAGGTAATCGATCTGACTGTTGGTCTGTTGGGCAACAATATACTGAGTTATTGTAACCACAGGCACTCGAGTCATAAAACGCCCCTTCTATCTGGCTTCTGATATATAAAGATGAGGGGCATGTTATGACTCGAGTGCCTGTAATTGTCACATGATGAATTCCTGGTCTTTTCTGCTTGCGTTCCAGTGCTCCTGTTGATAGTCGTTGTGGTCGGGGTGTTCTGTCACCGGAAGCGGCGCAGCAGGGAGGACGAGTACCGCTCACTGGTCACCAACGCCGACTGAGCTGTGAGGCGCGGCGTTCTGTATCCCCCAAGCTCTCCTTAACTTTACTTGTTTGAGTATGATCTCATTCGAGGTTTAAACTACCCGTATTACTTGCGTCTCTATGCTCATATTTTCATTGTGTTGCTACCCACGATGTGTAGATGGGATACGGGTAAATTTCGTTTCGTTAGAGCTCTAGTGTAATGACACAGAGTATACATTATTATTCATATCAGTAGCAAATTGTTTGCATTTATTGATTTAATCCATTAAACGTTTGCACTGCTTCTTTAACCTCCACTGTGTACCTGGATGTTCACTGCTTTAATTACAGTTTAATTTCGTATAAGTTGTAAGGTGTGATACAATGCTTAATAGTAAGCTATTCTATCGATTGTGTATGACCTATATAAGGGTTGGGGAGGAGGGTAGGGGGAGTCAATGACTCACCCAGCTTATGCTTCTTCTCTGCCTCCTGATTATGGTTCGGTTATGTTTCTGTTGATTTCTATTATGTTATGATTTGGTCATTGTATTTTTATAATAATTCAATGGTTTTATAATTATGTTTTTCAAATTACCTTTATTTTGCTCCATGTTTATGATTTTATACAGAAATAAAGTTGTATTCAAAAGAATAAATGTTGGTGTTTCAAAGCAGTAGTATAGACATATTAGGCTATGGTGCAATAAGCAGGTTTGTCACAGCAACTTTTATAAGCTGAGATAAAGAACATATCGAAAATGTAACACTAGCCTTTAATAAAGGTCAAATACAACTTACATTCATATTATACTTGATATTAAAAAGTATCAACAGTATAGTGGAAAACTTCAGCACAAAAAACATCGGTCAAATTGTAAGACAATATTCGTAAGATGGCAAACCATCAGTCGTTGTTATCCAGATTCGGTTTAAGTGGATGTGTGTTTGTGCTTGTTCATATTGGTCAATATTCAGTTCAACGGCATCCACCCAAGGTAGGTACCGCTTTCTGCTTATGAATGGACAAAATCAGCTATTGCGCTGTGGAATTTACACACCCATGACTTTTGGTTGGACCGTCGATCTATGCTAGTTCAAGTTAACCTAGTTTTGGCGGATGAGTTCTCCTGATGTGTCTATTAGTCAATCGATGCCGATTGTAGCAGTATCTGATAAATTCACTGCATAGAAAATAATTTGTGCCTGCAATCAAATCAACTTGCGCAAATCTAACTTATTTCAGCTGTTCCTTGAAATGCTGTGTAGAATCAATGTATTGAAGGTTATTATTCTACCTCATTAGACCTACTCCATGGCAGCACCAACTGTGTTGAAATGAAGAAGTAGTAACTTTAGTTTGGGTGTGTCAATTATTGTGATTAATTATTATCGTTGTGTACAGCATTACCCTTTATTTATGTGATGAACAGGCTGTGCCTCCCATGTGGAGGCGATAATAGACTAGCAAATGATATATTGTGCTTTCTCTGTCAATTAAACTGCAGATCTTTTCTCTCTCCAGATATAAGTTGGAAATCAATATTTTTAGATATCATGGTCAACTTACCATATCTAAGCCTTAACACTTATAACACTATACCCAGTCCACCCTGATTGTGTGATAACAATGGGAGAGGGACAAACTAGCTCCCATGGGAACAGAAGGACTGCTGGAATGATGTTGCGTTGAGCGATTGTCACATATATACACTCATACATGACTTGTGCTCACAAAAATACATACATACATACATACATACATACATACATACATACATACATACATACATACATACATACATACATACATACATACATACATACATACATACATACATACATACATACATACATACATACATACATACATACATACATACATACATACATACATACGTACGTACATACGTACATACATACATACATACATACATACATACATACATACATACATACATACATACATACATATACATACATACATACATACATACATACATACATACATACATACATACATACATACATACACATACATACATACATACATACATACATACATACATACATACATACATACATACATACATACATACATACATACATACATACATACATACATACATACGTACATACATACGTACATGCATGCACAGAGAGAGAGCGATAGACAGACAGACAGAAGCACATACGCACAAGCAGAGATTACTTTTTGTACACACACACACAGACAAGGTGATATTTCATATTTATTCCATAGTTGACACATGGCTTCAAGAGGACACATTGGATATTGTCCCAGCTGTCATTGCCACTTTCCATCTGGTACATATTTTCCTTATAGAGTAAGTCATAGCAATCAAGTAGCATAGAATCTCTTGAAAGAGCTCATCTAATGTTACATATTCTGGACACAGCCATGCTCAACGACAACCATTGCTTCCATCTTCCTATATAGATCTATTGGCACATATGAAACCAGCCACAATGGTGGCAATGATCAAAAATCTACAACTAAGGGTGCTGTGATATCAACCAACCTCAGTAGTGGCAATGAACAAAAATCTTCTACCATGGGTGCTCTGACATCAACCAGCATCAATAATGACCCCGAACAACCACCTGCCACTGCTTTGTGTGGGCTAGGGACAGCAATGGAGGCCAATGCTCTGAAGCAAGTCAAAACCATCCACAGTCAGGGTACTTACATCACTGGCAAAAAAGAGAAGGATCAAAATCTGGTAACTATAAAATCTGATATTTTCCAAAATCTGGAAGACTTTTGCATGAATGGGAAACCTTTATCGAGAAAATCATCACAGAAAGCTACAACCTAAATTAGTACATTACACAGTAACTAGTGTTTCTCAGGAAAATAGCACAGCTTAACCTATCTTAGCCGAGAAACCGGAAACTTGATCCAAATCTCCTTTCCTTGCTGCATTCTGTCAAAGCAGATTACACAGAGGATAATATTCTGAATGTTTTAGTCCACTTTTTCATTGATTTGGCTCTCAATAAAATAGACCATTCTGTCATTGCCTGGAATGAGGAATTGTTTAACACATTCTTGACGAAGATAACCAAGGCTTGGTATTCACTGGATGATGCTAAGATGGCGCTGGAACGGTTCAGTGCTGATAAATACGAAGAAGGTAATACAGAGAACCTTTAGGGGGAGGAAATATTGAAATCCTTTAAGTGGGTGGTAATGATCTGATTACTGACGGGGAAGGTAATATTGAGATCCCTTAGAGGGGAGGTAATACTGAGATCCCTTAGAGGGAAGGTAATACTGAAATCCCTTAGAGGGAAGGTAATACTGAGATCCCTTAGAGGGAAGGTAATATTGAGATCCCTTAGAGGGAAGGTAATACTGAGATCCCTTAGAGGGAAGGTAATACTGAGATCCCTTAAGGGAAGGTAATACTGAGATCCCTTAAGAGGAAGCATATGATGATCCCTAAAGAAGATGGTTATGGTGAGATTCCTGAAGTGGATGGTAATACTGATAGTCCTAGTAGGGATTGTAATACTGAGATCCCCTGAGAGGAAGTTAATATAGAGATACCTAAAATAGAAGTTATTAATGAGATTCATGACAGGAACGTCATGTTTAGATTACTCAAGAGAATGGTATACTGAAATTCAATATGAAGAAGGTTATATAGTGAACTTTTGTATTGCAACCAGTGAAATGTAATGTCGCGATCTGTGAAGAGTTATAAAAAACTTAAATATCTTAATTGGAAGATAACCTTTTGATACCAAACGAGGTAGTCAGTACTAAAATTTCTGGAGGGAAACATATAACTGAGGTCTCTTTGTGAGGTAGTTTGATAACTTATGTCATGTGTATAACTTGCGATGTGGGTGTTTGCTTCAGCCATTATGTGGTTGATGGAGGAGTCTGATAAAATCGTGGACGACTCTAACAGCAGTCCCAAGGAAGCTGGTAATGTCCAGATGAATGAATCCTTCCTGTCCCTCACGTCTGGACTCTATGATACTCTTGCTGACAAACGTATGTTGTTTTATTCAAAAACGAAAAAGAGCGCTAGAAAAAGTTTGGGTTTCAATAGATAGTATTGAAATATTATGTATAGACCAAATTATTTGACCTCGGCGTCTGAGGGGAGAGGGTCTGGGAGGAGGGTGTCTGGAGGAAGGGTATCTGGGAGGAAGGTCTGGAGGTTGTGTCTAAGAGGAGGGTGTCTGGGGAGGGTGTCTGGGAGTAATGTGTCTGGGAGTGATGTGTCTGGATGGAGGGTGTCTGGGAGGAGGGTGTCTGGGAGGAGGGTGTCTTGGGGGAGAATGTTTGGAGGAGAGTGTCTGGGAGGAAGGTGTCTTGGGAGGGTGTCTGGGTAGAGGGAGTCTGCGACAGGGTGTCTGGGAGTAAGTTGTCACGGGTTAGGGTGGGTACTGTAATGTCTTCACTAACACTGTGTTTGTTGCGGTAGGCTTACGAATAAGATTGCAGTCCTCTGGGCAAGTTACTTAGAACATGCTGAAATAAGTTTAGGAACCTGTATAAGTGTACCACGGCTAGGGTACAACCAGGAAAACCTGGGTATTTTGTCTATACAGTAATCATCGAAGGCTTGAATTTAGATCTATCAGGACAACCAAACCTCATTGTATGCCCCTAGAGTGAGTCCTTGATTTTCTTTTCATGTTTTTCACAGTCCTTCTCATAACAATGGAAACAAATGTATGTTTCCCCTTGTAATAACAGATATTGGTGGTATTGGTAATGACTGGTGAGTAGGCTAGTTGTGGACTTAGGTGTTCTGTTCATTCTATGATGCATGGTTCTGTTTTTATGCTGTAGGTGAAATCCTAGCTGAATATCTACATGGAGAAACAGGCATGACCACTGCCCAGTAGTGATGAGGTGTACAGAAGACACTACCCAGGAAGAAGTCGGTGTTTTAAGGGAATTATCCTCAGGGAATAATCTGTCATAGAATTCACTCTCCTCAAACGTTTCTTGTTTGTGTTACATCTATTGTCTGGTTAATGCTGATCAACTGCGACCACTTGTCTGGGACACACTGGAAGAGTTCCTACAGTCCCCACATCATTCCAATGCAAAAATACTTGATGTCAAATCATTCTCAACATGAAAAAAAATC
Organism: Urechis unicinctus; assembly: GCA_034190875.2. NCBI lineage: Eukaryota > Metazoa > Annelida > Polychaeta > Xenopneusta > Urechidae > Urechis > Urechis unicinctus. The sequence continues at coordinate 59,568,088 of CM067343.1, read as the reverse complement.
TGACATTGACCGAGTGCACAGGGTTGGTCACCATTCAACAAAACGCACTGACCCAAGACCAGTCATTCTCAAATTGGCTACATACAGGTGCACGATTCTTCAGAGAGCGTGTCAAACTCCGACACTGTCCAGCCAGGAACTAAATCAATGAGGATTTTACATAACTACGATCAAAACTGTTCTGGAAATCACGTCAATGTAAAAAGGATGAGAAACTCTCGGATTGCTGGACATAGACGATAATATCCTCGTAAGGACATCAAATGGCAAGATTGTTCGTGTCACCTACGAAAAACAGCTACAGGATATTTGTTTGAAATGACGACAATACGACATGCGCATCCTTAATGTACACACTCAATCTTATAGTAGGTAGAGGTTATGTTATATTATTTTGTAATTGCACTGATTTTGTATTTAAGACGCTATATGCACATAGCTTGCATCATATGCGATGAATTATGTCATTTCATTTGTGTACTGATGTTGATTTCCCAAAAGGTAACAATTGTATTATGTGCCTCACACAATACAACTACAGTTGTAAATTTTGTGATAATGTGCTGCAATTATTAATCAGAACTCACAGGTTCTTGATATAAAGGATTTTGCAACGTGCAAGGGTCTAAAATTTGTACACCTGAATGAAAGAAGCCTTCTACCATAAATCGATATGATTCGTACAGATTTATTGTCAAATTACTTAAATGTTCTCACAATAAGTGAAAAATGGTTGCGCCCGTCTATACCAGATGGTTTACTTATGTCAAACAATTACTCATTACATAGACTTGATCGCATTGGCAATAATGAGGATAAAAAAACCGTTGGAGGTGGTGTCTGTATCTATATAAAGGATGGACTGCATTATAATGTTACACAATTTGAAAATTTAAATTGTTCTAATCTGCATACTGAGTTTCAATTTGTTATGATTGCTGGTACAAATTGTAAGAAAATCTTGCTCATTCACACCTATCGGCCACCATCTGGAAATCCAGATATTGGGTGTGAAGTTATTCTGGTTGGTGATTTAAATCTTGACTGTTCAAATTAACGTTCTGAGAGTTGTACAAAAATTGAAAATATATGTAATGATTTAAACATTACGTCCTGAATGATATACTCGAGAGTTAGTACAACAAGGAAAGGAGCGTCATCGACTAGCTCGGCAGACAAAAAACTTAAAACACAAGAGTGTGGAAAACATTCACTAGGACTCGAAATAAATTTAACTTAGATATCAAAAATGCCAAAAATAAGTACACAATAAATATTCTTGAAAATAATGAGCAAAACACATATTTTGGAAATCGATTGAAGACATTCTCTCTCAAAGAAATGACAAAATAATTAAAAAAATAACTGACCCTGAAACGAGGAAATTGTGTGAAGGGGTACAGGCAGCAAACGTCATCAATAATTTTTTAAATTCTATATGACCAAAAATATCAAACAGCATTCCCTCCATTCCAAAACCCTATACTGTGTCAATTGATAATATTCCACTTATTACCGAGACCGAGGTTTTCAACCTAATAAGTTCTATAGCTATCCATAAATCATCATGTGTTGAAAAAATATCTTCTCGACTACTAAAAGATGTATTATTAGCCATACCTAAGCAAATTACCCAACTATTTAACCTTTCCCTTACATCGGGAATTTTCCCGATGCATGGAAGGAAGGAAAAATAACCCCTATACCCAAAAAAGGAAACACAACAGACGTAAACAACATTAGGCCTAGCACACAAACTCCAATTATAGGAAAATTTATGTATCAAATCACGTCAGAGAATTTCTAGAAAAGAATAAGTTGTTATATTCAGGGCAAGGGGGCTTCCCAAAAAATCTCTCCACTATTAAATCAGCATTTTCGGTAGTATCTGACATATGTAATGGTACAAACAATAAAGAACTACACTCTCGCAGTTTTCTTAGATATTTCAAAAGCTTTTTCATATTCTACTTATAAAAAAATTTATAGACATTGGAATTGGTGGGAATATACTTGCTTGGATCTCAAACTATTTGTGTAAGAGGAAACAATACGTTATGACAGCGGGAAATTGCTCACGCAGAAAGCAAACGTGATGATGTGGTGTTCCACAAAGTTCTGTTATTGGCCCACTGCTCTTTATTGTCTTTGTGAATGACATTGCTGAATTGGTGCTTGTAATCTTGTATGTCCTGATTTGTCACTTTGTGATTGTGTGATTGGAAATGTTAAAAGTTATGAGTATCTAGGAATCATAATTGATGAGAATGTAAGTTTTAATGAACATATGTTAAAAATAATACGAAATGTAAATAATAGATTGCATCTCCTATCACTACCAAGAAAACAAATAACATGTGTATGTGCTATAGCTGTATATAAAACTATGATCCTTCCTTTATTAGAATATGGTAATGTTTTTCTGACATCATGTAGTGAAAATAATATAAAAAGAATTCAACGATTACAAAATAGAGGTCTACGAATTGCTCTCATACGAAATTGTTATGCTCCTGTAAATCAAATGCATGTTGAAGCAAATATCTTGTCAGTAGAATACCGTTTAAACCTAAATATTGTAAAATTAATGTTTAGTATGAAAAACCCCGGTAATCTTCGTGATGTAAGACAGTTGACAACAAGACTTCATGATGAAACTAAGTACATTGTACCTTTCCAAACACTGAGCGTTTTAAGAATAGCATTGTCTACAGAGGGCCATTTATTTGGAATTCATTACCATCATAACTAAAATTAATAGAAAATCGAGCATCGTTTAATGTTAGTTTGAAGTCCTATTTCTGGAATAACTTCATCGCAGATATTCATAATAACTTTCAATAATAGAACAATTGTTTTACGTTGCATGTTGTATAGGTTACTATCACGATGACATGCTGTGAAAGCATTCTGTTTATTCAGTCATGAACATCATGTATATTTATGTCTGTGTAGTAAATTCATTGTGCATGTGGTGTTCATTTTTGTATATGTATATACTTGCGTGTTAGATTGTGAGGGTTTTGTTTGCTATAGAAACCAGGTTAAATCATCTGGAGATGGTCGATCTCAATGTGGACCAATTGTTGGATGAGGCTTCATTTAAATGTGAGGAATATCTGCATCCACAGCAAGCCCGATGAACCTGGCTAAACAGACCACATCTAGTTCCTCGACTGACTGCACTCTGCTCTCTCAGGTAATATATATGTATATATATATATATATATATATATATATATATATATATATATATATATATATATATATATATATATATATATATATATATATATATATATATATATATATATATATATATATATATATATATCCATTTAACATAACTGTGGGATTTATTAGAATCCATTCCATTTGAAAACAATGGATCCGGACATACATCATGTCATTGTTGCAGGGAGGCGAAGTTGGGCAGGCTATTTCATGTTATGGGGAGGGACTACGTAGGCAAGCGTGACGACACATATGAGATCACTGTAGACAATGTCATCAAGATCCTAGCTATTCATATGCGCTTCCGGTATAGTTTTTACACTATCTACCGTATATATCTGCCCCGTGGCCTGTAATACAATATTGATTTCTAATCGGACCATATGGGGTGTGTGTACAGGTGTGGTATACCTGTTGTGGTCATTGGAGAGACTGGCTTTGGCAAGACTCGTCTTATACAGTTCATGTGTGATCTGCTCAAACCTTATGGCTGTGAGGATGCCCTCAACGTGGTCCTCGTGAAGGTATTCTTCATCTCTTGAGGCTGGCTTGGATTCTGTCATTCATAACTTTTTACAGTAGCACGTGTTTAATTCTGTTTACCTTTGGAGGTTAGTTTAGAAAGTATGCTTTTTCACTGGTCATAGATTATCTGATTGTTTGGTCCCTGTCTGATATGTTGAGCTCTATCTTATTGGATGGCCTCTATCTGATGGGTTGAGCTCTGTCTGATTGATTCGACTATCTGATTGGTTAGGCCCGATCTGATTGGTTGGGCCATATCTGATTGATTGGAGGCCTTGAAACGAGGGATAATAAAATCCTACAGTTGGGAGCCCCAACATCTCAAAAGGATGCTTTTAATAAAAAGTATGTTGATGACAAACGTAGACTGCAGCACAGGGACATGAGACAGTATGTAAATTCACGAACAAAACCCTCATCACTATTTAGGCAAGTGGTCCCCTTCGCAGAAAATATGAGTGGTCATTTGGGGATGGGGCTAGGTGTCAAACCTTACGAGACTCAAGCTGTGAATATACCATGTAATCAAGTGATAAGATTTTTCGTATGGGGTTGTCTTCTGTTGGGGCGCAAGGCAACGTTATTAACATTTATACTACCACTTCAAACCGAGCAGCCACTTGTTCTGTAGTATCACTCGTAACTGAATTGGACTTCCACCGATGAGAATCTAGGACACTCCTATCAGCCTAAAGAAGCAATACCTGGAGAAAGAGATTGAACATATTATATATACAAGAATTATAGGCGTGCAGTGAACTCAGTGGAAGCAGTAGACAATACATTAGTTACTGTTGGTATGTCTTGGCGCAGGTAGCGTATGTCTAATGTCAACAGTAGTTTTCATTCCTATTGCCACTATTGGGTGTTACTGGGGTCCTTTTACGGCTACTTGGAATTACTGAATAATTTATTAGTCGGCAACTAACCATCAACTGGCCAGACAAAAAATACGCGCTGATCCAGCGTTGGAAAGACGAAGCATTAGAAGAAATCAGAAAAAGATGGGTGTACCTGCTTTTACACCGACCAGCGGACTGTGAATAATATCGACCCAGCTAAATACACTTCCGCATTGAGTGCATGGACATTTACGTGCTGTAAATAGTGTTAATAAAGGTTGAACATAGTGTCTTGTGATATTAAACTTGATCAAATTGAGAGCTCATATTGCGTCAATTCATCCGTACAAAGATTATTAGACGCAGAAAGTTGGTTGTAAAACTGTAAATGGTGTCTCCCCTGCATAACCGCTGACTTATGCCTGATATTCACTGACCTAACGACCCCCTTGAAGAAGCCACGAGAAGGACAACGCTCCTTTCCTAACGTCCACCTTCTAAAATAACGACTTAGTACCTGGACTAAATCACCAATCCTCTTCAATAGGGACCATAGCCATAACTTCGGAGTTTGGTTACCGAAAAACCGCCGATACTTAATTACAATTGACTTTTGCACTCTCAACGAATTTTTAGAAAGCAGTTGAGCATAGTGATATGATAAGGCAGTCTTATCTCAAGATAACCGCACACATTTGCACGGCTTCCTGATTCGGACCTAATCCGCTACACTAAGCGATGATCTCTTGGGTTGATTGAGTCAAAATAACATTCGGTTTCTTCATATTAACTGAGATGATTCGGTTCATTATAACCGTCTGTTTAAGCCCGTTGATAGCTACTTACAGAGTTTCAACACAAGCCCCAGCATTATGTGAAAGCGATCGTAACGGTGGGTGTCTTATTAAACGATATGCCCATCCGGCCGATTGCTCCAGCTACTATATATGCAGATCCAACTGTAACTTCAAGATGGGTCGATGTCAGCGCGGACGTCATTTCCATGCAGTAATAGAGGAATGCCTGGAGGAGCATCTAGTTGAATGCCGCTGTGAGTACTTTCTATCATTTCCATTCGCAATTTTACCTGGTCCCATTTGAATTACATGTATACATTTACACAGGAATGTCATTAGAAACCAAGTAAGAGGCGGCGGTTTTGCTCTGATAAATGCTTCTAAAGTCCAGAATATCTTATAGAAAAATAGGATGACTCAGCGATACAACGCCTAAATGCACTTGATCACTTGGTTTCTTATTGAATCAAGATAGTGCAAAAACTATAGAGTGATCTACAGGTGTTGATGTGATTTTCTCTGGGGCAGATTTCGGCTATTGCTGTGGCGTGTTGCGTACATTTTGTTCTATATAATATTTCTGAATGCGTGCGAGTCAGTTTATAATGGTCAAACCCAAGCTCCTGTGGCTTTGAGAGACATCACAGTCTTTTTGCATTTTTTGGTTGCAATCGACAACAGTTGAGTACGTGGTACACTATGATGCGTTAGGGGGTGCGGCTGAGCTAATCTTCTACTAGTTTTAGAGAGAGAGGGAGAGAGAAAGAGATAGAGAGAGAGGGTGAGAGAAAGAAAGCGAGATGGAGAAAGAGAGGGAGAGAGAAAGAGATAGAGAGAGAGGGTGAGAGAAAGAAATCGAGATAGAGAGATAGAGAGAGGGAGAGAAAAAGAGAGAGAGGGGGGAGAAATCTCTTTTTAAATGGTTCATAGGGTCAACATTATGATCCAGTCTTGAAAGTATGTCAACTGTGAAGAAGAGATTTGCTTATTATCATATAAATAGTACTTCAGAGCTAGGAGCATGCTTTAACCGCAAACCATGCGCAGTCTTTGTTGCACCCATGGTTCGTGATCTATGTTTTCTTTCTTCTATGCGTGTTTGAAGTTAGGACAACAACAATGCCCCCGAGTACGACTCCTTTACCTTTGTGCAAGAGTGACGGAGAAGGGGATGTTTGGTGGACAGACATCCTTATCCTAGTGACTGCTCCCTCTACTTCGTGTGTCGTCCGGACTGCTCTTATAGAATAGACCGGTGTCCGCAGGGTCACCATTTTAATCCAGTTGTGAAAGAATGTTTTCCATTAGGAACAGTCGACTGTGAAGGTAAGTTTGTCTATCATTATATCAAGAGTGCCATAAAAACTGGGCAATTCCTCTGAACTCAAACCAAGCGCAGATATTCTTTGGCATCCATTATTGATGAGGTAAGGCTTGTTCTACCTTCCTGTTTGAAGTTAGTACAACAACAATATCTCCAAGTACGACACCGACATCTTTATGCAAGAGTGACGGAGAAGGGGGATGTTTGGTGGACAGACATCCTTATCCTAGTGACTGCTCCCTCTACTTCGTGTGTCGTCCGGACTGCTCTTATAGAATAGACCGGTGTCCAGAGGGTCACCATTTTGATCCAGTTGTGAAAGAATGTTTTCCTATTGGAATGGTTGATTGTAAAGGTGAGATCGCTTGCTATCATATCAATAGTACTTCCAAACTGGGAGCTTGTTCTGAATTCAAACCAAGCGTAATTTTTTTAGCTGTTCATGTTCTATGCTTTTATTTCTTCGATGCGTGTTTGAAGTTAGTACAACAACAATGCTCCCGAGTACGACTCCTTTACCTTTGTGCAAGAGTGACGGAGAAGTTGGATGTTTGGTGGACAGACATCCTTATCCTAGTGACTGCTCCCTCTACTTCGTGTGTCGTCCGGACTGCTCTTATAGAATAGACCGGTGTCCAGAGGGTCACCATTTTGATCCAGTTGTGAAAGAATGTTTTCCTGTTGGAATGGTTGATTGTAAAGGTGAGATCGCTTGCTATCATATCAATAGTACTTCCAAACTGGGAGCTTGTTCTGAATTCAAACCAAGCGTAATTTTTTTAGCTGTTCATGTTCTATGCTTTTATTTCTTCGATGCGTGTTTGAAGTTAGTACAACAACAATGCTCCCGAGTACGACTCCTTTACCTTTGTGCAAGAGTGACGGAGAAGTTGGATGTTTGGTGGACAGACATCCTTATCCGAGTGACTGCTCCCTCTACTTCGTGTGTCGTCCGGACTGCACTTATAGAATAGACCGGTGTCCAGAGGGTCACCATTTTGATCCAGTTGTGAAAGAATGTTTTCCTATTGGAATCGTTGATTGTGAAGGTGAGATTACTTGCTGTTATCAATAGTACTTCAAAACATCTATTCCTGTCGGATTATAACTATTTTTTCTATTCTGCTTGTTTGAAGTCAGTACAACAACAATTTCTCCCAGTACGACACCTCTACCACTGTGCAAGATTGACGGAGAAGGGGGATGTTTGGTGGAGAGACATGCTTATCCAAAGAACTGCTCCCTCTACTACAGCTCGACTGCAGTCACAGGGTAGACAGTTGTAACCCAGGCTTTCACTTCCATCCGGTTGTGAAGGAATGCACCAACGCGACGCTGGTTGATTGTGAAGGTGAGCACATCAACTTACCCATACGTCTTCGGGAGGATTTGGGACCATTAGGGCCACTGTAACTTGATTG
>CM067343.1:59540849-59550908 GCA_034190875.2 Urechis unicinctus | reverse complement strand
CAGAAACAGAGTTAACCCACCTCCCCACCACTGATTCGGCATCTACTGAGCCCGGTGCTACAGAAACAGAGTTAACCCACCTCTCCCGACCATTGATTCGGCATCTACTGAGCCCAGTGCTACAGAAAAACAGAGTTAAACCCCTCCCCGACCACTGATTCGGCATCTACTGAGCCCGGTGCTACAGAAACAGAGTTAACCCACCTCCCCACCACTGATTCGGCATCTACTGAGCCCGGTGCTACAGAAACAGAGTTAACCCACCTCCCGACCACTGATTCGGCATCTACTGAGCCCGGTGCTACAGAAACAGAGTTAACCCCCACCTCCCCACCACTGATTCGGCATCTACTGATTCGGTACTACAGAATCAGACTGACCTCCCCACCACTGATTCGGCATCTACTGAGAAACAGAAACAGAGTTAACCCACCTCCCGACCACTGATTCGGCATCTACTGAGCCCGGTGCTACAGAAACAGAGTTAACCCACCTCCCCACCACTGATTCGGCATCTACTGAGTGCTACAGAAACAGAGTTAACCCACCTCCCGACCACTGATTCGGCATCTACTGAGCCCGGTGGTACAGAAACAGAGTTAACCCACCTCCCGACCACTGATTCGGCATCTACTGAGCCCGGTGCTACAGAAACAGAGTTAACCCACCTCCCGACCACTGATTCGGCATCTACTGAGCCCGGTGCTACAGAAACAGAGTTAACCCATCTCCCACCACTGATTCGGCATCTACTGAGCCCGGTGCTACAGAAACAGAGTTAACCCACCTCCCGACCACTGATTCGGCATCTACTGCCCGGTGCTACAGAAACAGAGTTAACCCACCTCCCCACCACTGATTCGGCATCTACTGAGCCCGGTGCTACAGAAACAGAGTTAACCCACCTCCCCACCACTGATTCGGCATCTACTGAGCCCGGTGCTACAGAAACAGAGTTAACCCCCCCCCCGACACTGATTCGGCATCTACTGAGCCCGGTGCTGCTACAGAAACAGAGTTAGAAACAGAGTTAACCCACTGATTCGGACTACTGAGCCTACTGATTCGGCATCTACTGATCTACCGGTGCTACAGAAACAGAGTTAACCCACCTCCCGACCACTGATTCGGCATCTACTGAGCCGGTGCTGCTAGAAACAGAGTTAACCCACCTCCCCACCACCCCACCACTGATTCGGCATCAGAAACTACTGAGCCCGGTGCTACAGAAACAGAGTTAACCCACCTCCCGACAACACTGATTCGGCATCTACTGAGCCCGGTGCTACAGAAACAGAGTTAACCCACCTCCCGACCACTGATTCGGCATCTACTGAGCCCGGTGCTACAGAAACAGAGTTAACCCACCTCCCGACACCATCTTCTGCATCTACTGAGCAGGACACTACAGAAACAGAGTTAACCCACCTCCCCACCACTGATTCGGCATCTACTGAACCCGGAGCTACAGAAACAGAGTTAACCCACCTCCCCCCACCACTGATTCGGCATCTACTGAGCCCGGTGCTACAGAAACAGAGTTAACCCACCTCCCCCCACCACTGATTCGGCATCTACTGAGCCCGGTGCTACAGAAACAGAGTTAACCCACCTCCCCACCACTGATTCGGCATCTACTGAGCCCGGTGCTACAGAAACAGAGTTAACCCACCTCCCGACCATTGATTCGGCATCTACTGAGCCCAACACTGCAGAAACAGAGTTAACCCACCTCCCCACCACTGATTCGGCATAACAGAGTTAACCCCAAACCGTAGCCATTTTGATCAATGCATGGCATGTTTAAAGACTGAAAGTGTCCACTCCTAGCCAATTTTAAACAACGAAATCAGCGGTGGAGTCAACATTTCGACTGGTGTATACGTCCTCGTCGCCAGTGACGTCATCTCCATTGTCGCCATAATCATAACCGGAACCGTCTACGTCATCATCATCATCATCATCATCATCATCATCATCATCATCATCATCATCATCATCATCATCATCATCATCATCGTTATCTACGATTCCGTCCTTATTACAATCACTAGAATCAACTTCAACATCCCCATCATTATCATCAAAATCATCATCATCATCATCTTCTTCTTCATAGTCGTCTCCGCCATCATCATTTTTATCACAATCAACATATCATCATATCGTCATGATTGTCACCACCGTCATAACAAGAGTTATCATCATCATCACCATCATCACTTTTGCATCTCATTAAATTGTAACTCGCCTAATTCTCAACACCTTCATCACCACTGTTACTTCGCTGGTTCTTATAAGTAGTAATAGTACGTACCCCGTCTCCCCAACCCCGTTTTTCTATGCCTGCTAGGTCCCTTATTTCAATGACATAGGTAATTATTTTACGCTGAGGCTGACAGAGATACGCAGTGCGGATTTCGGGGGGCAATATTTCGTGTGACGTTTTCCGCTGACGGATTTCTCAATCTCCTCAGATATTATACCGTCATTTTGTTGACCTTTTTCTGGTGACGGATTTCACAATCTCGTTGGTTCATGACATAACGCCCGTTGACTTGTCTGATGCCATTGTTAGTTTGGTGTCCAGTGGAAAGGTCTACAATGTGTTGAGGGTGTTATTATTTATGTTTTTTTTTATTGTGATTTTATGATGACTCTTTGGAAGGGGTTTTGTACGTTGCTTTTAACTTTCTCTATCCCAGGGAATCAGGTGATATATTCAACAAGCGGTGGTGTCCTTGTGTGATCCGCGTGAGTTTTCAACTGGCTCTTTGGTAATTATGTTGAATAGATTATTCAGTCAATTTTTCAATGGATTAGTGATTTCTCATTTCGTTTGTCAGTGAATAAATCTTACTAAAGCATATATCATTGTGTCGCTTCTTTTCTTAATCTCTGCAGATATTACACAATTATTTTTCCGACCTTTATGAGAAAACATGACACAGTTAACAGGTTAAATAACACCTCATGTCCATGACCGATCAACATATTGTGGTGCTGTGTGTATAAACAGGAGATGTTGGTCTGAGTTGATCATTCAAGATGGCTGTGAGACGACAACTCTAACCATTCTATGTAATGTATTCGAACAGGATTTTTTAAACAACCATCAACGCACAGCGACACAAAATGGAGCTGGTGTTGCTGACGAAAATGCAAAGGGAAGGCCTATACAAGGTACAATTTAGGAATGAATGGTGATATTTATATATGATTACGTTGACAGAAGCTGTGTTGGCTGCTATTTGGAAAGCTGGAAACTGTTTACAACTTATCTGAATATATACCCAACTTTAACCAGAATATATTTGAGGAATGCGATTCAGCCATTAAAATCAACGGAAGTTATGGATTCTTATTAAGCCACTAAGAAACAGATGAATTACGATATATTTACTCATCAGTTAACAACAATCGAATGCCGATCATTTTGACAGGGCTATGCATGAAACAACACAAACAGACATCTTGACCAACACTCAGAATCATCGACCTGACTCGAAATAGAATGTGAAGGTGATGACAAATTTGACTGAATCTATGAACCCTATCGAAGATCACGTGATCAGCTACCCACCGCCAATAACACGGGAGCTGTTGAAAATAAACAAGTCATCAACGGGTTAGAGGAAAAGAAAAACACCAGTGGGTGAACCCTTTCAGGATTGTACTTTCTCAGGGCCCTGGCCCCTCACAGAGGAGCGAAGATCACTGGTCTAGAGAAAGCAGCAAAAACATTGTTTAAGACTGCTTACCCAAAACAAAACATCTTGAAGATGCAAAAAACTAGCCAAATAATATGCGAAATCAAGAAAGTGTTTCTTTTAGTGATTAAACAGAAGTGACATAAGAAATAATGTAATCAATCGAAATTTAAATGTGAAATGAATATGTACCTGCATTAGTCAGGCAAACAAGCTCAAAATTCGCCGAGACCTTGAAATTAAACCTACCTGAAAATCGTTTTAGTCACATCAAATACATAGACATGTACGCCAAATCATATACTTGTGGGACCTGTCAGAAGCTGTGGAAAATGGGAAAAAGCTACCCACCTGGTGTTTTTCATTTGCGCCCACTATCCTTTAAACTAAGGAATTGGAATAGAAGACGAAATTTACCCTGATAAGGCCTCCAATGGTTCTGAATGTCATTTTTGAAGAAGAACCCTACCTGACAATTCACGGGTAACACACAAACAGCAGGATATGATAGCTCTTTCGAACTAAGTACGGGTAGTGCTGCATGTACTCCCTCTTAGTTCTGGTGTCCAACGGTATTAAGCCATGGTTATTCAACCAAAAGAGTTACATAACATAGCTATTTGTTATAACTCCTTGTTCAACGGAATGATCCTGAGTTGCGGTATTTTATCTAGTTTTATCTAATAAAATCAACTCACCAAACATTTATTGGAACAGAGGTAGAATCGCAGCAACAGAAGTATCCTGTGAATTTGTATTTTTGCCTAAAATCTCACCAAGCGGTAATATCTGGGCCCGACTTAGCAACATGGCGGCGAGGCGGCGGAAACTGACCAGCTATCTTCCACCAATTGGAACCTAGGGGAGACAGCTCAAGATGCGGGTTCGCAGGGACTATTTATGACACATTTAATAACATCTTATTAATACCATATATTCTAAATATTTACACGCTATATGCTTACCTCATGTTTTAATGTAGGTTCTACTTGTCAATGGCATTGTTATTAATAAACCATTCCACATGAACATGTATTTTAAGAAACAATCTTAATACTTTTATACCCTTTGATTTGTATTCTCGACACCTTCACAAAATTATATATTTTTCCTGTTTGTACATGTCTACCGTCATAGAATGATCATACATACCTTTTGGATATCAATTTCAATAAAAACGCATAGGTCAAATGTTATGTAAGGTTGAACTTAACTTACTAAAGAGCCATGAGCATAAAAACGGTCCACGTGTAATATAGGGCTGGAGACTTGCTTTATATGCTTATATATATAAATGTATGTATGTTTGTCTATATATATATATATACATATATGTATATATATATATATATATATATATATATATATATATGCATATACATATATATATGCATGTATATATATGTACATGTATATGTTTATACACATAGATATAGATATATATATATTTATTTTTATATACATATAGATCTATATATATTCATTATGCATATATATATATGTATGTTTATATATGTACATTTATATGTAATACATATAAATATATATATTTATATTTATATATATACATATGAACCGACAACTTGCTCCAATCCGGATCCATAAATCGCAGCCGTGAGTAAAATGAAAGCAAATTCGGGGTGTAAGTAGCGTCTAGCGTACGGATGGAAAACTAGCTTGACGCGTTATCTGTTTTTTTTTTAGGCGGATCGAACTTGACTGTTGGATTGCTATACTTATACTGAATGGAAACAAATTTTATAATATAGATTGTTTTAGAGATGATGGTTGATTGGATATGCAAAATGAACTGATTTTAATAAGTCGTTGGCTGGTATGTATATGCTCTTAGTGCCAAACGCTTCTCACCCTATTCTCATTAATATTGGTGGATGTAAGTAAGACCCTTTTGTGTGAAAATAACTCGCTATTTTGAGCATACAAAACGGGTCCTAGTCCGGAGCTCGAGAAATGCAGATTCGAGAGTAAACAAGACGCGAGTTATTGAGGCAGATAATAACTTCATTTGTCAACAGGGCGACTAATTACCTCGATCTGTTCTCAAACAGTCTTAACACTACCGATGTGGAATGAGCGATGAGAATAGCAATGGAATCATTCGGACATCATCGGCTTGTTCTTGGATCATTTTACTACCACTGAGAAAATAAACGAAGTGAAATAACAGGAGTGTGGTGTTATTCATAATGTGCAAAAAAGAAGTAAGCAAGCAAAATCTTAATATGACTTGACAAATATTAAGAGGTTGTGCCTGTGTTGGGAATGTAAAATGTGCAAATGTTTACATAGTTGATAATGGGGCTAATAGTGGAAGTGGCTTTTGAGAATGCTACGGAATGATCTATCTGTAGCATTCACAAAAGTTACTTCCACTATTAACACTGCTGTCAAGAGAGGAAGGTAATTGCATGGACTTGTGAACGCTTCTTTGATTATCAATCAGGAATAGCCTACACACTATAAAATGACCACGGATGGTTTGAAGCTCTGCGTTGCTGTATATCTCTAGACTGTTGACCACCTAGAATTCATCCTATGATAATGCTTTGTGGTAACACGCGTTTCAGGAAAATTACTGAACACCGCGAATACACTCTATAGAGCTCCTACCCGTTCAGATGAGGACTGAATGGTGTTTTGATGTATAAGGCCAGAATATTCCTTCGCTCTGCTTTGGGAATTAAAAATCTAGTCCACCTCCACGAAAGGCAGCATGGAATGGTCAAATGCCACAGAGGCACACTTCAGAAAACAAATCTATGAAGTCCATAGTTAGTGTAGCACCTGTTACAAAAAAGCCTTATCACACGAATAACCTCTCCTAACACTGGAACTACAGTAACCTCCATAGCATATTGTGGTGGAATTCTGTGGTGGTTGACTTCGACTATCATTGAACTTGCAAAACAATATGTCAACTTACTGCCATATTATTAATCCCAGTCAATATTTTCAAACCAGAAATGTACGTATGTATATGTGCATGCTTGTTTTCATATGTGTATGTATGTTTTTGAATGTACATATGTCATTGGACGTGCTTCAATTTTATAATGGAGGCAAACAGCTTTCACCGTCGATTTGCGTCCCGAGACGTATGAGCTATCACGAATGATGAGAATCATTCGTGAAGACGATCACCAGACACGCACTACAGGCATTCAAGTCTTAAAATCCCCCTCCTATCTGGCTTCTTTTTATGTTCGAGGACAGAGTGAGGGCGTTATATGACTCGAGTGTCTATGCTCCTGAGTGCCCTTAGAGTCGCCATTCTATTCGTCAATGCTAAATGTTCACTAAAATTGTATTACCAACATTATTAACTGACTTGAGTCTCGTACAATCAGTTGTCAGTCATCAGTCTCTAAATCACCCAGGCGTGTGTTTATAATATCAAGTTGGTAGCACTTTATATGAGCCTTACCGTGGTTTCATTTACAAACGAGAAAACAACGCAGTCGAGGAATTGGATCATGCAACACATCACTGATCTGTTCGTTTGTTAGTACGGCTTAACAACATGTTAGCGGTATTTTTGGAAACGTGGTGTGCTATTTACCGGATGAATCAATTGTTTCACATCAACCTCTCCGCCAATTTCATCTACACACCCGACCATTGTTCTCGGTACACAATCAACATTTGGAAGAATAATACCATCTATGATGAATTCCTAATGAGACATGGAAACACACCAATAACTTAAACTACAGTAATTATCCCGGCGACAGCTCGAATTAATGACTTTCTGTTAGCTACTGTAGGTACAAGCGACCTATAGTATTTCTAGTATGTCATACGCTAAGATTGATATAACAACTACGAGCTTTACTTTAATAAATATCACAGAAAGCTGTTAATCACACACACGCTCACGTACAACAGCGACCCTCTGAACTGTCTTTTGACCATGTTACCACTACGAATTGCTGGATGGTGGTGTGGTGTACTCACTCAGAAGCGAAACGGTGGATGTGAGATAGTGAGCTGGGGAACACAATAAGACAACCCCTTACAGCGTGCCCATTAACCAATACAACACCACCACCACCCCTTCCTATTCATTCGTGGATATTATGGAAGCGGATCTGCAGAGGCGAAAAACGAACGTGGTACACAATGTATTGGATCCACAAATTACAATACTTCCAGGTCAAAGTTCTTGTTGTAGCAGTCTGACTTCTGTTTATATGTATGTATGTATGTATGTATGTATGTATGTATGTATGTATGTATGTATGTATGTATGTATGTATGTATGTATGTATGTATGTATGTATGTATGTATGTATGTATGTATGTATGTATGTATGTATGTATGTATGTATGTATGTATGTATGTATGTATGTATGTATGTATGTATGTATGTCTGTATGTATGTATGTATGTATGTATGTATGTATGTATGTATGTATGTATGTATGTATGTTTTGTATGTATGTCTGTATGTATGTATGTATGTATGTGTCTGTATGTATGTATGTATGTATGTATGTATGTATGTATGTATGTATGTATGTATGTATGTATGTATGTATGTATGTATGTATGCATGCATGCATGCATGCATGCATGTATGTATGTATGTATGTATGTATGTATGTATGTATGTATGTATGTGTGTATGTGTGTGTGTGTGTGTGTGTGTGTGTGTGTGTGTGTGTGTGTGTGTGTGTGTGTGTGTGTGTGTGTGTGTATGTATGTATGTATGTATGTATGTATGTATGTATGTATGTATGTATGTATGTATGTATGTATGTATGTATGTATGTATGTATGTATGTATGTATGTATGTATGTATGTATGTATGTATGTATGTATGTATGTATGTATGTATGTATGTATGTATGTATGTATGCACAAGATGACAAAGTTGACTGTTCTGCAAAACAACTGGCCCCTGAATTTGGTAATAGTAGTCATTTTGCCTGTTAAGGGTGAGCTGGTTGTTCTCAATGACCAGGTATGGCACTGAGACAGGAGTGACTGTTTTGTCCCTGGTACTGTAGGCTCTTATTACGAGGCCCACCAAAACCCGTCGTATAAGCTGAGAGGACGAAAAAACATACCCCGTCACGCGGAACATGTATACTACCACTTAGGTGACCTGCCAGGGCTGCTCAGTGAATGTCCTTGTAATTGGAAATGTTTCACTAAAGGTCGTTATGATTCTTCACATTATGATCAGCTATGCTGCTTGTTCTCTGAGCGTTATTGCTGTCGAAGAAAGTGTTCATGAATTCAAGACGTTCTATCTGACAACCCAGTGCTCTTATGCTGATTATCGAACAATATATCACATTTCATTTACCATGACCGCCTGGTTCCTGTGAACCAGACAGCATTTGGGAGTCACAACGTATGTAACAGTGAAGTTTGGTTTGTAACAGGAGCTAACAGAGGATCCGGTATTCATCACTGAGGGCGCCACTCGCTTCGACATGCATCAGGGAGGGTTAGGTTAGTCTTAATCTCCAGCTTATTCTATTGGTATAGAATTTATTGTTTAAAAGCATTTGTAAGAAACAATTTCAAAACTTACCAGACAGACACTCCCCAATCCCACCATGTACACGGGTAGGATAGAGCGACAGGCTCCTCGTAATACTCATCGATCACAACGAACATAACATCATAACGTAGGGCCAGTCTGAATAGATCAAGCTTAAAAGCGTTCACCATTACATGATGCGCTTATGCATATAAAACAACTTTACGAAGAGGGATTATGTCAATTGCTGGGCGCACCAAGCTGCGTGAGCGCAGACACGTTTAATTTAAACGAAATCGTATTTCAGGCAATGTTTTTTTATCAATTTATTATGTTTGGTTCAGCAAATTGCTGGTTTCTCTCGGCCGCTGCCTCATTGGCCACCAGAACCGAGCTCTCCTCTCAAGTGGTCTCCCCTACTCAATCCTTCGCTGCCGGCTACACAGGTGCGTCTCTTGCTCACTGTCACTCCTGATATTTACGTGTTGTTGTTAGCTGTGCCACTAAAGCATTTTTTCGAAAGTAGGTCAAACATGAGACTCAACTCAATGTGGCATAGATATAACGGGTGAGCCAGGTCTTTTGAATTTTCATAATTTCAATGTATATCCAGTATTTCATCTGATAAATAAAAAAGATCAGTCGGTGACCCTGTCATAACGGACAACTAGCGTGTTTTTCTTCGATATGGACCTTTGTTGTGTTGTGATAGGTAAATTCTGTTTCCGCTTCTGGCGTTACGGAACCTGGGTGGATGTAGAGATCGATGATCGGCTACCGTCACGCAATGGCAGCCTCTACTTCAGCTCCAACAGACAGGAGACGGGCGAATTCT